>JALIGW010000014.1:3997895-4135395 GCA_023053685.1 Diadophis punctatus similis | reverse complement strand
CCAAAGGTGCTTTTTCAGGAGGCAACTGGACTTTCTTGTTTTTGTCTTTTGAAGATGTTTCACTTCTCATCCAAGAAGCTTCTTCAGCTCTGACTGGATGGTGGGGAATGGAAGGATTTATACTCCTTGAAGACAGCTGGTCATTTGCAATGCATCCTTTTAGAGAGTCATTGAAGATAAACCTCCAAGTGCTTCAATGACCCTCTAAAATTGAGAATATGCGGTAAATCCTTCCATTCCTAAGAAGAAGTGAAACATCTTCAAAAGAAAAAAGAAGAAAGTCCAGTGGCCTCCTGAAAAAAAGCACCTTTGGGACAACCATCACCTGGATGACTGAGAATCTCTACAGATTTATAACATGGATGATTGAAAATCTCAGTGGAGATGAAGAAAAGCAATTTTAGTGGTTAAGCTTAGGGGTTCTGCCCCTGATCGATGCATCTTTGCAACTCTGGATGGGTTGCATTAAGAAACGTTTCTGAGCCAGATGTGGAGCCTCTTTCACCTTCTCTAGACCAGGGGTCTCCAACCTTGGCAACTTTAAGACTTGTGGACTTCCAACTCCCAGAATTCCTCAGCTAGATTTGGAATTCTGGGAGTTGAAGTCCACAAGTCTTAAAATTGCCAAGGTTGGAGACCCCTGCTCTAGACAGCAGGCAAAAATGCCAATTGCCTGGAATGAAGAGGCAATCTGCAGGAATGAGATTTAGAAGTGAAGCTCCTGTCATCAGCCATGTTAATCCCAGCACTTTTTTTTTAAAAAAAAATCACATTATGACCTGATTCAAGCCAAGCGATTCATAATGTGGCTGTTTGCTTTGGGCTTACTTATTAAGTTATAATTAAACTGAGAGGTGCATTGCAGGAATTGTGAATCCGGGTGGTGTATGCAAATCAGGTCTTTAGTTAAAGAATGTCTGAGCATATAACATTCTTGGGTGAATGGCCACGATCTATAGGTAATTATCCATGCCTGCATCTCTTAATTTTATTTGCCACTCACTTCTCTCTTTACCTATGGCCTGCTTTTCCTTGTGGGTGGGTCTTGAAATAAAACTGACTGCATCTAATCAAAGCTCATGATGATTTGTGTTGTAATTATGTTAGTCTTTAGGATGCCAAAGCACGTGTTATCTGGGAGAGTTATGGACACTTTGCAAAGCTGATTAGAGGCTCTATTAATGTCCAATATGGTAGAATGTCTCTTGGATTTTAAAATCTTCCATAGCAGACTTGATTTTCTTCTTGTTCAGATAGAATAGATGGTCAGCATTCGTTCAAGTTGAGTTTCTTATCTATCTATCTATCTATCTATCTATCTATCTATCTATCTATCTATCTATCATCTATCTATCTATCTATCTATCTATCTATCTATCTATCTATCTATCTATCTATCTATCTATCTATCTATCATCTATCTATCTTTTATCCATCTATCATCTATCTATCTATCTATCTATCTATCTATCTATCTATCTATCTATCTATCTATCTATCTATCTATCTATCTATCTATCTATCTATCTATCTATCTATCCGCCCTGAGTCCTTCGGGAGTTGGGCGGCATAAATAAATAAATAAATAAATAAATAAATAAATAAATAAATAAATAAATAAATAAATAAATAAATAAATAAATAAATAAATAAATAAATAAATAAATATCATCTATCATCTATCTATCCATCCCTATCCATCCCATCCCATCCATCTATCCATCTATCCATCCATCCATCATCTATCTTTAAAAAACATTTTTTACAAAACAAATAACCGAAAACATTCAGTGAGTGCAATTTTTTCCCTGGCAGTTTATTATGGTATGAAGGAAAAAACAGTTTGGTGTGTCTGACATGAATGTTAATTTTACAAATGTAAGGAGGAGGTTGTGGCTATTAAAATATGGTTACACAAAGTAGGAACAATTTTTTTTTGAAGAAGTGTACAGTACAATGGATTTTTTTTGATAAACAGACTCTTTAAATATACATGACAGAAAAAACATCCAAAGTTAAGTTATGTTGTGTTTTTAATTGACATCTTTATCCCGGGGAATTGGGGCGGGAGAAGGGGAAATCCGTATATTAAAAACAGAATACAAAATAATAATAATAATAATTTGGAGGCAAAAACGAAGCATTTGTATGCTACAAATATACATGATTGAGCTCGGCAAATCAGAAAGAGAATTGTTTTTGGAGCTGGGCATCCTAACATAGATAATTTTGCAAAACTAGCCGTGGCATTCTAATACGTTCTCAAGACCAACACTTGATTTCTACAGGGGGCAGCTTTGCATAGCCACATCGCCATGTCTTGGTTGTTGGGAGTCCTTGACTTACGACCGTTCACTTAGAGATCATTCAAAGTTACAACGGATCCAAAAACAGGATCCGTTACAGCCTGGATTCAAAGGTCCGACGATCGTTATCTCCTCTGCAGTCACATGACCGATCTGGTTGGTGCTCAGCAACATAGCCACAATTATGGCTTATTAAAAGTGCCCCACCGTCGCATGACGGTTTCCCCGAAAACTGGCACTTATGTCCGGTTTTCGGCAAAACCACCCCAATTAGGAAACATTAGTTTGCTTAACGGCCGTGGCATTCGCTTAATGACCACAGCGGCTACTTTACGACATTTTTCTTCACGCCTACCACAAAAAAAGCTTGCAAAGATGGTTTTACGACCGTCATACAATTATCACGGACAGATTACGGTCGTATGCTGAGGACTGCCTGTACTCTCAAGTTGGGGGGGTGGGTGGCCTTGCCGATGAACATTTGGGAAGGAAGTAGCTACTCTCAGCTGTGCACCTTTCTTTGATATTATCCGTGGGGTTCGTTCACACCTACAGACGCACCGCTCGGAAAGGCTGGGCAGGCCCCAGAAGTTCATTGGGACTCCTAATATTTCAATAGTTTCTTTTCTTAAAGAATAAAAAAAAATACCGAAGTAATTAAAGGGGAAACTACAAAGCACTGGTGTCTTTACTTAGAGGTAGCACAACACAGGAATTGTTAGAAAATTAAAAACAAAAACTAGGCTTTCGTACGCCTATACTGTATGTCCAGGAGGTGTACAAATAACAGAAAGAGAAACATAGAGAGCTAGAAGAAAGCAAGGAATGGAACAACCTCAGAAAATTGCTTTTTGGGAAATCGCTTTTTCTTTTTTTTACAATTTCCAGGATCTGCTAATTTGGAGCAATTAGGTTTTTAAGGAGAATGTTCACACTGGGTTTTTTTGGGTTTTTGTTTTTACACAGACTACATCGGATTCAAAGGATTGGCTTTCCAATGCAAGTAACACCCCACCCCAAATTTTGCCTGCCCCCCTTAAGATCGTTCCGTGAGAAGAGACTCACTGCGTGAAGAAACCCCCAGATGGGAAAAAGCCCCAAACCCCAACATTTTTCCATTTCGTGTAGGAGCTTGTCCCACAGAGCTATTTTGTGAAGCGGTCTGGGCGGCCGATGAAAAACGGGGATTTATCCAATTTGCACTAGAAGAAGGAGGGAAGTAAGAATCGCTGGGAATTTTTCTTTCGGTTTATTCTGTTTTCCAGGGCACCCCTCTCATTCATACGTTATGTCAAAAACATAAAATATTTGATGCTGTAATACACAGTATTACTGGAACTAACAATAATATTTGCATATTTAGAACAAAGTTGTAATTCCTATAATATAAGAAAAAAAAAGTAGTCTATAAGGTATTTACAGTGTCCAGCAAAGAAGTATAAATACTTCCATATTTAATGTTTAGGAAAACATAATTTACAAAATATTCAAATATGTACACAGCTGCTTGGGAAAAAAAACAAACAAAAAACAAAAACAAAAAAAATCTCCACTTGAGGGCAGTTAAGCAAAGTGGACATCCTTTTTTCTTTCAATTCGGGGAAAAAAAAGAAGATTTAAAATACGTTTTTGTCACTGCGTGAGTTCCGTTCCAGATCCTGCAAAATTATTTACACTTCCTTCCGTTCCTCTCGAGAGTCACACATGTCCGGCGCTCTGAATGTGTTGTCCCAAAATATCATCTATCAATGTCAAATTATTTAGCCAGTCTTCATCCGTGCCGCCGCTGTTCTTCATCAAACAGTCGATCAAGTCAGCTTCGCTGCACGTCCCGGGCAACATGGCGTTGTTCTGTTGCGGTACAAAGTCGTATTGCGGCGACAACTCCAAAACAGCGTTCATCCTGTTGAACGTTACGGAGGACTGCCCAGCCGAGCCTGGATAACTGGGTGGCCCAACGGCTGGACCAGCGTTGAGTTGGTTGAACCCCGAGACCCCTTGGGGCATGGATTTCATAACATTCATGGCAGCTGGCAAAGGTCCCCTGGTCAAACCATGTCTCAGGTTCTGATTATTTGGAGGGATTAAGCTTTGGTTAGAAGGTCCAAGGTTCATTTTTTGCATCTGTCTGGCCTGCATCCCGGGAACGATCTGGTTGGGTGGAGGCCCGGCTTGGTGAGAAAACGGTTGGCTGGGGATGCTTGATCTAATGTTCTGCTTGGAGAAGACGGGGTTGTTTGGGAACTGGTGCATGGTTGCCTCCATTGGATTTTGGCTGGGCATCCTGGGGACAACTGTTGGCGTCCACATCGGTGCCGAAGAATTGGAGTAGATGGCAGGCATTCTGACCATGGCGGGTTGCCTCAAGTGCTGCTGGGCGGAAGAATGGGTGACCAAAGCCCCAGCTGCGAAGTTGGGCGCAGCCATCCCTGGCCGGGCTGCGGGATGGCTGTGAACGGTTTGACATCCCGAAGTCATGGCCAACGAGTTTTGGCTTCCTCGGAGCGGGAGGTTGAAATCGGTATTCGGGGGGAAGATGGCGGGTTGCTTGTTGGGGTTATGGGGGATCATCACCATTGCTCCGCTGTTCTGGTTCACGGTGGCGGGCCCAAGGCCGGGGCCCAAGGTGCTCTGCAGCATCCCTTGGGCAGGTGGCATCATGCGGTGGGTGGAGCCAGGGGATTGCATGGTCTGGCTGCAGTCGGTCGGCAGGGACTGCGAAACTGCTGGGAAGAAACGAGCAAGACCTTGAATTAGTAAGTGGGCAGAAGCTCGACAGTCATGCCTTCAAAATTATTATTATCATCTCTTTTATTCATTAAACATGAAACTCAGTCAACTGAACATTTAAAAATGTATCGCAAATATCATTGACTGGCGCTGATGGTTCATACGGGTTGGCCAATAAAGAATTATCTTCTCTTCCTCTCGTCTCCTCTCCTCTTCCTCCCCTCCCCTCCCCTCCCCTCCCCTCCCTCTTCTCTTTCTATGTTTCTATTCTATTTCTATGTTTCTATTCTATTCTATTGTATTCAATTTCTATATTTCTATATTCTATTCTTTCTATTGTATTGTATTATATTTCTATATTTCTTCTATATTTCTATATTTCTATATTCTATTCTATTCTATTTGTATTGTATTGTATTGTATTATATTTCTATATTTCTATATTTCTATATTTCTATATTTCTATATTTCTATATTTCTATATTTCTATATTTCTATATTTCCATATTTCTATATTTCCATATTTCCATATTTCTATTCCATTCCATTCCATTTACTTTCTTATTCTATTCTATTCTATTCTATTCTATGCTATGCTATGCTATGCTATGCTATTCTTTCTATTCTATTCTATTTTTCTATTCTATGCTATTCTATTTTCTATTCTATTTTCTATTCTATTTTCTATTCTATTCTATTCTATTCTATTCTATTCTATTCTATTCTATTCTATTCTATTCTATTCTATTCTATTCTATTCTATTCCTATATTTCTACTCTACTCTACTCGCACAGCAGATTAAACTTACACAACAATTTCCTTTTTTAAAAAAAGAACACACATTGTGGCTGACTATTCCTTCTTACCAGGAAACTGGTTCATCTGTTGTCCCACGAAGGGACTCCTTTGCTCAGCTGCCACACCCATCATGCCATGCCTCTGCTTTTCCTAGGAACAACAACAACAACAACAACAAAAGTTGAGTCCACGCACTGGGTGCATTTTCTCTGCAATGCAAATGCAGATAAAAAGAATTGCTTCCCGTTGCCAGCTATAGATTCATGAACTTTCCCTGGAAATATTTTTTTTAAAAAAAAGAATACCTGCCTTTTGTCTCCTTCGACACCGGTGTTTCTCAACCTCCCCCATTTTATGATAGGTGGACTTCAACTCCCAGAATTCCCCAGCCAGCATGCTAAAAGACCGACCTGGAGCTGCTGTTGTTGTTGTTGTTGTTGCTGCTGCTGCTGCTGCTGCTGTTGTTGTTGCTGTTGTTGTTGCTGTTGCTGTTGCTGCTGCTGCTGCCTTCGTCTCATAATTTGCTGCTTTAGGAGTTGGTTCCTCATGGTGTAATCATTCACCAAGGGTGGAGCCTGGACAGGCACTGACCCTGAGTTGGCGGGGACTCCTGGCTCCTGCATCCGAGCACCGATGCCAGCCGCCTGGTCCTGGAAGAGAAGGAAGACAAAGATGGCCGTCAGGCGCAAAGAATCGGACTGTCTGTTAGATTGGAAGAATTGGGACTGTCCGTTAGATTGCAGAATAGAAAACTTATTCGACACAAGACTTTTAGCCAATGAAAATGCAGCACTTTAGCCAGATAAGGGTCAATGGAACTCGGGAAAGTCTCGACTTAAGACTATTTGTGAGAATTGCACCCTTATCAGAAAGTGCTTCTGGGTTGATTAGCAATAGCAATAGGACTTAACACTTGTATACCGCTTCACAGTGCTTTACAGCCCTCTCTAAGTGGTTTACCGAGTCAGCCTCTTGCCCCCAACAATCTGGCTCCTCATTTTACCCACCTCGGAAGGACGGAAGGCTGAGTCAACCTTGAGCCTAGTGAGATTTGAACTGCCAAATGGCAGGCAGCCTGCAGTCAGCAGAAGCAGCCTGCAGTACTGCATTCTAACCACTGCGCCACCGCGGCTCCCAGTCGGTGACATCACCATTGTCTGGGAGATGCCCAGTTGGGGCACCTTTCATGTCCCCAGCAGGAACGGGAGCGAAGGACAGGAGCTCAACCCTGCCCCACTGTGGGTCTCGAACGCAGGCTTGCTAACCTTCAACCCTAACCGTGCGAGCCACCGTGCTCTTTGTTTATGGGAATGTAAGGGACTCTAGGCTGGTGACACACTTAACTCCACCCCCAGCTCTGCTTGTTCTTCTCCTACAATGCCCTGCCGAATCGAAAGTAGATGATGACCATCAAGGCTTCTAGAGATCCTGGTACGCTATCTCAGAACAGACCCAGTAGGCCAGTGGTGGCGAACCTTTTTTGGCTCGCATGCCAAACGCGTGCATTCCCACACCCTTGCCCTCCCCCCATGCATGCGCACAAGAAGGCAAAAATCAGCTGGCCAGCGCGCACATGCGCGCTGGAGCTAACATAGGGCAATGTCTCGCATGCCCTCAGATATTGCTCCACGTGCCACCTGTGGCACACGTGCCATAGGTTCGCCATCACTGCAGTAGGCTCTACAAGTAGTCACAACCACAATTGGGACCAGAATTTCTGCTGCTAAATAAATTATATTTAATAGAGATGTGCTTATGCTTTGTGAATGCAGCCGTTTTCTCTGTTGTGCTAACAATTAAAATTTGATGGCCAGGTTAGCCTCTTCAAGTCAAGGCATTTGTTGAAGGCCCTACTTATGCAACCCTGAAAAAAAAACTACCCTTGAGTTTCCTGAACACTCTCTTTTCCCAGAAAAGGACTTTCTGTTTTTCTAATTGATATTCAGGCTTCCTAAGAAGACGTTTTCTGAGTTTATTTTTAGAAGAGGCAAGGATGTGTAACTGCAAAGGTTGGGTTTTGATATGACTAATCCTTCCTTCATTTTGCAGCCTCTTTGGCTGCCTTGATGGTCCCTGGGAGATCTGCTCTTATCACAGGAAGTCCAAAAAGACAGAGAACTTGAGAAAGGATAGCAGAATAAAGGAGGAGAGATTTGTCCACAATCTTTGGTCATCCCAAAGCCAGGTCAGCTAATACCATCCAGGAGAACTTGACTAGCCTTGTTGAAGAAAGCAAACTAAAAGCATCTTTCCCCTCAATCTGAGGAAGAAGATGGCTGAACGCCAATGTAGTTTCAGTTCCTAAATCTCAACAACAACAACAACAACAAAACAGGTCCTTCTCTGAACATGAAGGAGGATGCAAGCACTAAGATAGAAAGCAACGGAGTGGGCGCTGCCAGCAAATTTGTATTTGCCCAGCTTCTGCCCGTCTAGCAGTTCAAAATCATGCAAATGCAAATAGATAAATAGCAGTGGTGGGTTCCTACCAGTGCGGGCCACTCTATAGCACCGGTAGCGGCCCGCTGGTGACGTCACAGTACCGGTGCGGTCGGTTGCCGGTACCTGGGTGCCGCCATTTTTTAAAAAAAATTATTTTTTTTTATAATTTTCTTCTGCGCATGCCCAGAAGCCAAGTTTCTGGCACTGTTCATGTGCTGCCTTCCTACCCCACAGTGAGTCCAAGCAGGGGAGGATGGCTGAGGGAGCGTGTGAGACGCTGAAAGAATGGGCGGCAGGAGCTATCTCCATTCCCCTCCCTTCAGCAGTCCGAGAAGCCACGAAAGCCCGGTGATGATCCTAGGCATTTTTGCACGTTCGAGGCTTCTTGAGCTGCTGAGGGGAGGAGGAATGGGTGGCAGGACTTATCTCAGTTCCCCTCCCTTCAGCAATCTGAGAAGCCACATCCACCTGGTCACATGGCTGGCAAGCCACACCCACAAAATAAGCCACGCCCACAGAGTGGTAGTAAAAAAATTAGGAATCCACCCCTGATAAATAGGTACCACTTTGGTCAGAAGGTTACAGCGTTCCATGCGCCTTTGGCTGGCCACATGATCACAGAAGCGTCTTCAGACAAATGCTGGCTCCCTCACCTAAGTGACGGAGATGAGCCTTCAGCATCTCCTTACAACTCCTTCCTCCAACATTGACAATTTACCACCTCTTTAATCCGATGATCCCCCATGGAGAAAAGAGGAGGAAATATTACCTAGAGCTGCTCTGCTGATTATACTTCCAAGGAACAAACAACTGTCCTAAATTTCTCTGGTGGAGACTTTTAATTCAACACATTTAACAGATTAACAGAGTTGGAAGGGACCTTGTAGGTCATCTAGTCCAACCCCCTGCCCAAGCAGGAGACCCTACACCATTTCTGACCAATGGCAGTCCAGTCTCTTCTTGAAAGCTTCCAGTGATGAAGCTCCCACCACTTCTGAATAACAGAATAACAGATTAACAGTTGGAAGGATAGGGATCTTGGAGGTCATCTAGTCCAACCCTCTGCCCAAGGAGACCCTACTGCCCCATTTCTGACCGATGGAAGTCCAGTCTCTTCTTGAAAGCTTCCAGTGATGAAGCTCCCACCACTTCTGAATAACAGAATAACAGATTAACAGTTGGAAGGATAGGGATCTTGGAGGTCATCTAGTCCAACCCTCTGCCCAAGGAGACCCTACTGCCCCATTTCTGACCGATGGAAGTCCAGTCTCTTCTTGAAAGCCTCCAGTGATGAAGCTCCCACAACTTCTGAAGGCAACTTCTGTTCCATAATTAAGAATTAAGAATGAAGACACCAGGCTGTCCCTCTTCTGGGCCAGAGACCCCAAATTGGCAAAAACTCCTGTCCGACAAGATAACTGTATTTATTGCCTCATTTTACAAGTCTCGTTTTACCTAGAACCAGAGGAGATAAGTCTCCATGATTCCTCCAGCTTAAGAAAGAATGGCTGATGCATCTGCTCTTAGACTTGCCCGAGAGTAAAAATGAGATCTTAGCACTTAGCATTTAGCACTTAGACTTATATACCGCTTCATAGTGCTTTACAGCCCTCTCTAAGCGGTTTACAGAGTTCAGCATATTGCCCCCAACTATCTGGGTCCTCATTTTACCCACCTCAGAAGGATGGAAGGCTGAGTCAACCTTGAGCCTGGTGAGATTTGAAAAGCTGAACTGCTGAACTAGCAATCAGCTGAAGGTTGCAGTGCTGCTTTTAACCACTGCACTACCTCGGCTCCTCGAGATCTATGTAACGTCTGAATGCACACCAAGATATAAAACAGCCCAGCACGGAAGCCAACTGCCCCATCCACCCCTTTCTGCTTCATAATTCACCAGCCTCCTGTAGCATTCTACATTATGGATGACCCCTTGTTATTACTGGCGTACATGCTGCATAGCCAGACTGTTTGAAAACTGGACCACACTTCCTCTGTTTGGCCCATGGAAGCCTGGACCCTTTGTTTGAAGAGGTGGTGTTATCAAGAGATAAGCCACCCAGAAGCGGAGGGACTGCCGTTGGACATCTAACCACGAGGCCCATGCCAAGATGAAAAAAACAGGAAATCAGGCCGGAAACTTTGGACTGTGTTTATGGAGAGCAAAGCAGGACGGGAGGCAAGTAGAGACAGGGCAACATCTGCAGCATGGTTGGGAGAATTCTCTCCCCTCCTGGTTTTTGCTTAATGGAACTTTTTTTTTTTAAATCAAAAGGAGGTCAGTGACATTGGTTCGGTTTTGACACACCACAACTTCTGAAATACCTCTGCATCGACTCACTGGAAGAAACTAAAAGGGGTGGTGGGTGATTAATTAATAATAATAATAATAACAACAGAGTTGGAAGGGACCTTGGAGGTCTTCTAGTCCAACCCCCTGCTCAGGCAGGAAACCCTACACTACTTCAGACAAATGGTTATCCAACATCTTCTTAAAAACGTCCAGTGTTGGAGCATTCACAACTTCTGGAGGCAGGCTGTTCCACTGATTAATTGTTCTGTCAGGAAATTTCTCCTTAGTTCTAAGTTGCTTCTCTCCTTGTTTAGTTTCCACCCATTGCTTCTTGTTCTACCCTCAGGTGCTTTGGAGAATAGCTTGACTCCCTCTTCTTTGGGGCAACCCCTGCGATATTGGAAGACTGCTATCATATCTCCCCTAGTCCTTCTTTTCATTAAACTAGACATACCCAGTTCCTGCAACCGTTCTTCATATGTTTTAGTCTCCAGTCCCCTAATCATCTTTGTTGCTCTTCTCTGCACTCTTTCCAGAGTCTCAACATCCTTTCCACTCCTTTAGAATTGTGTTTGCCCATCCCACAAAAGCAGCCAAGAGTTTTGCGGTACTGCAAAGAGTAAATATTTCATAGTTGCAAAAAAAAAAAAAAAACCCCACCCAAACACGTTATCTTGGTGACTATCTCTACACCGCCTCAATGGACAATTCAGTTCCTGGGTCTCAAGCAAATTTATGATGGTGCGACGGCGTGTATTCCACAACGGTGTGTATTCCACAAGAGTTTGTGCGAAGCTGCGAGATGCTTCCTTCATTTCGTAGGTGTTGACCTGCCTTTCTGCAGTGGTGGGTTGCTGCCGGTTTGGACCGGTTCTTTAGAACCGGTAGTGAAAATTTACCGCCGCTCGCCGAACCGGCAGTGATGATCGGCAGTCCACACTCCCGAACCGGGTCTCCAGTCACCACGGCTTCCAAAAAAACCCCTCTGCACATGCGCAAAGACTTCTGGGCATGCACAGAGGGTCATTTCCTGGTCTTTTGCACGATGTGATGGCGTGTGCATGTGAGCGTTCTGTCACAAATGCGAATTGGTAGGGAAGGTAAGTAGAACCCACCCCTGCCTTTCTTCAGATTAACAGAGTTGGGAGGGACTTTGCAGGTCATCTAGTCCAACCCCCTGCCCAAGCAGGAGACCCTAACATCTGCCTCTTCCCACGATTGAACTCACAATCTCTTGATTGTGAGGCAAGAGCTCTACCTCTAGGCCATAGCAGATTGTCTGTATTAGGGGTTCATGATAGAGGAGCCACCAGGCCACCAAGTTCTCCAGTCCTGCTTGCAAAGCCAACAGCTGGTACCGCGGAGTTCTGGAGTCCTCCTCAGAGTCAGCTGCAGAAGGCAACCACGTTGGACGTCTGATGGATGCCAAAAATCCCCGTGGCCTCATCAGCTCCGAGATTCTCATTCCGAAAGAAATCCTTCAGAAAGTTGGCAGCAAGTCGCAGAATTTCCACGCGGGTTGGTGCCTGGACGGTGCCTTGCCTGTATGTTTTCCCCTGTCCTCAAGCCAATACTGAAGACACGGCTCATATATTATTTCCACAGTCACGCTGAGGAATCTCCTCTCGGCATTCAACGGGCACCTGCGATTCGGAAACCACGCGCCGTCCTTGTGTAGTAAGTATCTTGCGCTCTGTAAACGGTGGTGGCCTTCTAGCCCTCTTCAGATCCTTCAAGAGCCCCTCTCTTCTGCTTTGCTTTCCTCTTTTCGTAGCTAAAGCCACCACTTCACGGCCTCTTCTCTCTCCTCCTGACATCTGAGCCCCCTGCGGATAAGTTTGTCAAGAGAGACGGCTCAGAATAAATCAGGCTGCCACCTGAAAGACTTGGAGGTTTCAATTTGCTCGGCCTGTATTTCGAAAGGTGTGCACGTCAATTCACTTCTATTGGCTCCTGGGTGTGCTGAAGCCCGCGCGGCGATGACGGGCTTACGGTAACCAGATCTCCAAGGTTTCTCCCTAAGGCCAGGGCTTTCAGGAAGCCTATTGTGAAGAGACGTTCTTGCTGACCAAGAATTCCTCTGAATTCCACTCAAAAGAAGGCTTTTCGTGGAGGGCTGCCTGTTGTCCCACCTCTCTATCAATAGGGGAAATTAAACTCAGCATTCCACGCCACAATCACCTAGCTGTCGTTATACGGGGTAGTCCGCGATGTACACCTTTGTGTTTAGTGACCAAAGTTACCACAGCACTGAAGAGAGTGACTTATGGCCGTTTTCCACGCTTATAACCATGGCAGCAGCCCCGGGACCGTGTCATCCAAATTCAGACACTTGGCAATGGACCAGGGGTGAAATTCAGCAGGTTCGGACAGGTTCTATAGAACCGGTGGTGGCGATTATGCGCAGTTTGGAGAACTGGTAAATTGCACCACTGACTGGCCCCTCCCCTCCCCTCTCACTTACTCCTTCTCTCCTCCTCCTCGGGCTCATACACTCAGAGCAAACATGAGAAGGAGGCGAGAAGCAGCCAGGTTGAATGCTAGAAGACTTGGCCGAACTTTTATGTCGGTTCTGTGGGCGTGGCTTGCTGCCCCACCTTGCTGTGAGTGGCGTCAAGTTGGCCACGCCCACTCAGTCACATGACCCCCCACCAAGCCATGCCCACAGAACCAGTAGGGAAAAATTTTGAATGTCACCCCTGCAATGGACTCATATTTATGACGGTTGCAGTGTCCTCGGTTCAGGTGATCGCCTTTCGTGACTTTCTGACCAGCAAAGTGTCCATGAGGAAGCCAGATTCACTTACTAACTACAGAAAAGTCATAAAAAGGGACAAAGCTCGCTTAACAACAATCTCGCTTAGCAACAGGAATGTTGGGCTCAATTGTGGTCGCAAATCAAGGACTACCCGTATGGGGAATTATAAGGACAGAGAGCCGAGCACTGCATGCAACAATCAAATGGCTTTCGTTATATCAAAGCATCCTATCCGTAACCCCTACCCCACCATTGTTGAATAAGGGAGAAATTTGGGGTTTTTTGGGGGGGGTTTCAGAAAGGCCCCCAGGCCAAAGAATTTGGGAAGATTTGGGAAGAAAATTTGAAAAGAAAAATGGAACGGACTGCCACCCACTCCTCTCCAAAAAGGCCAGGTTTCAGTGCAACGGGAAAAAAATTGTATTGCCCAATAAGGACAATAAGAAAGAGAGAATCCTCCGGAGTTTTCGAATATTGTGTTTTCGGAGAAGACAACAACGAAAGTTCTTCATTGTCACCACTAGTGGGAACTGTAGCATCCCCTTTTGACCGAAACCAGAGACAAACAAGTGAAACAGCTGCGAGTTAACTCCCACGTGACCAAGACAGCATCAAAGCTTAAGGAACATGTGTGTGTGTGTGTGTGTGTGTGTGTGTGTGTGTGTGTGTGTGTGTGTGTGTGTGTTCGTGTGTGCTGTGTGTTTTGTTATGTGCACACAAAACGCTTCTGTTGCACCGCTTCCAAGGAAACTCATTTGCTTTTGGCATTTCAAAGGCCGAGCCAGATTGCATGAAGTATATAGAAAGGCGATTGACCGATTTTTTTTTTAAAAAGGAAAAAAAATAGTTTGGTCATTTTTCTCCCCTTTTAAGAGATTTACTAGCTGAAATGAAGCAACCAGGATCATTCGCAACTCTTATTCCTTTGGGGAAAATAAAGGCAACCCGCGGAACATTTTTTCCCCATTCTCTAATAGAGGGAAGAACGAACCTCCCTACCCAAAAATAGGCAGAATTGCAAGCTTTGACTTGCAAAACTTCTGATTGTAATGCTTTCCTTCTGTTGAACGCGATTCCTCAGTTCTCGTGTCAGCTGGGACCTTACTTGTGTATGTTTTACCTAATGAAGACCTAAAGATTGGCCAAGCTTGTTGGTGGGTAAATTGACTTGACTCCAATGGGGATGGGGGAAACCAGTAGAAGACCTGAAGGTCTAAGTTGGGAACAGATCCTCCTGGGGAAATTCTAAGAGTTGACACCTACTTCATCTTCTTTTAATGACCCCATAATCCCTTGTGGGGTGGTGTCTGGGCAACTGAATGGAGCTGAATGTTTACTGGCCGGATGCCTTTCCTGTCGCCAATGTGGAGTTTTGTTCAGCAGATATATTCTCATTGTGCCCAGAGAGAGAAATATCTGCCTCTACCTAGGATCGAACTCACAGCCTCCTGATTGTGAGGCGAGAGCTCCACCTCTAGGCCACCGCACCACTCAGTTGACACCTACTTGATGGCTCAATCAATCAATCAATCAATCTGGGTAGGAATCCTTGAATACAGGTAGCCCTCATTTAGTGTCAGTTCAAAGTTACAACGGCACAGAAGTGACTTGTGACCGTTTTTCATGCTTACGACTGTTCCAGCATCCCCATGGTCACGCGATCAAAATTCAGACGCTTGGCAACTTGGTTCATATTTACGACGGTCGCAGTGTCCCGAGGTCACGTGATCCCCTTTGGGTAACCTTCTCTTAAGCCAAGTCAATGGGGAAGCCAGCTTGACTTAACAACCGTGTTGCTAGCTTAACAGCTGCAGCGATCCACTTAACAATGGTGGCAGGAAAGGTCGTAAAAAGGGGCAAAACTCACTTAGCAACTGAAATGTTGGGCTCAATTGTGGTCGTTAAGTCGAAGACTACCTGTATATCTGGAATGCACCTGTCAGGGAAGGCTAATTTAGCCAAAATCTAAACTGATTGAATTTGAGCAATCAATTAATCAATCAATCATGCAGCTTTCAAACACTTTTCAGTAGAGTTTTTCAAATCACCTCGGTAAACAGATTCAATTTTGATAGTACAGAAGACTTGGAAGACCGGAGTGTTTCAAACAGCCATCCTTTCTCCTGGCCCCATGTTTTCCCTTCTCCACGCCACGAAATCTAATCTTGCTTTCCAATCTGGGTTTCTCATCTTCTGCTCTCACAACACGCAACTTAGCTCCTTACATTTTCCCTGCAAACCTCCAGACTGACATAGTGACATATCATGAGTGATATACCAATAAGTGGTTGTTGCTGGTTGAGTTATAACTTCAGTCGGATTGCTTCCCCATCTGTCTTCAAGATCTATCTATCTTTCTTTCTTTCTTTCTTTCTTTCTTTCTTTCTTTCTTTCTTTCTTTCTTTCTTTCTTTCTTTCTTTCTCTTTCTTTCTTTCTCTCTCCTTCCTTCCTTCCTTCCTCCTTCCTTCCTTCCTTCCTTTCTCTCTCTTCCTTCCTCCCCTTTTTCTTTCTTTCTCTTTCTTTCCTCCTTTCCTCCTTTCCTCCTTTCTTTCTTTCTTTCTTTCTCTTTCTTTCTCTTTCTTTCTTTCTTTCTTTTTCTTCCTTCCTTCCTCTTTTTCCCTCCTTCCTTCCTTCCATTCATCCATCCATCCTCCCTTCCTCCCCCTTTTCATCTTCCTTCTTCCTTCCTCCTTCCTCCCTCCTTCTTCCTTCCTTTCTTTTCCTTCTTTCCTTCTTTCCTTCTTTCCTTCTTCCTTCCTTCCTTCCTTCCTTCCTTTTCCTTCCTTCCCAAACAGCAGTTTGTTTCCTTTTAGGCTTGAAGAGGGGTTTATGACCTCGTTTCTCCTGGGTGCAATCCTGGATAATGAACTTTTTACTACCAAGGTTATCGCGAGACACTCCAACGCTCAACCCTCTTGCCTCTTTATTTCCTTCGGCTGCAGCTGAGTGGAAAACCAGAACCTCTCTGCTCCTTCTAGCTAGACATTGTAATGAGAAAGGATGGGTCCATGTGTTGATTGCATGCAAGCCGGGGGACTTCTGGGAGTTGAAGTCCGCACATTTTAAAGATGCTGAGGAACACAGATTGGGCTGAGCGTAGCTGCGCCAAGTCATTCAGTGAATTTCCATGCCTTTGGCTGGAAAAGAGCCAGGTTCTACATGCCTTAACCACTACGTCACACTGCTGCAATTTGTTAACATGAATGCGGCCGTCATTTAAATTGGGGACTGATTCCTTTTTTTTCTGCCCCAGGAAGTCTGATTGCTGCACAGCCAGGAAGGCCTCCCAAATGTGGGGCGGGCCCAGAAAGCCCACAAATTCCATGTGGTGCAAATGTTATGAAAAAAAGCTCAGATTATCTGTCCCGAATCATCTTTTCTTCCGGAAATGTCCTTCTTCATCCCTCCAGTTGCAAAATAGGCCCTCAATTTGTGCACATAAGTAGTGCAGGTTGGTTTGCTAATGTTAATTGGGTCTTAAGGACTAGCCTCCTGGTCTTTCTTATCAAACAGAGTGGTTCAAAGTGGTGAGATCACCTTGGGGAGAGGTCAACTTATTTTCCAAAGCACCAGAAGGCAGGACAAAAAACAATGGTTGGAAACTAATCAAGGAGAGAAGCAACGTAGAACTAAGGAGAAACTTCCTAACAGTGAGGACAATTAGACAGTGGAACTGCTTGTCTCCAGAAATTGTGGGTGCTTCATCACTGGAGGCTTTTAAGAAGAGACTGGACAGTCACTTGTCTGAAATGGTAGAGGGTCTTCTGCTTGAGCAAGGGGCTGGACTAGAAGACCTCCAAGGTCCCTTCCAGCTGTATTCTGATTGAGATACAGTAAAGAGCCGAGGTGGCGCAGTGGTTAAAAGCAGCACTGCAACCTACTTCAGCTGGCTGTTAGTTCAGCAGGTCAGCGGTTCAAATCTCACCGGCTCAAGGTTGACTCAGCCTTCCATCCTTCTGAGGTGGGTAAAATGAGGACCCAGATTGTTGGGGGCAATATGCTGAACTCTGTAAACCGCTTAGAGAGGGCTGTAAAGCACTATGAAGCGGTATATAAGTCTAAGTGCTATTGCTATTGCTAAGATTGATAAGAATAAACGGTGCATTTAGTTATCCATGTGCTTGCTAGGATTCAGATAAATGATCTTTAAGGTGCCTCCCTCCTGACTCTTAGATTTTTTTGCCTCCGAGGCTTAGATTTAGGGCAGTCCTTCCTCAACTCATCAAATGTCACCAAATGCATGAAGGTTTTTCTCAATTTTCCAGTCCTGGGTGTTTGGTAGATGACAGGTTGGGAAAAAGAAAACACTTCTCTAGTTTATTTTCTTTTGTGCCAATTGCAGAAGCCCAGAGCCCAACATAGCCACAAACGTATAAGGAATTATCAAATAAATTAGGGCAGCTTCGATATAAGAGATCATACGCTTATATGATTACTGTTGTAATTACATAATAAACTACAGCAGTAATCATATAACTGCATCATCTCACGTATCGTATCATGGCTACCCTGATTTTTCTGATTATTCATTATCAAGATAATTTGATTATTACCTAGAAACTCCCTAGAAACGAATGGATGTCCGTTAAGTATATGAGGTTTACTCGGATACATAAAATCTCCTTCTGCCACTTCTAGCCCCCGTAGATCTTAGCAGGTGGGAGGTCTGGGCTTGGAAGCTAAGCGGGATTATATTTCATTATACTTCCATGGGGAGGGGAGGGGGGGGGGAAAGAGAAGTTATAGGTCAGCTCTTCGTCGGCAGTTCCTCCATCCTTTTCTCTGCAAACCCATCCCTGTTTTCCCACGGGAATGTCCCTCCAAGAACCGTGAGAGGGCGAGGAACGCGAAGGGCCGATTTGCAAATCAAAATATACCCTTCCCTGTGACATTCTGCCATCTGCCCAGCAGCGAATTTGGGCACCGGCTGCCAGGGGTTTTCAAGTGGCCCTTGCCATTTCATGCCACGCTTTCCAGCTGTGGGAGACTACAATGTCCATCATCCTCTATCTCCGCATCTCTGTCTAAGGCTGAGGTGAGTTGGGCACGTTAAGTGAAAGAAATTCAACAGGGCTTAAAACCAAGCAAGGAGGCCCTGGGTTAATGCATGTGAACTTTTGGCCTACAGGATCTTCCTATACTTTGAAACAAGGACCAGAAAGAGAAGAAAGGGAGGCTGGAAAGACCGGAAGGGCAGTTCCATTCATTTGGACCCTTCATCCTCCCAAACCACCTTTTAGATTAACCCTCCTGTGCGGGATGCAGCCTCCCCCAGCTCTTACAAAAATGCAGCCATTTCCTTCCTCCAAATACAAGTGACAGTAGAAAGACCCCAAATTTTACACAAACAAGACATACAGATGAAAGGGAGTGGGGAATCAATGATTTCCCCCTCCCCAGAAGCTAAGCAGGATCAGGTCCGGGTACCCTGGGATAGAAACCTCTTCAGCTATTCCTAAATGAAGGCTTAAGGCAAGTGTTTCCCAACCTTGGCAACTTGAAGATGTCTGGACTTCAACTCCCAGAATTCCCTAGCCGGCCCTTCCCGCTGAAGTACAATGAAATATAATCCCGGGGAACTCCTGGAGACTTCACGGACGCATTCGTTTTGTTGCCCTGCCAATAGCAATAGCACTTAGATTTATATACCGCTTCATAGTGCTTTACAGCCCTCTCTAAGCGGTTTACAGAGTTCAGCATATTGCCCCCAGCAATCTGGGTCCTCATTTTACCGACCTCAGAAGGATGTAAGGCTGAGTCAACCTTGAGCCCGTGAGATTTGAACAACTGAACTAGCAGTCAGCTGGAGTAGCCTGCAGTAGCAGCATTTAACCACTGCGCCACCTTGGCTCTTATAAGCAGCTCGCCATCTCCATACTCACAGAGGTCAGTTTGCCTGATGCCTAAGCTAAGGCAAGTGTTTCTCAACCTTTGTCCACTTGAAGTTGCCTGGACTTCAACTCCCAGAGTTCCCGGGATTATATTTCACTGTACTTCGGCGGGGAGGGCCGGCTAGGGAATTCTGGGAGTTGAAGTCCAGACATCTTCAGGTGGACAAAGGTTGAGAAACACTTGCCTTAGCTTAGGCATCAGACAAACTGACCTCTGTGAGTATGGAGATGGCAAGCTGCTTGGCAGGGCAACAAAAAGGATGGGTCAGTGAAGTCTCCAGGAGTTCAGTTCCATTTGAGGGAATCTTGACTCTCCAGGAAAAAGAAACATGGCCAACTCTGAGCTTTTCTGAACCCAAGACATCAAAAGCAGAGAAGATCTCCACGGTCGCAGGCTTTGAGAAAGAATTCACCACAACAGAGGAATCCCAACCAAGCTTCCTGAGGCCTGCAGGCAAGCTTGAAACCAGAGGTGGCCACTAAAGAGTGATCCCTTACAGGCCAAATTATTCTGGAGATGTTCTGAGGGCTCCAACATTAGATCCAACCCCTCTCCTTGATGAGAAGCGAACGTCTACCCTGGCTTTATGAATTATGGAAGGGGTTCACTCGAGTCAAAGCTTTCTTCATGCAAGCTTTGGTGACGCATCGGGCAAAGAGGACGGAAGCTTCTATTAAGCAAGGTTAACTTCTCTGGCAAATGTGTGCCGTCTGCAGTGTTCTTTCCTTAAATCATACCAGGCCCCACTGCCAACAAATCATGACATCCATTCCAATTTTTTGATGGCCAACAACCACAAGGAGAGAGGAGAGAGAAGAGAGAGAGAAGATAGAAGATAGAAGATAGAAGAGAGAAGAGAGAAGAGAGAGAGAGAGAGAGAGAGAGAGAGAGAGAGAGAGAGAGAGAGAGAGAGAGAGAGAGAGAGAAACACCATCCAATATTAAATAAACGGAATAAGGAAGAACGGAGGTAGAAGAACTGAAAGAACTATGCAGGGAGAACACTCCCCCAAAAACCCAGTCTTTCCCTCAAAAGATTCTTCCAAAAACAGATCAACTGCTATGACTTTCCAAACGTTGGTAGACCTCAATACCCATCATCCTTTGCCCCTGTGTTGATCCTACTGGCTAAGACTGATGATGTTTAGCTGGGCATTCCCCAGTTATGTTGCTTAAACACATTCAACAGATTATAATTTGAGGAAACTCCAGAAGAAGAAATTAATGTGTCGATATGTGTGAACAAGGCTTCATTTGTGGTCCCGAAAGAGACTCATCACCAATGGGAGCGGATCGCTGTTATCCAAAGACATCACTGATGAGTCCAGGCACTGTGAGTTTGGAAGTAAAAACTGCATTTATCTCTGTTGGCTTTGAAGCTAGATGGTTGAAATTGGAAGAAGAGTAGCTAGAAAGAGTGGATTACACTCAAGTTTTGGGGATTTCCACCAGTCTCGTTCACTAAAGGATGAAGTCTAGCTATGTATGGACTTTCTCCTCGAGATACTGTTGGGTAGGTCATCCTAAATAGGTCCAGTTTCCTCTCGCCTCACAAGCAACGGGTTCCCAAGGTCAACTGATGAGGGAGATACAGTCACACGACGTTGCCATTATGGTACAATGAATAAATTGTGAGAGGACTATGATGAAAGTTGTGGTAGATCCTGGATTCACTTTGGGCTGGTTGTTCTTGCTCAGCCCCACAAACTTCACCGGAGCATTGTTGGTAGGAAAAACCCAGAGGACAAAGTCTTGTTAAGTACAATTCAATATTCTTTTGAACTCTGTCAGGAAGTATCTTCCGATACTTCAGAAATAAAAGGAAGTAGCGATCCATTCTTTGGTGCTTCCACCCCTCACCAAAACTATGGAGTTCTTTGCTGGCGTTGGATCTCATGGGGATTTTTAGATGCTTCTTCAGAATTATATTGTGGTTTCAGATGAGTTGCATGTTCAACTTCTTCATATTTTGACGAATGTAAAAGATTGACTGGTTGCAGGCCAAGGGTCACAAAGTATCTTGGGTGTAACTTTCAGGGAGCACATTTTGAAGCTTGGTTGTTATGGTCTTCAAGAGTCCACAGGCATCTCCGACAATCCACAAGCACACCCCACAAACTTGGGTGCAGCTTTTGGAGGGTATGTTCGGAAGCTTAATTTGAGGTGGCACAGCAGTTAGAGTGCAGCACTGCAGGCCACTTTAGCTGACTGTGATCAGCAGTTCAGCGGTTCAAATCTCACAGGCTCAGGGTTGACTCAGCCTTAAATCCTTCCGAGGTAGGTAAAATGAGGACCCAGATTGTTGGGGGCAATGTAAATATAAATATACATTGCTTACTGGTGTAAACCGCTTAGAGCAGTGTTTCCCAACCTTGGCAACTTGAAGATGTCTGGACTTCAACTCCCAGAATTCCCCAGCCAGCATTCGCTGGCTGGGGAATTCTGGGAGTTGAAGTCCAAACATCTTCAAGTTGCCAAGGTTGGGAAACACTGGCTTAGAGAGTGCTTGCACTGTGAGGCGGTATATAAGTCTCACTAATAAATAAATAAATAAATAAATAAAATAAATATGGTCCTCCGAGTTCATGGACATCAAAGAAAGATTCTCCTACAATCTTCACTGCCACCAGCCCAAACTTTATTTACAGCTTGAGGGTAGCGGTTCTTGTAGACTGTGCCAAGGACTGGAACGGTTATGCAATCCTCCTTTCATTTGTTGTAACTATTGGAAATTCTTCCCCCTGTGACAATTAAGCTAAGATCGAAAAAACAACAAAGTCCAATGATGCAATATAAGGCATTATTCATCTCAGCTTGATTGCCATACTGGGGAAAGGAAAGGAATATAAATAAGGATTATCCCATTCTCCTCCTGGCTGTCCCTGAAGATCAAAGCACAAAGCGGCAATTCACCTTAAAATGTATCTTTCCCTCCATGCCAGGGAGAGGTTTTGCCTCCCGTATTCGTTTGAGACATACCAAGTTGTAGCTGAGAGGCCAAGTGACAAACTCGGAGTTTAAAATAAAAAAAATCTGTGGCATTCAAACGAGGAAGACTCTCTGGCACTGGAAAATATTTTGTCCCTTTGCTTCACGACACAATGTCCAGATTCCGCTTCTCCTTTTAAAACTGTTTCCTGTCAGAAGTTCTGGAGATGTGCGTGTTGAAAGCTTTGTTCTGCTCCAGGGAGAGAAACAGAGACTGTATATACAACGCGGGACTTGCCAAGAAATTTTTAGAACAAAAAAAAAAAAAAGAGGCAATACATACACGCACACAGATTTGGCAGACAGTCTGGCCATTTTGGAGGAGGAGGAGGAGGAGGAGAAAGGGAGAAAGAAGGAGGAGGAGAAAAGAAGGAGAAAGGAGGAGAGGGAGGAGAAAAGAAGAAGGAGGGAAAAAAGGAGGAGGGGGAGGAGAAAGGGAGAAAGAAGGAGGAGGAGAAAAGGAGGAGAAAGGAGGAGGAGGAGAAAAGGAGAAAGGAGAAGGAGAAGAAAAAAGGAGGAGGAGAAAAGGTGAAAGGAGGAGGAGAAAAGAAGGAGAAAGGAGGGGGAGGAGGAGGAGAAAGGGAGAAAGAAGAATGAGGAGAAAAGAAGGAGAAAGGAGAAAGGAGGAGGAGGAGGAGGAGAAAAGGAGAAAGGAGAAGGAGAAGAAGAAAAAAGGAGGAGAAAAGGTGAAAGGAGGAGGAGAAAAGAAGGAGAAAGGAGGGGGAGGAGAAAAGGAGGAGAAAAGGAGAAATGAGAAGAACAAGGAGAAGAGAAGGAGAAGGAGAAGGAGAAGAAAAAAGGAGGAGGAGACAAGGTGAAAGAAGGAGGAGGAGAAAATAAGGAGAAAGGAGGAGGAGAAGAAAGGGAGAAAGGAGGAGGAGAAAAGGAGAAAGGAGAAGAACAAGGAGAAGAGAAGGAGAAGGAGAAGAAAAAAGGAGGAGGAGAAAAGGTGAAAGAAGGAGGAGGAGAAAATAAGGAGAAAGGAGGAGGAGGAGAAGAAAGGGAGAAAGGAGGAGGAGGAGAAAAGGAGAAGAACAAGGAGAAGAGAAGGAGAAGGAGAAAAGGAGGAGGAAAGGAGAAGAAAGGAGGAGGAGGAGAAGAACAAGAAGAAGAGAAGAAAAGGAGAGAAGCAAGCAAGCAAGAAAAGGAGAAGCAAGCAAGCAAGCAAGCAAGCAAAGAAGGGTTTCTAGAATGCTGGGTTGAAATCAAAGCTGATCTCCGGAGTCCTAGGACATCTTACAGCCTAATGAACACATTTATTGTCCCATAAGTTTTACATAAGTCAGCTCTTACTTCAGATTCATGATCTTGTGGAAATCCCCAACATAATGCTAAGTTGTCCTTAGTATGTGCACAGCCACACATTTCTGGAGCATTTCTAGAGAGGAAGGGTTCAAATCCCAGCCCACAGGCTCCACAAGTTCTCCCCTAGCCAAATTTGAAGCTCCTGTGTTGGGAAACCAGGAAACAAACAAGGCACAATCAGCTTCTAATAAGTTTTTCGTGCTAACTTGGCTCCATCCTGCATCTCACATGGAGTTGACAATGTCAACCTGCTTGTTTGGTGACATCAGTATGTTTCTACCATGCTTCCAGTCATCCCTGGAGGCCAACGGTGGTGGTGGTGGTGATGATAATGATGTAATGCTTACTCCAATCCTGCATAGAGTATTCACCTTGGGAATGTAACCTAATACACGGAATGGGGAATTCAACTCTTGAGAGTCAACGCTTGAAATCACTAGCCGTTTTGTTTTGATTAAAAATAGGCACGTCCTTCAAGCAATGCAGCACTTTTCTCTAGGGACTGAGGCGAACTTTTCAGGTGTCCACAGCATTAAAAAAAAAGGGTTACGAGATAAGAAGGCAAGATCACTACAATAAGCGAAGAGTAGTCGTGAATCCAGATGGAACTCAGTAGCCCAAGGGTGTCAAACTCGATTTCATTGAGGGCCGCAGCAGGGTTGTGTTTGACCTCAGGGGGCCGTGGCTTGGCCAGGGTGGGCGTGGCCAGCTCAATGTCACTCGTGTTGGGGGCGCCTGCGGTGGTCCGAGCACTCTGCCAGCGAAAACAGGCTCTAGGCCCGGGATGGCGAACCTATGGCACGGGTGCCACAAGTGGCACGCGGAGCCATATCGGTGGGCACGCGAGCTCAGGTCCGGCGAACCTATGGCACGGGTGCCACAAGTGGCACGCGGAGCCATATCGGTGGGCACGCGAGCTCAGGTCCGGCGTGCATGTGTGCACCAGCCGGCTGATTTTCGGGCCTTCTGGGCCCACTGGGAGTTGGGAAACAGGCTGTTTCCAGCCTCCAGAGGGGGTGGGGAAGGCCGTTTCCCGCCCTCCCCAGGCTCCTAGAAAGGCTCTGGAGCCTGGGGAGAGCGAAAAATGGGCGTGCCATTGCATGCTGGGAGCAGGGGGGTCATGCGTGCATGTGCGGGGGTGCATGGAATTATGAGTATGGGCACGCACACATGTGATCCCCCGCATTCCCCCCCCCTTTTGGCACGTGAACCAAAAAAGGTTCGCCATCACTGCTCTAGGCCAACGTACCACTCACCCCGAATAATCTCGCCATCTACCCAAGATATTATCCGGAAAGACGACGGAGGGACGCTGATTGATGGTGAACACGCTAAGAAAGGTAAAATAGATTGCAGAAGAATCAAGATGGGCTTTGGGGAGCCATTTCTTCGTCAAAGTGAAGGTTATCTCTATCTGAAGCCAGGGGGAGGGGGGTCACACAAGAGAGAGTCACCACCAAAATGAGAAACAGCACAAAGCTTTGGCTGTGACATGAATGAAAGGAACTTCTGTCCCTTAGCAATTTTATGGATCTCAAAAATCCCAGGGATCCGTCCCCGCTCCTACTGAATTTTTGAGGAAATACAAAATACCCTGCCATCAAAGTTTACACAAATTATTTCATATCAGCATGGAATTCCGCACCTCGATTTCTTCACCTCTTCTTCTTTCTCTGCCTGGATAGACAGATGTCCAATGGACTCCAATAATGTCCACAACAGGAGGTGGCCATCTGGTGTCATCTAACGTTTTGGATCTCAGCCAGGACAATACTTTCTCATTGTCCATGCTGGCTGAAAGGAGTTGAAGTCCAAAATAAAGGGGTACACCAGGTTGCTCATTGTCATGATGTGAATATTGTCAGTTTGTGCATCTCTATGTTTTATACTGTTTTCTTGTATCTATGCTCAAGCAGACGTATGATATATTCTATTACGCATGCCTGCATTCCAGAGGTCTCCTCTTTTCCTTTCTCATCGCCATTTCTACCACGGTAGAAGTGATTTATACCTTAGCCGATAAAATGTAGTCTTAATAAGGATTCTTTTTATTACTTTTCTACTGAAATAAATATTTTGTTAATTAGATTTGAATCTCGGGTTTTATTTTCTAAGTAAGTATGTTTTCAAAGGGGAGCAACGATCCATCGACCTACGGAGTGATTTCTCCGCTAACACTCATTCCTGATCGACAATGACTTATTGGAGTTTTCTGGAATTTCAAACAGAACTTTTCCAAAAACTGACCCGCTACTGGCAATGAATCATTGGACTTCCTATATATTAAAAACTATCAGTTTAGCCACCAATTTTTTTTTATTTGATTACTATATCTGGGATTGTCTCTGTGGACTGAAAAGGCCTTCCTTCTCCATCCTCTGGCTCTTTCTTAACATCAAGATCTTCAGAAGTCAAAATTAAACCATTTTATTTGAAAAGTGGACTTCCTTGCACAGCGGTTTGGCTGTTGATGATTCAAATGCTCAATCAAGTTTATTTAAAAAAAAATAAAAGGCTTAACTGCTCAGACTCTAGGCTGTGGAACATGGCCAGGGTGAGGAGAATGATAGGTAGCAACAACTAGAGGCAAAACATTTTGCAACTATAGAAGAAAATATTTGTAGCTCAGGGTTGAACTGTGGGGTCCTTGGGGCTCTCTGAGCTTGGTGGTTTTCTTGCAGGCGGTTCATTACCCAACTAGGTAACATCATCAGTGCTAGAAGAGAGTGGGGTTAGTATATTTTTACATACTAATAGCTTGCCCTGTCAGTGTTTGTGGGAGTGGTCTTGGTAAAACACGAATAAGCAGACTCAGCGAGCACCAGGGACCCCACATGACGCAACAATTTCTGTACCACTGAAAAGATCCGAAACCTGTCAGAGAAGAACCACAAACTTCAAGAGCTTGGAAAAGTGTGCCTATTTCCTGTAGAGGTTGTTGTTGTTGTTGTTTGGCAGTGTGTTGTTGTTTTGGTGAAGTTTAGATGGTCTTGGAAAGGCTTGGGAGACCGAAAAAAGCCAAGGGTTGAACTCTGAGCTGCAAGCCAACGACGCCCAACTTGGCTTCTCGGCCCAAAGCCCTCCATGGCCGTAACACCGCCTGGTGCCTCTTCCTTTCGCTGTCTGGTGCCCGACTGGGGTTTCAGGAAGACTGTCGTCTGCCAGCTCATTTTGTCTCCCGAGACAGAACTCTTCCCAGTTGTGATTGTTCGCCAGGGGAAAACACACACAGAGCTGATTGTATTCTCGCCTGTCTCAAGAGCAAAAAAAACCACAGCCGAGCGGAGGCCGCTGCAAACGGCCGCCTTTTCTGTCTTGCTGGGCCAAGAGAAGACCTAAAAGGTTCTTCCTGCCTTCTCTTCCGGGCTGCGTGGAAACCAACCAGGGCTGATCTCTCGGGAGGCAGCGGGTCTATTTCCGCCAGAGAAAGAGAAGTCACTCGCTGCTCCTGACGTCTTCGGGGCCCAGCCTCTTGGTCTGAAAATGAACATCTCCATGTGAACTTTGATCGTCTCCGTCTCTGTTTTGTTTTCAAAGCTCAGCACACAAGGCTGGTGGAGAGAAAAAGATGAAAGGAGGAAGTAGCGAAGGAGTCGAGAAGCAACCTGGGTCTGAACTGGGAGGAGGGGCATAACCGGGCAAGAAAATGGGCAGAAGGTCTGGAGACCCTCACTTCCCTTTACCTAGAAGGAGAGAGTTGTTCATTGCATGCGGAGAGTCTTTTAGTTATCAACTAAGGCAGTGTTTCTCAACCTTGGCAACTTGAAGATGTCTGGACTTCAACTCCCAGAATTCCCCAGCCAGCATTCGCTATCCAGAGCATACAAAACATTTGCTAGACCAATTCTCGAATACAGCTCATCTGTCTGGAACCCGCACTACATATCAGACATAAATACAATTGAGAAAGTCAGAGATATTTCACATATTTCCTGTATTATACTTATATCTGTTAAGCTTGACAAATAAATGAAATAAAAATAAATGTTAGAGAGATGGACAAGCTATCGGAGAGAGAGACAAGAATCCTATGCTGTCCCAAGGACAAGATGTTCCTTTCTTGGTTAACCTGACATATTGTGAGCTGCAAACTGTAATCTTCTTTTTTTATTCTAAACCTGTTGAGCAGAGATGAAGAATGCTAGAACAATATATTTTTTATTTCAAACCCCCCCCCCCCATATGGTACCTTCAGTCTAATGAACAGGGGAGCAAAAAGAGATAAGAAACCATAGAGGTGACCCCAGAGAAACCATTGGTAACTCTTCCTACAGACTGTGGCCTTCAAAAGCTACTCTCAGAGTTTACAGTGGTCTTTGCGAACGTAGCAGAATAAAGAAGAATTAAACTTGGGGCGGAAATGTAAATGTAATAACTGGCTTTTGTGTGAATTGAGCTTAGATGAGGCGACATCAAGGCTTTGTCACTAGACTAAGTCCCTCCCTTCTGGGCACTCTTGACCACTCAAGGTCAAGAGAAGCCAAAGCCTTGGAAATGTTGAAGGTCCCTTATCAGCCCTCCACTGCCCGCACAAATCATTGAGAGCCACAGCTGGCCAGAACAGATGAGGCTGGCTCAGATCAATTAAGATAAGGAGTCAGGTGTTTTCACCTGCTCGTATGTTGGGAGTAGAGGTTGAAGTTGCAAGTTTGGTTCCTCTTTTTTTAATCCTCATCTCTCCAGCGCCACTAAATGTGCGCAGGAAACAGGAGGAGAAGCTCTGCTCTTTGGTGGTGCATCTTTATGAACAGAAGTTGTGTGTGTTTGTGTGTGTGTTTTGCAATATTTGTGTTTCTATATTTATTTGCCTCCAGAAGTTGTAAATGCTCCAACTGGAAGTTTTTAAGAAGATGTTGGATAACCATTTGTCTGAAGTGGTGTAGGGTTTCCTGCTTAAGCAGGAGGTTGGACTAGAAGACCTCCAAGGTCCCTTCCAACTCTTCATTCCAATATATTCTGTTCTGTTCCGTTCCATTCTTTACTTTCTAATTCTATGTTCTCTCCTCTATTCTATTCTATTCTATTCTATTCTATTCTATTCTATTCTATTCTATTCTATTCTATTCTATTCTATTCTATTCTATTCTATTCTATTCTATTCTATTCTATTCTATTCTATTCTATTCTACATTGTATTATTCTCTACTCTACTCTACTCTACTCTACTCTACTCTACTCTACTCTACTCTACTCTACTCGTGTGGGTTTGTTTTGCAATATTTTGGTTGCGTGTATATCTATATGCGTGTTTTTGCTTGTTTTTCAATATTTCTGTATGCGCGCGTTTCTTTGTTGTTCAATATTTTTGTTGTGTGCATCTAAATCTATATCTGTGCTTTGGTTTGGTTTGCAATATTTCTGTATCTCTGTATCTTGTGTGTGTGTGTGTGTGTGTGTGTGTGTGTTGTGCTTGTTTGTTTTGCAGTATTTTTGACCTGCCTCAATCCAAGTAGTGTCTGGGCAGGGAATTACTAGATCAAAAACATGAAATAAACAATACGGCCCAAGGCAAAATTAACACATCACCCGTAGACAAGGGCCACACTTAGCTAAAATATGTGAGCATGATTTTGTTTGTCTGGGGGGGATGACCTTAAATTTGATTTAAAAAACACAACCCACCCACCCGAAATCAATTAAAGGCAGAAGTAATATTCCCCTCTGTGTAATTTAAGCCTTTCCCCCTCTCTGTCCTGTTAAAATCGGGATTTATTGGCAGCTTCTCAATAGGAACTGTTCTCAGAGCTTTTTGAGGCCTGCTTAGAGAACTGTCTGAGGATATACAGAATATATCCTAGTCCACGCAGTCCATAAAAAGGGTATAAAATCCGACATACTTTAGCTGACCAGTCCTGCTCACTTCAATGAAAATCAATAATCCTCGGCACGCACAAATTCTGCACAGAATAGGGCAGTAAATCTCCAAATAAAACAGACATTAAACCCACTGAATTGACCAACAGGGCTCATTGTTTTCTGAACAAAGGACTTTGCAGACTTTCTAAGACGTGCCTCTCCCCTCTTCCATTCAGAAGGTAAAAATGAGTTTTCTACTTTAGCACCCTCCTATTTTGCTCAGGGCAATTTCTCTGCCACAAAGATCGCCATATATTCATGAGTAGAAAATAAGTTATCGATAACTCCCCCACCTCCTCCAAAGAGGAGAGGAGGGTGGATGAAAAGCCAAAATGAAGCTACAAACCCTCAAATGCAAATGTCTTCAAGAGGACCCCTGGATATATAACTCTTGTCCCCCATGTTGGGTTTTGGATTCCTGAGACACAATCCCCCTCTATTTCCCAGCTGCGGGAATTAATCTGATTTGCCAAGGCAATTGCCAGTTTGGGTGGGGAGGGAATAATAATCCCCTGGCAGATATACTTGTTCATCGCAGACTTTGGAAGTAAAAATCTGCAGAAGGTTACCTCCGAAGTAAAGTTTCTTCCTTCTCATCTTCCTGGCTAAGAACAACAACTCGTTTGCCAAAATGCCAAAGCAGAAAAAATAAACAAGCAGAAACAGTTGCATTCGGGCTGTAAAAGAATTGAATCACTTGCCAAGTTAGGTATCTCTTCTGCTTTGATCATAGCTATTTCTGAGTTAGTGTGAGTTAACAGACACAGGATCCCTTCTTGGGAGAAAGGAGACCACCAGCTCTCCATTAATATGCAATTATCCCGTGAATGTTTTCATATCTGAACACCCTCCTCAGCCACCCAAAAGCATTTGCAGACTGGAAGGAATACAGAAAATGCATTTGTTTATTTATTTACCGGGGAAGGGAGGTGAAAAAAAAATATTAACATTTCTTGGAAGGATATCAAAAAGAGGAAGAAGTGTTTTGCTACTTGGGGAAATACCGTATTTTTGCAGCAAAGTTTAACTCCCAAGTACTGGTTCGTTGATCTTCCTCCTGATTGGACACTATTTAAGAAAAATGCTGGAGTAACGCGAAGAGAGGTTCAAACGTGGTGTTTTTATTTCATGCTCTCGATTTTAGCTATACTGCAGAGTGAGCAACACACACTTAAGCAGAGTGCTTGTCTTTCTTTCTTTCTTTCTTTCTTTCTTTCTTTCTTTCTTTCTTTCTTTCTTTCTTTCTCTTTCTTTCTTTCTTTTTCTTTCTTTCTTTCTTTCTTTCTTTCTTTCTTTCTTTCTTTCTTTCTTTCTTTCTTTCTTTCTTTCTTTCTTTCTTTCTTTCTTTCTTTCTTTCTTTCTTTCTTTTTCTTTCTTTCAACCCCAAGACTGAACAGGGCTGTTTATTCACGGGGGCTCTGCTCCCCCCTCGTATTAGCAGTCAAACTGTGAATCATCTGTTTCCAGAGCTGCAGATGTAGAAGGAACTCACTGAAGGGAATTCAGTCTTCGCTCCCCCATTCAGAGAAACAATGCCAGTTCCTGCTCACAAATGTGCCTTTGTTTTTCCCCCACCCACACAGGAAAATTTCTCCAAAATGCCCAGACAAAGACAGAGAGAGAGACAGAGACAGAGAGAAACTCAGTTCACTTTCCTCAGAAAGTTATTTCAAGAAGCTACCCTGGAAAATAGAACATCCTAGCATGTTATTTGGTTATATATATATGTACAGCATGTCACAGAAGTGAGTACACCCCCTCACATTTTGTAAATATTTAAGTATATCTTTTCATGTGACAACACTGAAGAAATGACACTTGGCTACAAAATGTAAAGTAGTGAGTATACAGCAGTGATGGTGAACCTGTGGCACGCGGAGCCATATCGGAGGGCACTCGAAGCGTTGCCCTATGTCAGCTCCAGCGCACATGCGTGTGCTGGCTAGCTGATTTTCAGCCTTGGGAAAGGCCCTTTCACCCTCCGGAGTGCGAAAAACAGCACAACAGGCAAACTGAAAGTCCGTTTTTCCAAACTTCCGGTTTGCCCATTGGGCTGTTTTTTCACTGTCCCAGGCTTCAGTGAGGCCTGTGCGCATGCGCGGGGGGTTGTGTGCATGCGCAGGAGGCAGCGCAGAGGGGTGTACATGCGTGGGGGGGAGGGAATGGGTGTGGGCACACACCCCCTTTTGGCACGCAAACCAAACAAAGTTCTCCATCACTGGTATACAGCTTGTATAAGAGTGTAAATGTGCTGTCCCTTCAAAATACACACACACACACACACACACACACACACACACACACACACACACACAGACACAGAGTGTATATAAATGTTACACACACATATATATATGTGTGTGTGTTTTCTGTCGAAATAGAAATATAATAGTCTCCCTTCATTTTCATTTATCAGCAAAAAATGTTACACACACGTATGTATGTATGTATGTATGTATGTATGTATGTATGTATGTATGTATGTATGTATATAATATCAGTTCGACAACAGGAAGGGGGAAGGGAAGAGTTTGCAATGTGTTCTCCATGCCATGCCCAACTAAGGTTGCAAGAAACAAAATTGTGACACACACACACAGACACGCACACACACACACACACAGATGCCTTCTTCCGATTTTGATTGTTTTTGTTTTTCCGCTCCATTGTTACACAACTCAGAAAGGGAGCCCTGATCTTAAGCCCAGCTAATGCTTCCCCGGGATTTGATGCCTGCTCCAAGGCTGCAACGGAGCACATGAGCGGGGTGAGGGGGTGGGGGGTGGGAGATGGGGGGAAAAACCCCTCTCAGCCCTGATGAATTTATGATGGAAGGAAAAAAACAGGACATCTGGTTAATCAACATTAGAAAAGGAGGCGCACTTATTTTTGGGGGGGCTAAGTGCTTTCTTGGAAAGGAAAATCCCAAACTCCCGTCCAGCGATGCTAACCTAAGCAGGATTTTGCAGCGTTCTGGAGGGTGGGGGGAGGTAGTTTTCGCCTTCCTCAGGCTTCAGGAAAGCCTCCAGAGCCTGTGGATGGCGAAAAACGGACCCAACAGTCCAACCGGAAATTTGTAAACAAACTTCTGGTTGGGCCGTTGGGCCATTTTTCACCCTCCCCAGGCTTCAGGAAAGCCTCCTGAAGCCTGGGGAGGGTGAAAAATGGCCCAACCGGAGGTTTGTAAGCCCATTGGGTCCATTTTTCGCCATCCACAGGCTCCGGAGGCTTTCCTGAAGCCTGGGGAAGGCGGAAACGATCCCCCTGCCTTAAGGAAAGCTGAAAATCAGCTGGCCAGCGCGCACATGCACGCTGGAGATGACATAGGGCAACGCCTTGCGTGCCCTCAGATATGGCTCCGTGTGCTACCTGTGGCACGCATGCCATAGGTTCGCCATCACTGCCCTATTGCTACCAAGAAGCGTTGAGATCAAAGATAGGGTTGTGTTTCCCTCCCTTGCTACTGCTAGCTTTGGACAAAAAGACTCACAGATCCAGAGAAGAATCCACAAGATGTGCCCGCAGTACCCGGGGTCACGGCCCTGCGAGTTTCTTCCCTGGTTGCTTAGAGCCACCCCCCTCAACCCACCCAAGTTTAGCAGAAGGCACGACTTGTTAACCTGCCTTGATGTAGGCAGCATTCCTAACCGTGTAATTACCGACTTTCCTCTTTGTCTAGGTTGAACCTCAACTTGATAAGCCCACAGCAGTCCCATCCCATCAGCGCCTCCAGGCAAGAGGAAAGTTGTGATTTTCATCGCCAGAACTTGCCTGGCATTAAGGCGGATAAGACAGCTGCTGCAGACAGCGGTGACCTGCCGGGGGGGAGGGCAGAAGGGAGGGGGTTGTGTGTGTTGTCGGGAGGCAGAAGAGTGTCAGGACAGGGTGTGTGTGTGCATTGACAGTTGTCCCTGTTGACAGCTGCCCCAGATGCAGGAAGAGAAGCCTCTCTTTCTTTCCTTTGTATTCTGGAGGAGGAGCTTAGAGGGCGCCATCTTGCTTGGTTGAGGGATGGCGCCATTTTGAGGGATGGCGCCATTTTGAGGGATGGCGCCATTTTGAGGGATGGCGCCATTTTGGGGGCAAAATATCTTGGACTTGGTAGACTCATGGCCTCCTTTGGTCAAGAAAAAGTCAGAGGAGTAGGAGAAAGGGAAGGAGAGGGAAGTGGAGAAGAAGAAAGAGGAGAAGGGAGAGAAAAAGGGAGGAGAGGGAAGGAGACGGAAGTAGAGAGGGGAGAGGAGAAGGAGAGAGGGAAGTGGAGGGGAGGAGAGGACAACGCCCGCTGGGGCTCTCCGTTCGAGCCAGAGGTATTCTTGGTAACAGAGACTTTTGCTTGAAGATGGTACTTTCCTAGCTTCCCTTTCTTTAAAAAAAATATGGAAAGAATGCAAATGAATTCAAAGAGAATGAGGCACGGAGCACAGCATGGTCCTAGAAGAGATGCTGCTGGTTGGCCCTTATTAACATTCCAGGGTTCAGAGTAGCTGTCTAGCAAGCCCCGCTTCTCCTCGTAGGTTCTTCGCAAAACTATTTTCTTCGGTCACCGTAGGCCTTCCGAATACCTTCCCGCTCAACAGAATGGAGCTTCTAGGGTTTCCTACAACTTGAAACACACCCCGCTCTGCCCCAATCGATACCTGTCGATGTTTAACAGTCGAGGCTCTGAGCTTCAGATGAAGAGAGATTAGACCAGATCCGCATCTCCCCTACTGTCCCAGGGAAAGAGGCATTTTTGATGAACTGTCTGGCTGGGCTGCAGACAGATCTAAGATAGGAGTGGTTGGAATGAAAACACAAGGCTGGTCCAAGAAGGGTTCGTTTTTTGGAATGCAAAAACTCGCCGTCTCTAAAATAAAAGACACGTAAAGCACGCACCAGCCCATTGCAACCCATATCTCTCTCCCCCCACCATGGTCAACCCTCCAGCGGTGGCTCCTCTCTCAGCGTTCCGGGACCTGCTAGAAAATCCCACTTTTTGCCGATTGTTGTTCTTTCCTCTTCCTGGCTATTGTCCATATTCTTTTCCCTCTCTGTAAATACTTGCCACGCTCCAGGATGAAGAAGGTTGAGTGGGAGACAAAGAAGGCTAATCTGACTCACTTTTGCAAAAATGCCTGCACAAAAGAAAAAGGGCCCGTTGGAAAGATGTGGAGACTCTGGAAAGCGTGCAGAGAAGAGCAATGAAGATGATCAGGGGGCTGGAGGCTAAAACATAGGAAGAACGGTTGCAGGGATTGGGTATGTCTAGTCTAGTGAAAAGAAGGACCAGGGGTGACATGATAGCAGCGTTGCAATATCTCGGGGGCTTGCCACAAGGAAGAGGGGGGTCAACTTATTCTCCAAAGCACCTGAGGGCAGGACAAGAAGCAACGGATGGAAACTGATCAAGGAGAGAAGCAACCTTGAACTACTACGGAAAAATTTCCTGACAGCGAGAACAATTAACCTGTGGAACTGCTTGCCTCCAGAAGTTGTGGGTGCTCCAACACAGGAGGTTTTTAAGAAGAGATTGGGGAACCGTTTGTCTGAAATGGTCTCGGGTTTCCTGCTTGAACAGGGGGTTGGACTAGAAGACCTCTAGGTCCCTTCCAACTCTGTTATACTGTTATTCTAAAACTCACTGAAGTTAACTCTCTTCTGCTCTTTCAGAAAAGACCACACAGAAAGTATGTCCTGAGTTATTCTGATCATGGGTCAAAGGAAGGTCTGGATCACGAATCCTTTCTCCTCATTCAGCATTCATTCAAGGTCCATTAAGGCCGATTTCTCCATCTTGACCTGATCCTTTCTGGTTCTGACAGACTACAACTCCCATCTCTTTCAAGCCGTATGGAGGCCATCTAGAGAGCATCACTCTTTGGAAATTGGATGGAGAATCTAGTATTTTAACATTACATTTAGCATTACAGCCAAGAAGGTAGGGAAGTTATCTAGAGTCTAGAGTTAGAGTCTAAGATTCTAAGAAGAGTCTAGAATATTGGAAGTCAATTCCACAAACCTACAACCAGCATGAAAAGACCTTGAAAGACCAAGTCCACACAACTGAGGACTTTGTCCTGTATACAACTGTACAAAATTGGGAAATCTAGGTTGGAAAGTTAGTGGAGAACCAAGGAAGGGTAGAAACAAATACCGCAAAATTACCTAACGGTAAAGGTAAACGTTCCCCTCGAAAATACGTGCTAGTCCTTCCCGACTCTAGGGGATGGTGCTCATCTCCGTTTCAAAGCCGAAGAGCCAGCGCTGTCCGAAGATGACCCCGTGGTTATCTGGCCGGCATAACTAAACGCCGAAGGCGTACGGAATGCTGTTACCTTCCCACCAAAGTGGTCCCTATTTTTCTACTTGCATTTTTTTTACGTGCTTTCGAACTGCTAGGTTGGCAGAAGCTGGGACAAGTAATGGGAGCTCACTCCGTTACGCAGCACTTGGGACTCGAACCGCCGAACTGCCGACCTTTCTGATCGAAAAGCTCAGCGTCTTAGCCACTGAGCCACCGCATCCCATAAATACCTACTGCCTGGCAATTTATCCTGCCTCAGAGGATTGGTTGGAGAATAAGGAGATAAGGAACACAGTCTATTGCCATTAAGAGAAGGAAGGAGGAGACGTACATATAACGCAGCAGGTGAGAATAAAAGAGGAAGATAGGTTTATGCAATAATGCGCTTCTGATTTATTTAATGCTGGGAAAGTGTATGGCAATGGAAGGAGAGCGATAACTGCTGCTCACTCTCTGGGTGAGAGTGAATGCTAGAAATTGATGGAGCACTTAGAATATTCATGTTATGTTTCAGTGGGGAAACTTTCCCAAGGAAGCAACGGACTCCATCGGAAGCTGAATCGTTGCTCTTTCTTCCTTGTCTACCTTCTCCAAATTTAAATTTAGGTTTGCACCTTTTCCTGCAGGCTTGTGGGAATCTCACATGGCGAAGGGTGGCCAGAGATTAAAAGGCAACGACCTCTTGAGTCATCAAGAGTACTTACATTTCTTTTGTCAAGTGCCTGATTCATCCTTGAATTCCTTGCTTGTAATCAGAGAGGCCGACCTGTAAGTGGGAATTACTAAACCACATTCTTGCTTTGAGTGACTCCACTAATCCAGAATGTACACCTGTGAGCCTCATCGTGTTAGTCTAACACGTGGAATGGGCCCAACCTAGAGAGCTTGTAGGAGAGAACTCATCAAGGAGAGAAGCAAGCTAGAACTAAGGAGAAATCTCCTGACAGGGAGGACAATGAATCAGCACAATGCCTTGCCTCCAGAAGTTGTGGGTGCTCCATCCCTGGAGGTTTTAAGAATTGGACAACTGTTTGTCCGGAATAGTATAGGTCACAGGGGTGGCCAAACTATGGTTCTTTGAGGACCTGTGGACTTCAACTCCCAGAATTCCTGAGCTAGCCATGCATGCATGGCTGGCTCAGGAATTCTGGGAGTTGAAGTCCACAGGTTCTGGGAGTTGAAGTCCATAGAATTCTGGGAGTTGAAGTCCACAGAAGACCTCCAAGGACCCTTCTAACTCTTGTTATTCCGAGCTTCTGCAAACTCACTCTCACAGCCTTTGATTCACCTTGCAAGCGATTTTAGGACTCCAAGAAGGACGTTCTTCCTTATTTTTCTGCACATCATTTCCTGTATTATGCCATTGTTTTCCCCTCTCGAGTTTTTGATCCACTGAAGTGACCCAGGAAAGCATTCTCAGGATTCTTAATGTTTTTGTTTTTAAATCATGATGAGATTTACTGTCTGGAGTGAAAGGTGTCTCTCCACCCAAGCATCTCAAAACCACCTCTGATGCTTTAGATCAGTCCCTCTTCATGCCAGCAGCCACACCCAACATCCTCAAGGCCTTGCAAGATATCATTTCAATGGGTGCTATCAATCTTGTACCTTCTCAAAAAAAATGGCGGGGTGACATTTTGGCATCAAAGTAGATCAGAGAGATCTGCAAAGCAGGTCAAGAAAATCAGAAGGACTACAAAGTTGTTATTGAATCTCTTTCTGTTGTTGTTGTTGTTGTTGTTGTTGTTGTTGTTGTTGTTAATGCATGTTGCATACACCAGGCCAAGCTTCAACTGTGGCCCTCATCCTGATATTTTTGACTTATGGACATCCCCAAAGATCAACATGCAAGAAACCTGCAAACTTTTCCTGGTATTTAATATTTAAGAGCTTGGATAACCATTTGTCTGAAGTGATGTAGGGTTTTCTGCCTAAGCAGGGGGTTGGACTAGAAGACCTCCAAGGTCCCTCCCAACTCTGTTATTCTAAACTTGTGTTAGAGTAATAGATCTGCCAGGACAATATCTGCAGCCTATAATTCAGGGTCTACGACAATTCATCGCAGGGGACAAGAGTTATACTAATATCAAAGAAACTGTGGAATAGAACCACTACAGAAGGATGCAAAACGAGGGACAGAAATGAAAGGTGCGTGACAAACATTAAAATGTTTTTTATTTATTTTAAATCATTAAAATTGGATTGCTCAAGTGGTGAGGTGCCCGCATTCTGTGTAATTCGATGGTTTTGAACCACCAGAATGTTTCGGGCTGTAACAAGTTATTTATTTCTATATCTACAGTCTGCCTTTCTGTCCAAAGAGCACCGCATCTCTTACTTCAATGCATTTCGTAAAGTACCATGTTGGAGAAATTTCTTTGATCGGTTTCAAAGACTTTATAAAATGACAGCAGTTAAGATAAAACCCAGCCGTGAAGACATTTGATACAACATCTGAAGAAATTCCTTGCTACTTAACCGAATGAATTCATATCACAGGCATTTTCAGGGCGTTTAAGGTACAGGTAAAGCCCCTTTTCAACCCAAGCTTGATTCTTAATCATTTTGTGGACACAACCCTACCGGTTTCTTGCCAATAATTAAAAAAACAACGGTTGAGCTTTCCTGCTCATCTCCCAACCAGGTCAATAACCAGATTTCAACCCTTCTTAACTTCATGAAAACGAAGCAAAATCAGATAGTTTTGATGGATTCTCTTGATTAAATCAGGATTTTTATTTATTTTTATTTATTTATGATTAGAGTTGGAAGGGACCTTGTAGGTCATCTAGTCCAACCCCCTGCTCAAGCAGGAGTTCCTACAAGGAGTTCCTTCCTACTTTATGAAGTCCCCTTAAGAAAAAGCCTCTTTTTTCTTAAAAATTAATAAAAACTCATATCGACATATGAATAATTAGATGATTCCCCCCCCCCCCCGTGATTAATCAATCTTCCCTCGCAAGAAAACAGAACCATCGGAAGAAAAACTTGTTAGCACCACCAGAATGGTGATAATCTACTTCTCTCTCTATAGTTTGCTTTAGGGATCCTTCTTGAAATGCCCAGTTTGTGATAAATGTCATTAAAGCTCTTTAAAAGAATCATCCTGGTCCTTTACTGGCTTGTTATTCAGGGATGGCTTAAGCAACGATATCAAATCCAGAGCAGGCCTGTCATTTATAACATAATTAACCTTATAAGTCTTCCCTAGTAAAAAAACCAAAAAACACCAGCCAGGCCTCTGCAAGTTTACTGAACTGATTTGAAAAAATGTGAATATATTCTCAGTGCTCGTATTTATCATCACAATAGACTTGAGCTTTTATTGTTCTAAGAAAACATTCCTGCACCTGCACCAGAATAAATAGAGGAAATTGAGAGAAAAAAAAATAAATGGAATCTTTATTCCCAAACAGAAGGCACCCTAGATTCTCTAGCCTTCAGCACCCTTGAATTTCCCCTTTTTCTCTACAGCAGGGGCGTCCATCCTTGGCAATTTTAATACCTGTGTGGACTTCAACTCCCAGAATTCCCCAGGCGGCCAAATGCATTCAGAGAGACATGTCTACGGAGATTCTCAGTCCTCCGGGTTGTGGTTGTCCCAAAGGTGCTTTTTATTTCAAGAGGCAACTGGGCTTTCTTGGTTTTTCTCTGAAGAGGTTTCGCTTCTCATCCAAGAAGCTTCCTCAGCTTCTCTCAGAAGCTTCTTCAGCTTCTCTCAGAGCTGAAGAAGCTTCTTGGGTGAGAAGCGAAACCTCTTCAAAGAAAAAAACCAGGAAGTCCAGTTGCCTCTTGGGGAAAAAAGCCCCTTTGGGTTCAGAGAGATGGTTAAACAAATCATTAATCCCTGATGTTTCGCTCTCACAATGCAGGTAGTCCTCGACCGTAATGGAGCCTGTCCATTGTGGTCATTAAGTCACGACGGTTGCAAAGAGTGCTGTACGTGATTTTACAACCTTCTTTTGCAGCGGTTGTTAAGCGAATCAGCACGCTTGTTAAGTCAATACGTGGTTGTTTGTGATGGGGCGCTTTTGCTGAAAACCAGAAGTAAACTCCAGTTTTTGGTGAAAATGTCATAAAACGGGGTCCCCGTGACCGCAGATGCTGCAAAAATGGCCATAAATGTGAGCTGGTTGCGGAGTGTCCATAATGCAGTCGCATGACTGTGGAGGACGTATCAGAATGTTGGAACTGGGTTCTAAGTCCGTTTTGTCCATTGTAACTTCAGTTGCTAAGTGATTAGTCATAAGTCAAGGAAGAGACTGGACGGCCACTTGTCTCAAATTGTATAGGGTCTCCTGCTTGAGCAGGGGGTTGGACTGGAAGACCTCCAAGGTCCCTTCCAGCTCACACGTTTACAATCTTTAACAGATTAACAGAGTTGGAAGGGACCTTGTAGGTCATCTAGTCCAACTCTCCTGCCCAAGCAGGAGACCCTATGCCATTTCTGACCGATGGCAGTCCAGTCTCTTCTTGAAAGACTCCAGTGATAAAGCTCCCACAACTTCTGAAGGCATCCATGGGTTGATGGTTCTCACTGTCAGAAAATTCCTCCTTATTTCCAGGTTGAACCTCTCCTTGATCAGTTTCCATCCATTGTTCCTTGTCTGGCCTTCGGGTGCCTTGGAAAACACCTTTACCTCCTCCTCTCTGTGGCAGCCCCTCAAAATATTGGAACACTGCTATCATGTCTCCTTTGGTCCTTCCCTTCACTCGCTCTATTCTGATTAACTGCAATGCAGGCATTTGTCCTACACCCAACACTCAAGTCATTTCTCACAAACTTTCCCCCAGCAGTTAGCTCTCCATTCGAATCATTTGCTTGCCAGCAAAGTCCCAAGAGTGAACTTACCTCCGGCGATCCTTTGCCTTATGTATCAAGGGTGTAACCAGATCCCTACAGAAAGGAGGATCACGGCAGCTGCTCGCTCCTACTTCAGTTGGCTTCTGCAACTGCAGCTCACAGCCCAACAGCCAGTTTTTAATCTCAGGATACACAATAATCCCTGTAGGTTGGCTTGGCACCCTACACCTTTCATGGAAACACAGGCTGAATATTTTCCTAGGACCTCGCCCCCAATAGCAACTGCATTCACATAGCACTAAGCTGCCACATGGCTGCTTTGATTTAGCCCTCTACGTGGATAGCAATAGCAATAGCAATAGCAATAGCACTTAGACTTATATACCGCTTCATAGTGCTTTACAGCCCTCTCTAAGCGGTTTACAGAGTTCAGCCTATTGCCCCCAACAATCTGGGTCCTCATTTTACCGACCTCGGAAGGATGGAAGGCTGAGTCAACCTTGAACCTGGTGAGATTTGAACAGCTGAACTGCTGAACTGCAGTGCTGCATTTTAACCACTGCACCACCTTGGCTCTTGGATCCAGTCATAATGGTACCTTCAGGAAACCCTAGTTAAACAGACCATAACTTGATGATGGCATGAATCAGGATACTCTCTTCAATCCCAGTTCTGGCCCTATCGGTCCAACTTCTATTTATGTTTCCATTTATGTAGCTAACTGCAATTCTGGGTGAAGAGCATCAACTTCAAAGCCAACAGAAACATCCTTCAACGAACGATGACCAGATAGTGACAATGACTTTAATTCATCTTTAATTCTGAGGGTTGAAACCATCTTTCTTTCTTCAGCCCGGCCGCACTTGGGAAATGGTTGTCACGCACAAGCAACGGACAAACGGATCCCAGACTGAGTTCTCCCCTTGAGGGCAAAAACGGATCAGGCTCAAATTGTCATATTTTGGACCCCTTATAGGGAGATCCAGCTCTATGGAGAAGGCTGTAATGCTGGGAAAAGTGGAAGGAAGGAAGGAAGGAGGAGGAGGAATGTGTAGTGGTGATGGTTGTGTTACTCAAAGATTTGAAGGACCAGATGGGGACAGATAATCACGGAGAAAATCCATCTATGTGGCTGCTAAGAGTCAACACTGACTTCATGGCATAGTATCCATCCATCCATCCATTCCCCATCTATTCCCATCCCATCCCATCCCATCCCATCCACCCATCTATCCCATCCATCCATCCCACATCTATCCTATCCCATCCATCCATCCATCCTATCCCACCCACCCACCCACTCACCCATCCATCCATCCCCCATCTATTCCCATCCCATCCCATCCCATCCACCCATCTATCCCATCCATCCATCCCACATCTATCCTATCCTATCCCATCCATCCATCCATCCATCCTATCCCACCCACCCACCCACTCACCCATCCATCCATCCCCCATATATTCCTATCCCATCCCATCCCATCCCATCCACCCATCTATCCCATCCATCCATCCATCCATCCCACATCTATCCTATCCTATCCCATCCACTCATCCATCCATCTTATCCCATCCACCCATCCACTCATCCATTCATCCTATCCCATCCACCCACCCATCCACATCCATCCATCCACTCATCCATTCATCCTATCCCATCCACCCACCCATCCACATCCATCCATCCACTCATCCATTCATCCTATCCCATCCATCCACCCACCCACCCATCCATCCATCCCAAGCCCATCAAGCTAAGGTACTATGTCGTTTTGGGACCATCGGAGTCATTTACAACCAAGAGGATGTGCTTGCTGACTTCAGACTTTTGTCTTAAGCACTCTTAACAGGTGATATTGGCCAGGTGCCTTTCTCTCTCCTCCAAAGCAAAACTTACAACTCTAAAAAGAAGTTGTCTCTGATTTGGACAAAGCTGGGCAAAGAAAGCTTGCTCAAAGTCTTCTTCTTTTTTTAAATGCTAACCGCTTTCCCCAAACGAAGATGAGACAGTAACTTCAGTCTTCCTTCTAGGTAAATACAACCTACGCACGTTTACTGAAGAAGCCCAGACAAACAGAGAGAGAATCATGTTTTTCTCCGACTCAAAGAGTTTTCACAGAGACACAGACAGACAACCCAAACAACGTATTCAACCAACCTCGGAATTAAAACCCAAAAACAGCCACAGAGAAATTCAACCGAGGCTTTAAAGCTAACAACCCAGCCAGGATTTGCTCTTAGTAAGCTCTTCAATCTATTGCAATGATGACCCCAAGAAGATGCAAATTCCTGCTTTTGCAGCAAATGTCCCCCCCCCAAAAAAGAGCTCAGAGCCAAGCAGGATTGTTGGCAGGGAGGGTCAAAAAAGTCAAACTTACAACGCACACATGCAAAGTTTGCCAGACGTCTTGGAGCGTCACCTTATGCCCCCTTCATGAAAGAGATCGGAGAAGAGTGGTGCGGTGGCCTAGAGGTGGAACTCTCGCCTCACAATCAGGAGGCTGGGAGTTCGATCCTAGGTAGAGGCAGATATTTCTCTCTCTGGGCACACTGAGAATAGATCTGCTGAACAAAACTCCGCATTGGCAACAGGAAGGGCATCCGGCCAGTCAACACTCAGCTCCATTCAGTTGCCCAGACTCCACCCCGCAAGGGATTATGGGGCTGTTAAAAGATGATGATGAAAGAGAGAAGACAGTAACAGGTAAGGACCGTGGGATAAGGACAAAAGCCACCTCTGTGGGCTTACCTGCCGCACCTGCGATGACAACGGGGATGGCTGGACGTGCCGTTGTTGCATCCGAGACGGTTGCATCAACTGCCGGAGCTGCTGCTGAAGGAACTGGTTGTTGTTGACTTGTTGGGATTGCGGCGAGGTTGCAGCTTGTTGCTGAAGATAGTGCATGAGTGACTGCTGGCCCGTGGTGGAAGCCATCGGCGACATCTTCTGGGGAGGGGTGGTCTCTGAACTGAAATGGGAGAGGGGCTTGGTATTGCTGAAGGAAAACTGGTCTTGGGCAACAGGACCTTCGCTCCCCAACCCCGCTTGAATGCTGTTGGAAGACTGTGTCATGATGACATTCATGTTCTTCGACTGGGTGGACATGGGTTTGTAGAGGGAACTTGGCATGTTGGTCGGGTTGCTGGTCGGTGTGGGGTTGGCAATCAAGGTGCTTTGAGGGCTGAAAGGTTGCTGGTGCAAAGCTGGGCTAGAAAGCTTCTCCGGTCTGTACGGTGAAGGTCCAGCATTGGGAGGTCCCAAAGGGTTGGGAGAACTTTTAATGCTGTTGGCTGAAATGTTGGGCATGATGGAGTTTGGGGGGCTGAAAGATTGCTGATTGAGGACCGGACTGGAGAGCTTCTCTGGCCCAAAAGGTGGAGATAGACCCCCGGGTGGGTTACTGTTGGACGTGATGCTGGACAGCAGAGGGTTCTGTGGGCTCTGAATGTTGCTTCCTGGAAGGCCGTTCTGAGTCATGTTGGAGATCATGACATTTTGAGGGCTGAAGGGCTGGTGGTGCGGAGAAGACCCTTGCCGGTAAGGAGGCGACAGACCTTGAGAAGATATGGTGGGCCAGTTTGGAGTTGGGGGTTTGGAAGTTGGAGCTTGCTTGCTGGCTAAGTGCTTCAACTGCTGGGCGTGCCAATTTGTCCCGGCCATATGGATGGCCTGAGTCTGACCCTTGTTGGGGGTGGCCGAAGAAATGGGTGAAGCGACAGCCTTGTTCTGAGACGGAACCGAGTAGTTGCCTCCAGAAGAAGGCGGCATCTGCGGGGACCCACCCCTTGGATTGCACCCGGGAGAAAAATCTTTGTTGGGGAGGTGATTGTCCAAGGGGGTAGCCTGCGGAGGAGATTTGGAAGAGTTGTTCATGGCTGAGGGTGGGTGGGCCATGTTCCCCATGGGCTCTTCAGGTTTGCTCCCTAAGATCTTCTCAAGGTCCAATTCGTTGGGAGAAGGGTCCGGCATCTTGGTCAACTCTTCCAACAAATCTTGAAGTTCCTGGTCCACAGCGTGCATGTTACTCCCTTTTTCGCCGTAATGGCCACCAAGGGGCCCTTTCTGCCCAACTTCAGCGTTAGGTGGGATGGAAAATGGAGACCCAATCCCGCTCCCATTCATATGGTTATTTTCAAGCAGCATTCCATGTCCGGGCATTGAGGAAGTCCCATGATTAGTTGAAAACGGAGAGCTTTGCATATCGGGGCATGAAACAGAATTGGTCCCGGGACCCATGGAAAGCGTGACATCGTCAAGACAAAGTCGCTTGCTCTCGCTTGGGAAGAGGACGTCAGGCATGGCGCCGGAGGCTGGAGACGCATCATCTGCCACTTTCCTCTTCACGGATCCCTGTAATTGCAAGATAAAAAGGGTTTTATTAAGCAGGCTGGAAACTCTGAACTTCGTACCCCAATCTTTGCTTAATGGTGAGTGCCGGTTTGGTCTAGTACAGGGGTCAGCAACCCATGGCTCTGGAGCCGCATGTGGCTCTTTCATCCCTCGGCTGCGGCTCCCTGTTGCTCAAAATATGCATCACAACTGCCAATGTGCGACACCCACTGACGTGCAATTTATTGAGCTTTTCAACCCTCAGTAGGCCAACCATGGATAAATCCAAGAAAAGAAAAGTTTCAGAAGAAAATAGAATCTTTAATTCAACTATATATGCTGGTTTTGTAACCGCTCAGGAAATAGTCAGGCACGGGAAGAGTTTTGTGGCTCCCGGTGTTTTCTTTTCTGTGGAAAACGGGTCCAAATGGCTCTCTGAGTGTTTAAAGTTGCCGACCCCTGGTCTAGTAGTTAAGGCACCAGGGTAGAAGCCAGGAGACCATGAATTCTAGTTCCTGGGACATGAAAGCTAGCTGGGTGACTTTAGGCCAATCACCAGGAGACAGTGAATTATAGTTCCACCTTAGGCACGAAAGCTGGCTGGGTGACTTTGGGCCACTCCCTCCCTCTCACCACCTACTACCTCACAGGGCTGTTGTGGAGAAAATAGGAGGAAAGAGAATTGTGTGTGTTTGCTGCCTTGACTTATTTATACAAATAATAAAGGAGGAATATAAACAAACAAACTTCCAAAGGCAAATCAGCGGAAACAGCAACCTTTGGGGACAGATAGTTAAGTCTACACCGAAGGTAAGAAATTTGGTTAAACTTTGGTTAACCTGGTTCCAATCCAAACGCTCCCAAAGCAGATCTTCTCAAATGTCAGTAGCCTTGACGTCAACCCCAATGTCCAAAAGCCAAACCTTGCCTTCGCCCATTTGCCAAGCCGCAATGTGGCTGCGCGCGCTTTACATGTTAGTGTGTTACGCTTTGCCCATCACAAACCACGGTTTAGCACGCTGTGGAAACTGAGTTCCCAAACTCGTGAGAGAGAGCGTTTTCTCACGTCTACCACCGGTTCGATCTTTCCTCTGTTCCGGACTACTAACAATTCCCCGTGTTAAGAAGAAGGGGGGAATCAATCCCCCGGTGGAGGTCGATGGATCTTTGCTTCCCTTTTGAAGTCATTCTTACTTAGAAAATAAAACCGAGATTCAAATCTAATTAACAAAATATTTATTTCAGTAGAAAATAATAAAAAGAATCCTTAGGAAGCTACATCTTATCAGCTAATGAAAAAATCACTGGCAAAAGAGAAGGAAGGAGTTGACTTCAGGAATGCAGGCATGCGTAATAGAACATATCATACGTCTGCTTGACCATAAATACAAGAAACAGTAGAAAACATAGAGATGCACAAACTGATAATATTCACATCGTGACACCCCGTGGTTAGAGAGACCTTAATCTGTGGATCGTGATTTGTAGGAGAAACTGTGATCGTTTCCTGTTTGGTGAACATCTTTTTAGGAAAAGAACTTTTCCACCAGGGAAGAATGCTGTCGGCTCTTAAGAGGACATACCACCCTCTTTTTTTCTGCAGAAATTAAAATTTCTCATCCAAACAATGGAATGCTTGTACAGAACTGTGGCCCAAAGCTGGCATGGCATAGCTAACAAAGGGTATGAAGCTCATAGGGAGACGGATCAACAATCCAACATTCCTTACAGACAGAGTGTTTGAAATAATCCAAATACTTTCTAATCCAAGGACAACAATGCAGCCCGAGTGATCTAAACAGACTCTACCTAACTACAGATACTTGAGAAGGGCCCCCAACCAAAACAATTTCGAAAAGGAGAGAAACTAGAGCAGTGATGGCGAACCTTTTTTCCCTCTGGTGCCAAAAGTGCATGCGCACGTGTTATCACGCATGCGCGAGTGCCCACACCCATAACTCAATGCCTGGGGAGGGTGAAAACAGTCTCCCCCACTCCCCTGGAGGCCCTCTAGAGGCCGGGAAATGGGCCATTTCCCAACTTCTGGTGGGCCTGGTAGGCCCATTTTTCATCCTCCCCAGGCTCCAGAGGCTTCCCTGGAGCCTGGGGAGGGCAAAAACACCCTTCCAGTCCCCCCGGAGGCCCTCCGGAAGCCGAAAACGCCCTCCCAGAGCCTCCGTGCGAGCCAAAAATCAGCTGGCCGGCACGCACATGCGCGCTGGAGCTGAGCTAGGCAATGGCTCATGTGCCGGCAGATATGGCTCCGCGTGCCACCTGTGGCACCCGTGCCATAGGTTCGCCATCACTGAACTAGAGGCACAACGTGAGTGTCTCTTTTGAAGACGTCTTCGCACACACAAGCTCTACATTAGCATCTATATCGATATGACCCTCAATAACGCAATAGTTTGGGGATCCCCAGGAACTGGAAGGCAACCAAACGTCCCATTTCCTGCTGAGTCCAAAGATGACTTTAAAATAAATAAATAGAAGAACGGGTCTCCAAGGGTTTGCTTGAAATAGCCTGCCCGTTTTATTCCCCCCCTCCCAAATTTAATTATCGTTGGTTCCTCCCTTTCAAAAGCTACGAGCTGTAGGGCCAATGGGATTAGATCAGATTAGGCCATGAAGTATAGTATCTCGATTTAGCTTTTGGAAATAATCTAAAGTGATTCCCCCCCCCATATGGAGTTATGTGACAGCTTGAGATTGCAGCTTGAGTTCTTGACAGCATGGGAGGAGGAGGAGGAGGAAGAGGAGGAAGAAGAAGAAGAAGAAGAAGAAGAAGAAGAAGAAGAAGAAGAAGAAGAAGAAGAAGAGGAGGAGGAGGAGGAGGAGGAGGAGGAGGAGGAGGAGGAGGAGGAGGAGGAGGAGGAGGAGGAGGAGGAGGAGGAGGAGGGGAGGAGGAGGAGGAGGAGGAGGAGGGGAGGAGGAGGGGAGGAGGAGGAGGAGGAGGGGAGGAGGAGGAGGAGGAGGAGGAGGGGAGGAAGAGGAGGAAGAGGAGGAGGAAGAGGAAGAGGAAGAGGAAGAGGAAGAAGAAGAAGAAGAAGAAGAAGAAGAAGAAGAAGAAGAAGAAGAAGAAGAAGAAGAAGAAGAAGAAGAAGGAGAAGAAGAAGGAGAAGAAGAAGAAACAACCATTCACTGAATATTCTTCAGATTATTGGAGAGGGCACTAAAGAGATAATTAAGAAGACTCCTCTATTTGTATAATTTATGTAGCACTTCAAAACAGTTAAAAGCATTCTCCTTATCATATTTAGCTTCAGATAAACCCAGCTGTTAAAAAGAAGAAGTTTGACGTACATTAATTATGGGAAACATAAAGGACTCCCTTACAGCCGCCAAAGACATACCTAATTAACCTTGCTTTACAAAACTTGCATGTTCATTTATCCTACCCTCCTTCCTTAGGTAGCTGGGAAAATTTGATGCCCCAAAATGAAATCAGTTTGCTTGTAAAAGCTTTGCATTCTGCCAATCACCAAGAATCTTTAACTTGTGCCAAAGTGTGCCGGGAGCAGAGGGGGTATTATGCTGGTTTCGGGGGAACTAGTAGCGGTGACCCCCGGTGCTATGTCATTCTATTTAGGCTCATTTTGAAGCTGCGCGCATGCGTGCAAGGAGCGCGCGCGCGAGCACAGCACATGCACGGAAGGCCATGCACATGCGTGGATGGGGTGCATGCAAGCGAAGCGCGCACACTCACATTGGCGAACCGGTAGGGAAAGTAAGTGAATATCCCACCTCTGGCAGGGAGCTTTCTGAATCCACAGCCAAAGGGGGAGACAAGAAGTCTGAGCAGAAATAAGTGACTTATGAGCAGTCCACACGCTTACAAGGTATACTTTGGATGTGGGCTGTAGGCTCTGGAGGAGAAACCTCACATGTGGGACCTCTGCAGCAGCTGCCAAAACTACCAGCCCTTGGCCTTTCATTGTCGTAGTAAGTCATATGGAACAGGGCAGCGTTCAGAGTTGAGAAGGGCTTTCGGGACTGTTAATGATAGATGCCTTCTCAAAGTTATGACTGTAGGCCTTGTCACTTCCTCCAGTCTAATTCATATCCTGCCTTGCATAACTTCTACCCAAAAAAAAGGGGAGGGCAAAAAGAGAATAGCTCAGCAGGCGGTTATAGCTACAGGAGTCTCCAAGCTACGTTACACCCAAGAGGAACGAGAAATCTTCCTTCAATTTTCAATATGCTTCCACCACGAGATTCTCCCCCTTTTAAATCTAGATCGGGGGTATCCAACCTTGGCCACTTTAAGACTTGGAGATTCTCAATCATCCAGGTCATGATTGCCCCAAAGGTGTTTTTCAAATTCACCTGGGATTCTAGACTTTCAGAAGAACTGAAGAAGCTTCTTGGATGAGAAGTGAAATGTTTTCAAGGAAAAAAAAAACCCAAGGAAGTCCACTTGCCTTTTGAAAAGTACCTTTGGGTTTAAGACTTATGGATTTCAACTCCCAGGAGTGTCCAAACCTTGGCAGCCTTAAGACCTGTGGACTTCATGGCTGGCTGGGGAATTCTGGGAGTTGAAGTCCACAGGTCTTAAAAGTTATCAAGGTTGAACATCCCTGGTCTAGATGGAATTCCAACCGGTGTTGATGTGTTCCTCAAGCTGGACTGATTTAGTAGAAATGCAAAGATAAAACGTGGAGGGACCTTTCAAAATTTGCAGTTAAGAGGACGAGAGGAAACATTTTGCAAAAAAGATCCTATCGGCGCGGTAGAAGGACCTGCCTTGTTTTCAATTTAAATTTCCGCCTAAAACATAAGCCCACCTTTTCACGTTCTCCTCTTGCATTTTTATAAAACGTTTGCTGCTTTTGGTTTCCAAGAGAGTTCTGCCCTGTCAGGCAGTGATTTTATATTGCCTGTTACATGTATATGCAGGGAGATACATCCCTATCAAATATAATGGTTTACTCCTGAGCACGTGATTAATATGTTCCTAGTACACATGTGTACATTCCTTTCTTTGATCCTTCCTTCTTCTTCAGCTTCTGTAAGGAGCAAGACCTGTTTTTATAGCCAAGATGTGATTTATTGTTTTTGTACCGAAATAAATATTTTATACCTTAGTATTTAAACTGCGGTTTTCTTTCTATAATGTCAGAGTTCCAGGAAAAGATCCATTTCGTCTCTGATGAGAGTAATTCTTATCTAACATGCCCAAAAAAGCAAAATCTTACAATTTTTCCTCTTTCGGTTAAGAATCGAACGACCCGTTTCTCTTTCAGTCTCATTTCCTAAACTAGGATGGCTTATTTCCAGTCATGCTGGAGTAAACACTATCAAACACTTTCCTAAATGTTGTCTTTGCCAATAAAATGTTTCTGTTTTTCTATCTCGGTTTCAGGTGCTCTCAGTTTTGTTTCAAATTCCCGCGCTGGTGTTTTTAAACTTATTTTTTTGGTGGTGAATGTTGCTTTTCTCTCCCAGGCTCACAAATCTAGATGACACACACAAGGGTGTGACCAATCTTTCATCTGTTTTGTTTTTTCTTGGCTTTAAATCTTTTTTATTTTTTCATATTATAAAACACATATTATAATCTCCTTTACGGTTCTTTATCAAGTTATTATTTAGCGTTAACGGCATAACTTAAGCAGCCCGACGTTCGTTAATATCTCAGAAACCACATTTAACATTGATGTAATTTTCTTTCTCATCTTTAAAAGGTTTAATTGATCTTAATCATCACAGCGCTAACAGTTTCCAGTTTGTCTTGTATAAATACCACATCATTCTGTTATTATATCTGTATTCGGTAATGTATTATTTGCACTTTATAATGCAATTAAATAATTAACTTAGAGAAAGACAAGAAAATGAAGCGTAGGTTTTTTATTTTAAGTTCCACTCGTTTTTTTAAGCATCTCACACATAAAAAAAAAAGGGCGGAATTTTTAATTGTACTGGTGCGGCTGCCATCTTGACTCTTTTGACCTGCAGACACCTTTGCTTACCAAATCACTCCATCTGTCCTAGCTTTCTTTCTTTTTCTTTTTTCTTTTTGGATCTGTATCCCTTTCCTAAGATTTAATAAAGACCCCTCAAGAAAGACACACAGACTTGTTTCACGCTGCGTCTTTGCAAAATTCACTCAAATGAAATCCCCCTGGAGAAGAAAGCGCAGGAACAAACACGTTTCTCTTTTTTTTATTTCCCCATCCTGCCTGGGAAAAACAATTAAAAACCAAACCAAACCTGCAGGTATTTTGGGCTCCGCAATACCCAACTTCCCCTACCCAACTGCACCACCCTAACTCTATCCCACCCCCGGGCAGGTGTAAATACCTTGGCGACTCAGCAGAGGAGAACAAAGCCAGAAAATTTGCATCTGAGGAAGGCGTTTGTAAGGATGGAGACAATAGTGTTGCCTCGGCATGCCAAAACCTCTGCAAAGGATGTGTCTTAATTAGTAATCCAAGGACTTAACGGCAGCCACACTGGGCATATTGTTTTGTTGTAACTTTCACATTTCATTTACTGACAAGTGTTATTAGCGTGACAGCTGAAGAAAGGGAAGGCTCTGCCCTCCCCCCTCCCTTTCTAATTCCCCTCTCCTCAATTCTTCCTTCTTCTCTAGCTGCAAAGCTCATTTTTCCCCTCCCCATTTCTGGCTCAAATTCAAGATCAATCTCCCATTTATGGGGTTTTTTTTTCCTTCCCCCCCATCTCTGGTGCCTCACTTTACCCCCCTCTCTCTCTGATGCTTGGAGGCCTCCTTCTCTTAAAGCGCATTCATTTCCAAGATCCTCTGGTTCCTTTAACCTAATTTCCTAGACTACGTTACTTCCTTGTGATGATCCAAGGATACTGAGAAGCAGACATTTCTCCAGCGAGATTATTTTGAACGGGGCAGGCCTGGCATACGGCGTTTTATACCAGTGAAGGCTCTTCTCTCCCCCTGCCCGATTGCGATTGCACCGACTGCAATTTGAACATGTTGAGATGAGCTGGGCGCACAGAGGCCTCCGAGAAGAACCCACTTTCAGGTGTATGATGGATATGGTTTCTTCTCATATAACCAACAATTCTAGCATTAATAGAAAAGAATATCTGTAGCTCAGGGTTGAATTGTGGTGCTCTCTGAGCTTCGATGTTCTGGCATAACAGAGTAACAGAATTGGAAGGGACCTTGGAGGTCTTCTAGTCCAACCCTCTGCTCAAGCAGGAGACCCTCTACTTTTTCAGACAAATGGTTGTCCAGTCGCTTCTTGAAAACCTCCAGTGTTGGAGCATCCACAGCTTCTGGAGGCAGGTTGTTCCACTGATTAATTGTTCTGTCAGGAAATTTCTCCGTTATTCCAGGTTGCTTCTCTCCTTGATTAGTTTCCATCCGTTGCTTCTTGTCCTGCCTTCAGGTGCTTTGGAGAATAGACCCCCTCTTCTTTGTGTTATTGTTGTTGTTGTTGTTGTTGTTGTTGTTGTTGTTGTTGTTGTTGTTGTTTGTTGCGAAGTCATGTCCGACCCATCGCAATCCCATGGACAACGTTCCTCCAGGCCTTCCTGTCCTTTACCATCCCCCGGAGTCCATTTAAGCTCACGCCGACTGCTTCAGTCACTCCATCCAGCCACCTCATTCTCTGCCGTCCCCTTCTTCTTTTGCCCTCAATCGTTCCCAGCATCAGGCTCTTCTCCAGTGAGTCCTTCCTTCTCATCAGGTGGCCAAAGTATTTGAGTTTCATCTTCAGGATCTGGCCTTCTAAAGAGCAGTCAGGGTTGATCTCCTCTAGGACTGACCGGTTTGATTGCCTTGCAGTCCAAGGGACTCGCAGGAGTCTTCTCCAGCACCAGAGTTCAAAGGCCTCAATTCTTTGGCGCTCAGCCTTCCTTATGGTCCAACTTTCGTAGCCATACATTGCAACTGGGAAAACCATAGCCTTGACTATACGCACTTTTGTTGGCAGGGTGATGTCTCTGCATTTTAGTATGCTGTCTAGATTTGCCATAGCTTTCCTCCCCAGGAGCAAGAGCCTTTTAATTTCTTGGATGTAGTCCCCATCTGCGGTGATCTTGGAGCCCAGGAAAATAAAATCTGTCACTACCTCCATATCTTCCCCATCTATTTGCCAGGAATTGAGAGGGCTGGATGCCATGATCTTAGTTTCCTTAATGTTGAGTTTCAAGCCAACTTTTGTACTCTCCTCCTTCACCCGCATCAAGAGGCTCAATTTCCTCTTCACTTTCTGCTTTCAGAGTGATATCGGTCAGCGGTTCAAATCTCACCGGCTCAAGGTTGACTCAGCCTTCCATCCTTCCGAGGTAGGTAAAATGAGGACCCAGATTGTTGGGGGCAATATAAATATACATTGCTTACTGGTGTAAACCACTTAGAGAGTGCTTGCAGTGTGAGGCGGTATATAAATCTCACAAATTTCACAAATAAATATCTGAGCTTGTTGATATTTCTCCCGGCAATCTTAATTCCAATTTGTGATTCATCTAGCCCCGCCTTTCTCATGATGTGCTCTGCATATAAGTTAAATAGGCAGGGTGACAATATTTGTGGCAGCCCCCCAAATATTAAAACGCTGCTATCGTGTCAACCCCAGTCCTTCTTTTCCGTAAGCTAGACATACCCAATTCCACCTCTGAAGGGTTCAAAGTTGAGAACAGGCTGGGCTCACTAGCTTATCATCTATAAAGTTCACACACAGTTCACAGCACATTGCTATTTTCCAGCTCCTTTGGGATTGTGTAACTTTGTCTGGAAAAGCCACCCAGTTCGATGGAGCCCGGCTACTGTTACTAAGATCTACATCAGCTCCATTCACAATGGAATGAACCGTTGCTGGAGGACATTAGCATCCAGAAAGAAAGATCTTCATGGATGTAAGTCAAATGCTTCTCTACTTTACCTGATAATGTTCTACCTGCAGCCTTATACACTAAGCCAGAGGTAGGCAAAGTTGGCTCTTCTATGACTCGTGGACTTCAACTCCCAGAATTCCTAAGCTAGCATGATTGGCTCAGAAATTCTGGGAGTTGAAGTCCACGAGTCATAGAAGAGCCAACTTTGCCTACCCCTGCACTAAGCTATAGCACTTTAACCCTTTCAGGCATCAAATTCAACGCAGGCTCTTTTCACATACGACACTAAGCCATGATCTATGTAACCCTATTTTACTGAAATAACCACAGTTGGCCAGATTCACACAACAGCACGCGCAGCCAAAACCAAATAGACGCCCTGGTGCATTTTGGCTCAGCGCAGTATTTGAAACCAGTCCCAAACCACTGCATTAAATAGACAAGGCGACTGCCGATTGATTTAAGTTAAATGCTGTGTTTAAGTTGGGTCATGGAGAGAGAGAGAGAGAAAAAAAAAATGTGCTGTTTCCAGAAGTCCTGGAATAAAGAATCCACCTTGCGGTCTTTAACACAAGGCTTGTTGGGCACCGGATGGCAGAGAGCAAAACATTCTTGGATCCTGGCCTAAAAAAAAGGCATGTTGGAGGAAAAAATAGCTCTAACCTTGATCGCTCTTGGAAAGTCAACACCGGTGGATTATTTGGTAGACTCCCAACGGTTAATTATTGTGAAATTCTAGCTCCTACCAAACCAGAAAGATGCTTTCGCTTGGCTTAGACAGAGATTTACTGTATGTTGTGCGGCAGATACATTTGTGTCCCAGAAAAACCTATAACAATAACAACAACAGAGTTAGAAGGGACCTTGGAGGTCTTCTAGCCCAACCTCCTGCTCAAGCAGGAAATCCTAACATTTCAGACAAGTGGCTGCCCAGTCTCTTCTTAAAAACCCCCAGTGTTGGAGCATTCACAACTTCTGGAGGCAAGGAGTTCCACTGGTTAATTGTTCTGTCAGGAAACTTCTTAGTTCTAAGGTTGTTCTCTCTTTGATTAGTTTCCATCTGTTGCTTCTTGTCCTGCCATCAGGTGCTTTGGAAAATAGGTTGACCCCCTCGTCTTTGTGGCGGCCCCTTAGATATTGGAACACCGCAATCATGTCACCCCTATTGTTGTCTCCTACTTGATACCTACACATTTTAGGCCACCATACGTCAACAGCCAATGCTAATGCAATCCTAAACTGCATTAACAGAGGGATACAATCAAGATCAAGTGAAGTACTAATACCACTCTATAAAGCCTTAGTAAGACCACACCTAGAATACGGCACCCAGTTTTGGTCACCACACTATAAAAAAGACGTTGAGACTCTAGAAAGAGTGCAGAGAAGAGCAACCAAGGTGATTAGGGGACTGGAAACTAAAGCATACGATGAACGGTTGCAGGAACTGGGCATGGCTAGTCTAGTGAAGAGAAGGACCAGGGGAGACATGATAGCAGACTTCCAATATTTGAGGGGCTGCCACAGAGAGGAGGGGGGTCAAGCTATTTTCCAAAGCACCAGACAAGGAACAATGGATGGAAACTGAACAAGGAGCGATTCAACTTGGAAATAAGAAGAAATTTTCTGACGGTGAGAACCATCAATCGATGGAACAGAAGTTGCCTTCGGAAGTTATGGGAGCTTCATCACTGGAGGCTTTCAAGAAGAGACTGGACTGCCATTTGTCAGAACTGGTGTAGGGTCTCCTGCTTGGGCAGGGGGTTGGACTAGATGACCTACAAGATCCCTTCCAACTCTGTTAATCTGTAATCCTACTCTCAATCTGCAACGCCCAGACTTACTATCCGGTGGAGATATTATTTGGAGGCCCAACACATCTAGTAGGTCTGTGCTGAGGGATAGTCCTGAAAACATGGGACATAGATTTGTATGGAATTAGGCCACTCAACTCTTCATTTTTGATAGCCAGTTCCCCAAGCGATTTTACTCTGCCAACTGCTATGCCAGAAAATAACAAGACACATTACGGGTAAGCATAATGTATGAACCGAAGCTACGGTGCTAGATAGACTGTGGCAGCAACAATTAAAAATATACACACACCAGTGTCTCTTTTGTTCAAAGAGCTGCACCTTGAGAAATGGTAAATTTTGAGAGAGATGGGCACGTTAAACCTCATTTTCTCAACCTGATGACTTTGTAGCTACAAATCTCTCTCTTCAACAACCAGTGGTTCCCCCCAAAATTAAAGAAAAAATAAGAATACAGAGCTACCCACTATGACTTTCTTGGAAAACACACACACACACACACATTTGAAGTCCATTGAGAACATATTTTTCTTTTTCTTTTGAAAACTCCGGAGACAAGTAAAAGTTCTTGAAAAACTTTGACGATGTACATAAAAGTTTCATTTTCTTTAACGCAATCTTTTTTTAAAAAAACTTTTTCTTGCTTTTAAAATAACAACAGGAAAAAGACAAAAGGAAAAAAAAGCCACAGAGATACACACATTGTCAAAAAACAAACAAAACCCAGGTGCTTAAAGAGTGACAAAAACATAACAGAAAAAAGATTTTTTAAAAAATTTACAAGTTTAATTCTTTAACACAGTCTTTTAAAGTCTGATCCAAAAAGCTAACTCTGTCACCACTTACTTCCAAGCTCACTTCCAAAATGTGAGACATTTGCAATAAGACTCAAGGTCACTGTCTCTTTTTTTTTTAAACACAAGGACAGACAAATTGATGGGACTAGCCTGAAAGCCCATATATCATATGAACCTCCAAACAACCTTCTTTAAAGGGGCAGGGTGAACATTTGTTTCAAGTATATTAATTCTGGACACTTTAGCTAGGGATTCGGGAAGCTATATTCCCAAGACACATGAACACACCGGGTTAAGGACATATGGAAGCGTGAATAAAGGAAAATATTTGTAGCTCGGGGTTGAAATGAGGGGTTTACAGAGTCAGCCTCTTGGCCCCAACAATCTGGGTCCTCATTTTACCCACCTCGGAAGGACGGAAGGCTGAGTCAACCTTGAGCCTGGTGAGATTCGAACTGCCAAATTGCAGGCAGCCGGCAGGCAGCAGAAGTCGCCTGCAGTACTGCACTTTAACCACTGCGCCACCACGGCTCATGAACCATAGTTGCGGGCCGAACAGGGATTTGTTGAACAAACCATGTTCAGAAGAACTCACTCCTGAGTTTGAAGTTGCAACCGAAGAAGCTTCTTGGATGAGAAGCGAAACGTTTTCAAAGGGGAAAAAAAAACCCCAAGAAAATCCACCTCTCAAGAAGTTCAAAGAGTTTCCTCCACTTTCCTTTCATCATGTAAAGAAAACACATGGGGCATATAGTCTGAATCATGACTGGGAACTTCCCCCTCCTTTCCTGACCCAGAGATTATAGCCGAGAACAAACCAACTGTTAAAAGGTCAGGGCATTTAAGCTCCAGATACTAGCTCTCGCCTCACAATCAGGAGGCTGGGAGTTCGATCCTAGGTAGAGGCAGATAGTTCTGTCTCTCCCTGGGCACAATGAGAATTTACCTGCTGAACAAAACTCCGCATTGGCGACAGGAAGGGCATCCGGCCATGAAAACACTCTGCTTAGCTCCATTCTCCAGACTCCACCCCGCAAAGGATTATGCGGTCATTAAAAGAGGACGATGATGATTTAAGCTCCAGATACTGAGCTTAGAATGAAAGAACTGCTGAGGACTCTCCATTTTCTGACATTTCTCCCTGCACCCCACCATATTACCCTGTTTCCCCCAAAATAAGACATCCCCTGATAATAAGCCCAATCGGGCTTTTGAGTGCATGGCAATATGGCCAAGTGCTTATTTCAGGGTTCAAAAAAATATAAGACAGGGTCTTATTTTCGGGGAAACACGGTAGACAATTTAGAACTACGTCGCCTTCGATCTGATCTAAATGTAGTTCATAAAATCATCTGCAATGATGTCCTACCTGTCAATGACTACTTCAGCTTCAACCACAGCAATACACAAGCACGTAATAGATTCAAACTCAATGTAAACCGCTCCAAACTCGACTGCAGAAAATACGACTTCAGCAACAGAGTGATCAATGCCTGGATTGCACTACCTGACTCTGTGGTTTCCTCCCCAAACCCCCAAAACTTTAATCTTAGACTGTCTACAGTTGACCTCACCCCATTCCTAAGAGGTCTGTAAGGGGCGTGCATAAGCGCACCACTGTGCCTACCGTCCCTGTCTTACTGTCCTATTGTCCTCATTTATCTGTACTTACTTTGCTTATGTTATGTTTATACAAACACCTGCTATCTTGTACATGTTTGAGAAACAAATAAAATAAATGAATAAATAAATAAAATAAATATAAGAATCTCGTGTCCCCCCTGAGAAATTAAGACAAACAATTGCCATCTTCTGCCCAAGATGCCACCCAAACCGGTCAAAGACACAAAGGCTGGTAAGAATGTTGGATGCCCATAAAGGCATCACGGCTGGCAGCAAATCTTGGATTCCAGCCGCAAGAGAGGACTTAATCCACCCAAGGTTTAACTCCCCTGCCAGGATCTGCCCGCGTCCCTTCTCTCTTTTCAGTGTGAAAAATCAGATGGAGCCGTACTAATAATACACTAGCAAAATACCGATGCCCCCCTGCCCCCTCCATTGTTCGAAAAGAAAAACAAAACCCAGAATCCGGTTGGGTCCTGGCAGACGTTCTTCAAAGTCAGCGTTTGAGGAATCTCTCTTGCCATTTACGGCACGCGCCGCCTAAAGAGTTGGGAAGCCTGAAGGCCGGAATGGTCCCCGCTCGGCCAGAGATAAATAGGAATAATGGCATTAGGGTGTTCAGAACGGTTTTGGGGGGGGGGATTGTGCCACAGCAATCTTCTCCCAACTTGGCATCCTCCAGACCAGTGGAGGACTACCGCTTCCAGCTGTTGCAACTGCTCAGGGAATGAATGGCATTGTATTTCAAAACATCTGGGAGGCATCAGCTAGGAGAGAGGCTGACCCTTGGAAATGGGGAGGGAACGTTGCAATGGGATTGGATCCAATTCCTTCCTTCCTTCCTTCCTTCCTTCCTTCCTTCCTTCCTTCCTTCCTTCCTTCCTTCCTTCCTCTCCCTTCTCCTTCTTCTCCTCTCCCTCTCCTCCCTCCCTCCCTCCTTGTTGAGGGATGAGAATAAATCTCATAGAGGCGATTTGGATCTTTGCTTGGAATTCAGACAGTTAGAAATAAAGCCGAGATTAAAAGTCTAATAGAAATATTTATTTCGGTATAAAAACAATAAATCCTGAATAATTACATCTTTGCTAAGAAAATGCGACCGTCCCGGTCAAGAGCCAAGTCAAAAGTGATTAATGGTGGATCAGGAATGTGGACATGCGTACAAGATCATATCACGTGTTCTGCCTGTATTGGAATATACCATAATATTAGAATAGGGGTGCATCACCCTGCATAGACATACAACTGACAATATTCACACCGTGACACTCCTCTCCCTTCCTTCCCTCCTTCCTCCCTCTCTTTATTTCTCTTTATTTATTTTATTCATTTATTTGTCAAAACGTGTACAAGATAACAGGTATGGTATAAACATAAACAAAAGCTTCTCCTCACTCCCTCCCTCCCTCTCCCTTCTCCTTCCCCTCTCCCCTCACCTTCACCTCCTTCCTTCCTTCCTCCTTCCTTCCCTCTCCTCTCCCTTCCTCCCTCTCTTCTCCTCTCTCCCTCCCTCTCCCTCTCCCTTCTCCTTCCCCTCTCCCCTCACCTTTCCTTCCTTCCTTCCTTCCTTCCTTCCTTCCTTCCTTCCTTCCTTCCTTCCTTCCTTCCTTCCTTCCTTCCTTCCCTCCCTCCCTCCCTCTCCTCTCCCTCCGAAAAATATAACAGTACTCCCTTCCAGTCTTCCTGGCTTGTTTCGCATTAAAATATTATCTCATTCAGATCACAGCTGAACAAAAAGTGGAGGAGGAGGAGGGCTTGTTTTTTTTAAAAAAAGAAAACCAAATTCGTTTGTTTTTGCAAGTCAATGGTGCCGAGTTCGTTACAGTGTGGGCTACGAATCTGAGATCACTGCTGAAAATAGAAATAACCTGATGAGAGAGGAAGGAAGCTTGGAAGGATGAGGTACAGATCTGCCGGCTTCTATTCCACAATCTTCGGAAGAAAGTTGTGTCCCTTTACGACAAACAATAGATAATTTCACGAGGCAAGAGAGCCAGCACTATCAATTAAGCATCCAATTTTCAGTGCTACAGGTAGTGTGCTCCCTTGCCAACTGCCTTGTTTAACGACCATTCAAAATTACGGAGGTTGGGGAAAAAAACCACTTTGCCACCAATTCTTTGCAAGTGTGGCTGTTGGTGGCATCCTGCGATCATGCAATTGTCATTGGTGAGCTTCATCAAAGTTTGAAGTTACGACGACACTGAAAAAAACCCTAATTCACCGGTCCTCACACTTACAACTGTTGCAATGTCCCCATGGCCACATGATCAAAATTCAGGCACTTAGCAAGATGCAACGGATGGAAACTAACCAAGGAGAGAAGCAACTTAGAACTAAGGAGAAATTTCCTGACGGTTAGAACAATTAATCAGTGGAACAGCTTGCCTCCAGAAGTTGTGAATGCTCCAACACTGGACGTTTTTAAGAAGAGAGTATACAATCATTTGTCTGGAATGGTATAGGCCAGGGGTGTCAAACTCAAAGTTTTGCATTTGAGCATGCAAGAAGGGTCAGGAAAGGAGAAAGGGAAAGAGGAAAGACAAAGAAAAAGAAGGGAAGAGAGCAAGGAAGGAAAAATAAGGAAAGAGGGGAAGGAAGAAGGGAGAATGAAGAGGGAAGAAAAAAGAAGAAAAGGAAGGAAGGAAGGAAGGAAGGAAGGAAGGAAGGAAGGAAGGAAGGAAGGAAGGAAGGAAGGAGAGAGATTATAATGAGAGTGAGGGAGGGTCTCAGGGAAGTCCTGCTTTAGCACTTGGCCACTACACGTACCCCCCGACATGAGTCCCGTATGACGCTCCCCAGCCCTCTGAGGTCAAACACAACCCTGATGTGGCCCTTAATGAAATCGAGTTTGACACCCCTGGTATAGGGTACAGGGGGTTGGACTAGAAGTCCTCCAAGGTCCCTTCCAACACTGTTAGTCTATTATTCATCTTAACGACAGTCGCAGCATCCTGCCATCAAGTGATCTTCATTTGCAACCTTCCCAGCCAGTTTCTAACAAAAGCAAAGTCAGTGGGAGGGAAAGGTGGACTTGCTTAACGACCGCAGGGTTCGCTTAACAACGGTGGCAAAAATAAATAAAAAGGCTGTAAAATCTGTCACGACTGCATTAATTGCTTACTTAGCAATGAAAGTTTCTGTCCTGGTTGCCATCGTAAGCCAAGGGCTGCCTTTATGGCATTTTTAGGAGTGGGGAGGGTTGAAAAAATGACTTTGTTCCGCACGGAGAGAGATCAAACTGGAAGGGACCGAGAGACAACATCGATCAAATCCAGGAGAGTCGCAATCTGTTTTCTAGGAGGAAGGAAAAAGGCTGCCTCATCGCCTGGAGACCAGAGGCCACATTCAACCACGCAGAGAAACTGCACACAACGGCTCACCGTTACAAACTTCCTCTTTTTCCACCGGATTACAACCGTCGTGACAAATCGTGCAGAGCAAGGAGGGAGGGAGGGAAGGAGGGAGGGAGGGAGGGATGAATCAGATAACAAACGTGGGAGGCGGGGTGATGTCATCTTTATATCAAGAACACATTTTCGGCAAAAGACAGACGACCGAGCCATTGTTCGATATGTAAAGCACACACAGTCGGGCGGCTGTCGAGAAAACGCGGTTCCTTGCCTTTTCTCGGTCGGAGAGAAAAAGCCGAGGGGACTCCCTGGCTTCCAGATCGAGCCATAAATAAACCCAGATGGACACGGGTGCAGCATGAGATGTGTGAGAAACCCAACCAGAACTGAATCGCCTCCTTCCATGTCCCTTAGAACAGGGGTCCTCCCCAACCCAGCGTCCTGTTCAGTGGTGGGTTGCTACCGGTTCACCCCAGTTCGGGCGAACCGGTAGCAGGAGCAGGAGGCTCCGCCCACCCACCCGGATGTAATCACAGATGATCTGCGCATGCGCAGAAGCACCACGTGTGCGCGTTCACAGTTCCAAACTGGTAGTGAAGGTAAGTGGAACCCACTACTGGTCCAGTTGTTAAGTGAATCTGGCTTCCCCATTGACTTCGCTTATGAGAAGGTCACCCAAAGGGGAATCACATCACCCAGGGACACTGCGGCCGTCATAAATACGAGTCAGTTGCCCAAGCGGGCGAATTTTGATCACTTGACCATGGGGATGCTGGAACGGACGTAAGTGCGAAAATGGGTCATGAGTCACTTTTTGTTCAGTGCCGTTTTAGCTTGGAACGGTCACTAAACGAACGGCTGTACGTCAAGGACTAACTGTAATTAAAATATATAAAGGCTGGGTTCTTTACTTTTCTGTGTTAATCATTGTGATGTCATAAAGGCACCTCAACAAACTGAATGGAACTGGAGAAAAACAAGTAATTATCCCGAGCCACATTTTAAGTAGGATTCACTATTTGCAAAAAACAAAACAAAAAACCCCCACAGAATTTTAAGCGGTAAAACTAAGCAGTTCTGATGTTATTGCAATCACTTCAGTCTTTTGGCTTTAGCTACACACAGCTGTTGAACCAAGTCATCGCCTTCAAATATATATATATAAAGAAAACAAGAAATTAAGGGTGTATAATGGGAAAATGTTGATTTTGAATACATTTGAGAAGGAAAGGAAGAAAATGAATTGTACTAGTACTAAAAAATGTGGAAAGAATAGTTTTATGTATATGTAAAAGTGAAATAAGAGGAATTACATTATAGATGATGGAAAACTTCAGTAGATGAAATTGGACTGAAATTAACATTGGTGTTTGAATATAAAATTAATTAAAGACTTAAATGTGGAGAGTTGAAGAATAGAAGGGAAACCTAAAAGGTGTTTAGAGAAATAGAGATTATAATAACGGGGCATATAATGATATGTGTTAAAAAAATTATGTATAAGAAAAAAAAGAATAAGGATAACAAATTGTGGGGGAAAACAACAGAAGAATATGGCTGAAATTGAAAATAAGATATATTATTATGTATTAGAAATGATGTAAGAGAAAGGATCCTGAAAACACTTTCTTCATAAAAGATGTATATGTTTTGTGTTTAAAAAAATAAAAATAAAAAAAATAAAAAACTTATTTACTATCTATCTATCTATCTATCTATCTATCTATCTATCTATCTATCTATCTATCTATCTATCTATCTATCTATCTATCTATCTATCTATCTATCTATCTATCTATCTATCTATCTATCTATCTATCTATCTATCTATCTATGCATGTAGATTTCTTATTGTTGTGAGCTGCCCAGAGTCTCTGTGGAGTGGGCGGCATACAAGTGCGAATAATAAATAAATAAATATCCATCCATCCATCCATCCATCTATCTAACCCCCAAAATAATGACAACGAAATATAAGATACAATGGAGAAAGAAAACGGAATTGGAAAAAAGACAAGAATCCCTCGAATACTATGAGTGTAAAAAAAGGTGCTAGAATGCGCAGAAATGAGCAAATTAACTATGGAACTGAGAGAGAGAGAGAGAGAGAGAGAGAGAGAGAGAGAGAGAGAGAGAGAGAGAGAGAGAGAGAGAGAGAGAGAGAGAGAGAGAGAGAGAGAGAGAGAGGAAACAGGGTACTATAAAATTTGGGATAGATGGTATGATTGGCTTGAAAAGAAAAGTAAAATTAATGTGTGAATTAAGATAAGAATGAAATGTTATAAGAAATGTGATAAGAAAATGTGATAGATGTAACCTTAAATCTTAATGGTTGTAAAATAATGTATATAATGTATATTATAAGAGAATAAAATTATGGGATAATAAGTAATAGTGTACATAATGAATAGGTAAAGATAAAAAATGTTTAGGTATAAAACAATAGCCCTAACTAGGAAAATATAGAATTGAGAAGAGAATTCCGATGACATAAAGCTGAATTAGCGGAACTATATTTTATGTATATGTGATGTATATGTTTGCTTTGTATGTTGTTTTGTTTTTAAATTGGAAAATTGCAATAACAATTATTTTAAAAAAAGAAAGAAAGGGGGAAAAGGGAAGAAGAGGCTAGGTGGGGAACTTGGGCTCCCTTCGCTTATTACAACTCTCCAGTTTTAGAAGAAGAGTCCTCTCGGTTATGCGAAGTGACGTTACCTCGCTGGCCCAGGGCATTCTAATTTTGTCCTGTAAACAGGAAGGAAGACGGCGCACTTCTCCTTAAGCGTCGATTTCTCTCTGCTCTATTAATTCTGGAGTTCAGCAGAGCTCTCTGGAGTGTGCCCGAGGAGGAGGAGGAGGAGGAGGTAGAGCAGCAGCTGAAGCAGCCACTTCTCTCTGTGTTGGGGAGCTCCCAAAGAAGAGAACTTCTCCAGGGAGGTCCTTCTTTCAAAGCAGGAATTTTTATCCTTGGAACGTAGTAAAAAAAAAGGCCTTCAAAACTTGTAGCCAAGTGGGGAGGGGTTTCGTGGCTTCCCCCCACTCCACCCCACCCCAAAAAACAAAAACACCCCACCCCTAAGGTTAAGGAATCAATCTAACTTCAAGAGTCATCTGACCTTGAGAAGATAGGTGGAGAAGGAGAAGGAGGAGGAGATGAGTGGAGGAGGAGGAGATGAATGGAGAAGGAGAACATGAAGGAAGAGGAGGGGAAGAGGAAGAGAAAGGAGGAGGAGAAAGAGGAGGAGGAGATCAGTGGAGAAGGAGAAGATGAGTGGAGGAGGAGGAGGAAGGGGAGGAGAGGGAGGAGGAGGAGGAGAAAGAAGAAGAGATGGGTGGAGAAGGAGGAGATGAGTGGAGGAGGAGGAGATGAATGGAGAAGGAGAACATGAAGGAAGAGGAGGGGAAGAGGAAGAGAAAGGAGGAGGAGAGGAGAAAGAGGAGGAGGAGATGGGTGGAGAAGGAGAACATGAAGGAAGAGGAGGGGAAGAGGAAGAGAAAGGAGGAGGAGAGGAGAAAGAGGAGGAGGAGATGAATGGAGAAGGAGAACATGAAGGAAGAGGAGGGGAAGAGGAAGAGAAAGGAGGAGAGGAGACAGAGGAGGAGGAGATGGGTGGAGAAGGAGAAGATGAGTGGAGGAGGAGGAAGAGGAAGGGGAGGAGAGGGAGGAGGAGGAGGAGAAAGAGGAAGAGATGGGTGGAGAAGGAGAAGATGAGTGGAGGAGGAGAAGATGAGTGGAGGAGAAGTAGAAGGAGGGAGGGAGGAGATGTTACTGAGAAAGTACCCCTAGCAGTGAGAAGATAGCCTTGGGTGTCAGGGAAGGTGGGAATCCAGAAGAAGGATAGAGTAGGGAAAGGAAGAGCTCAGCTTGAAATGAGAGATTAAAACAGCTCCCTATTGCCCTGTCTACCTAGCCAAATAAAAGGGCTGGGAGCCAGACGGGATCCTTGGGAAGGGAAGCATTTTCATGAAAAACAGCCCCAGGGGAAGAAGACGTCCCCACACCTGCGATCTCTCTCTCCCCATCAGAAGCCCCTTAGAAATATACACCTTCAAGCTAGACACGAGCCCCGTCCACCTACCCCGTCCACCTACCCGTCTACAGTAGGCAGGAAAGCAAAGTGTGTGTGTGTGTGTGTGTGTGTGTGTGTGTGTGTGTGTTTTGTGTGTGTGTGTGCAAGACCTCTGTGGCCATCCCCCTGCCCGCTTTGGGGCTGCAATGACCTCCCCACAAGCAGGGTCTCGATTTCCACTCCCCTGGGTAAACTCGCACCCACCAAATGAGAAGAGGCACCCAATTTCCACCGCCCTCCGAGCCGATTCGCAGTCGACGCATAGCAATTTATCAGCCAGCCCAATTAGCTTCCAGTTCAAGAAGCTAATTAAGTTGATATTTAACTGGAAAGAGTGCCAAAGAAAGAGAAGTGGGAGTTTAAAGTACTTCTGAAATAAACCTTTTTTTTGTTTTTCCTGCTGAACCCAAACTTTTTGGGGGGATGGAGGCGGAGACCTCTCCCTCCCTCCCTCCCTCCCTCCCTCTCTCTCTCTCTCTCTCACACACACACACACACACAGAGCACATTAAATCATTACAGTTCTATGCTGGCAAGGTTAAAGATCAATCATTTGTCTTAACTGCTGCCTCTTCCTCAACGCCCAGCATGTTCCTTGAAGGAATATTAAGGAAAGAAGGGGGGGGGGGGAAAGAAAGAGAAATGCTGACAAACTGAACAGATCCGATGGGTGTCCGAAGCTTAATAATTCATAATAAATTGCTAGATCTGTCTGGGCTTAAAAGGCATCTCTTGCCAGGAGCAAAATAGGAGGAGGAGGAGATAAATAATTGCAGCTAGAGGCCAGTGACGTACCGAAGCTCTTAAAAAAAAAACCAGTTTGTTAAAGCAACAAAATAATAAAAAAGAATAAGTTAAAAAAACGGAGAAAGGGGAAATGAATTCGAATCCTAATTCGATACAGCCAAGGGCTTGTAAACACAAAGGCTTCTAATCTCCTTTTTTCGTTTGCAAGAAATAAGACACCCTAAATGTTTCTCCTGGGGGGGGGGTGTCAAATTTTTCTGCAAAATGACCTCAAAAAGGCTCCCCACCCCACCCAAGTCCATATCCGTGGAGGCACAGAACTGTTGACCTTTCCCCAATGACCTGTGCAGTCAGTAAACATCCCATAATAAGCACATGGAAGAGAAAGGTTTGAAGCGATGATGCGCTGGACTTCAGCACCAATGCTAGCCTTTTATTTTGAACATTTCCTTCGCAAGTTGGCTGAGCTTGAGAGGTGCAGCCAGCCTTCGGTCCGGAAGGAACCAAAATAATCCTTCGAGTCGTGCTTTCTATAAACGCAGTTGGTGGTAGTACAGCTGCTCCTCGACTTACGACCAAAACCGAGTCCCAAAATTTCTGTGGCTAAGTGAGACAATTGTTCAGGGAGTTTTGTCCCATTTGACGGCCTTTCTTTCGAATCGCTGCGGTCGTTAAATGAGTCACAGGGTTTGTTAAGTGAATCCGGCTTTTGCCGTCGACTTCGCTGGTCAGAAGGTCGCCAAAGGGGATTGCGTGACCCCTCCCTGGGGACACTGTGACCGTCGTAAATGTGTGCCAGTTGCCAAGCGGTCTGAATTTTGATCATGTGGGGATGGTGCAATGGTCATAAGCGTGGAAAAACGGTCATAAGTCACTTTTCAGTGCCGGTGTAACTTCAAACGGCCTCCAAACGGGTGATAGCTATAACCAGTTGCCAGAGATGGTCAAAAGGACTGTCTTATTTATTTATTTTTATCCTGCCTGCCAGCATCACTGGGTATAACCCAACATCTGTGGGTGGAATGGATTATCTTGCCACGGCCAACTCCCTGCGGCCAACTCATCATGGCCAACGTGCTGCGGGACAAGTTAACAATTCTATTTAATCATGTAAAATAAATCAAAAAACCATTTTAAGTTTTGCCATTCACATCTCAGTCTGTCTCTCCTTTCGCATCCTTTCTCGAATGGTTGCGTCCCACTATTTCTTCGATCTTAGACCTCTTTGGGAGGGTTTAGGATAATTTTGGGAGGTGACCTCCGTTGACCGTTGCAGTTGACTGGTTTAACTATTTAATTTAATTTAATTTAATTGTCCTACTGTCCTCTATTATCGGTACTTTTTACTTACGTTATGTTTATACAAACAACTACTATCCTGTACATGTTTGACAAATAGATAAATAAATAAAATAAATAAAACTAGAGAGCTGCAAAAGGTTTAAATGGCACAAACTATTTTGCACTGAAAATACTTCTGTTTTGAAAGAGAGAGGGGGGGGGCGGGGAGAATTTCAAGCAGGAAACAGAACGGCCCCCACTGCCGCCACGGTCCCAGCCGTCTGCTTTGGATGCCATGCCCGTTTGAAATTCAACCTGCGTTGCCAAACCCCCTCCTTCTAACTTGAACTCAAGCCCGCCCTGCCCGTTTGTTTGGCTTGTGCGAAGCGGCCCCACAAAAGAGGCTTCTGTTTTTCTACCTCGTTCCCGCCCACCCACCCCAACATTGAAAGGGTTGCTTTCAAAACCTCTCTCTCTTTTCAACATGTGTTTGTTGGAAAGGGACAGAGGGGAGGAGGGGACGTTGCTGTGTTCTTGACACAACTTTTTTTTTGGTATTTTTTTTTCCTCCACAATTTCTATTGATATATATACACATCAGTGGTGGGTTCCTACCGGTGCGGTCCACTCTATAGCACCGGTAGCGGCCCGCTGGTGACGTCACAGTACCGTTGCGGTCAGTTGCCTGGGCGCTGCCATTTAAAAAAAATTTTTTTTAAATTTTTTTTTAAAAAAATTCTTCTCCGCATGCCCAGAAGCCGAGCTTCTGGCACTGCGCATGTGCTGCCTTCCTACCCCACAGTGAGTCCAAGCAGGGGAGGATGGCTGAGGGAGCGCATGAGATGCTGAAAGAACGGGTGGCAGGAGCTATCTCCATTCCCCTCCCTTCAGCAGTCCGAGAAGCCACGAACGTGCGGTGATGATCCTAGGCATTTTCGCACGTTTGAGGCTTCTCAAGCTGCTGAGGGGAGGGGGAATGGGCGGCAGGACCTATCTCAGTTCCCCTCCCACCAGCAGTCCGAGAAGCCACGCCCACCCAGTCACATGGCCGGCAAGCCACGCCCACCCAGTCACATGGCTGGCAAGCCACACCCACAAAATAAGCCACGCCCACAGAGTGGTAGTAAAACAATTAGGAACCCGCCCCTGATACACATACCCTGCAATGTATCAATAAGATACATATTTATACATTTTTGTTCAATCAGTCAAAAATCAATATTTGGCACCTATTTTCAACTCCTGTTCATCAGTCTGTTTTTCTTCATTCCGTTACACTCCCCTCCTTCTATCTCCATCTCCTCCTTCTACCTTCTTACTCCTTCTCTCCCCCTCCTACTTCTCTCCACTCCTTCTCCTCTCCCTTCACCTTACTATTTCCTCTTTCTCTCTCTTTGCCTTTCCCTGAGTGCTTCTTATCCTAACTCATCTCTTATTAACAGACTGATAGTATATTCCCTACATTTTTAAACAAGTTACACAACTTGTTATGGCCCTTTTAAAGTTTTCACTGGCCCATCGGCTGCCAGAGAGCAAGTCCAATGGAAAGCTGGACCTTCGTCTTTGCTAATACATGCAAGGACCGGAGGTGGTATTCTACCGGTTCGTACGAACAGGTAGTAGCGACCTGCGGATGGGATTGCCCTGCCCACCCGGGTGCTATGCCCTCCTATTTAGGCTCATTTTGTAGCCGTGTGCATGCGCGCAAGCCACGCACGCAAGCATAGCGCATGCACAGAAGGCCATGCGCACATGCACATTTGCAAACCAGTAGGGAAGGTAAGTGAATACCCCAACCTCTGGCAAGGACCTCTCATGAAGATTTCCTCCAAGTTCTTCTTGCCTCTCACGTACATTTTTAAAGCAAATTCTTTTGCATCAAGTTGCATAAAAAGCAGGATCATATATGTTATATACTATGTATATATTGTTACTATACATGTTTGACAGCAGCAAGACAATTTTTGTCTCGTATGCACAAAAAATGAGAGGACGCTTTGATTCCTACCATGGATGAATGGTTGCAGAAGTTGATGGAATTGGCTAAAATGGCAACATTGACTATTTTGATGAAAGAAAAGAATATAAGTCTTTTTGTTTCCACATGGAGATCGCTTCTGAACTTTGTGGAAGAGAATGAAATTTTGATTTGGGGTTTTACCGAGTCGATTGATAGATCTTTACAGAAATGGCTTGTTCATACTATTATGGAAAAGCAGAAAGCTGTGATTTGATGTTAACGCCTTATTTTACTGCAACGAGTCGGAAGTCAATGCTTCTTTTTTTCTTCTCCTTCCTCACTTCTCTTTCCCCTCCTCCTCCCTGTCACGTAGTGAATATTGTCAGTTGTATGTCTATGCAGGGTGATGCACCCCTATCTAATATTATAGTACATTCCAATATAAGCAGAACACTGATATGAGTACGCATGTGTGCATTTCTAAACCACCATTAATTCTTTTCTGCCTTAGCTGTTGACCTGAACGGTCATGTTTTCTTAGCAAAGATGTAATTATTCAGGATTTATTGTTTTTGTACTGAAATAAATATTTTCTATTAGACTTTTAATCTCGGCTTTATTTCTAACTCTCTGAATTCCAAGAAAAGATCTAAATCGCCTCCTATGAGATCTTATTCTCATTTCAACACTCCCCACCATTTTCCTATTTACTTTTGTATTTTGTATCTTATTTTATTTTATAACTCAATAAAAAATGCTAAAGTAAAAGGAGAAAAAAGCAGGAAGCCTCCCAAAAGACTCCCCCCCCTTCCTTTTTCCAACACAGGCCTGGGTTTTCACACCCTTCTCCGCGAGACCAGGGATACGGAGAAACAAGGGGACGGAATGGGTTTTGCTTCCTGCTTAAGCAGGGAAATTTGTAAGATCAGCTTGCCACACTCAGCCAGTCTAGTTGTTTGACTTCCCTCCGCTCGGTCTCTCGCTCAGGACAAAAGAATCATTTCTTTTTTGCTTCTTTTTTATTTTTTTACATGGCAGGGTATTTGAGAAGGCTTTGACCCGTTGGTCTCAAGTAACCGCAGAGGCTACACAAAGGATTCTCTTAACACAAAACAAGTTCAGCTGGCTTTTCCCAAAAAAGAAGAGAGAGAGAGAGAGAGAGAGAGAGAGAGAGAGAGAGAGAGAGAGAGAAAGAAAGAAAGAAAGAGAGGGAGGCAGAGAAAGGGAGGGAGGGGAGAAAGAGAGAGAGAGAAAGAGAGAGAGAGAAAGAGAGAGAGAAAGGGAAACGAAAAAGACAGCAGGAACTTGAAAATTGTAAACTGTAAGCTCCCCAAAGTCACTTTAGTTGAATAAATAAACTGAATAAATAAATAAATAAATAAAGGGAGAGAGATGGAGAGAGAGCGAGAGAAAGGGAGGGAGGCATGGAGGGAGGGAGGAGAGAAAGAAAGAGAGAGAGGGAGAGAGAAAGAGAGAGAAAGAGAGGGAGGGAGGGAGGGAGGGAGGAGAGAGAGAAAAAGAGTGGGGGGAGAGGGAGAGAGAAAGAGAGAGAGAAAGAGAGAGAGTGAGAGAGAGAGAGGGGAGAGAGAGAGAAAAGAAAGCGAAAAAGACAACAGGAACTTGAAAATTGTAAACTGTAAGCTCCCCCAAGTCACTTTAGTTGAATAAAGAAACAAACTGAATAAATAAATACAAATAAAATATATGGCAATAATTCCTAATATAGGTAGTGACCATCAACGTATGACCCCAACTGAGCCCAGAATTTATGTTGCTAAGTGAGAAATTTGTTAAGTGAGTTTATACGACCTTTCTTGTGACAGTTGTTAAGTGAATCACTGCAGCTGTTAAGTTAGTAAAGCGGTTGCTGAGTGAATCTGGCTGCCCCGTGGATTTTGCTTGTTGGACGGTCGCAAAAGGAATAAGTAGAAAAAATAGAAGAGAGAAGGAAGAGGAAGAGGAAAAGGAAGAAGAAATAAAAAAGGAAGAAGGAGGAGGAGAGGAGGAAGTAGAAGAAGAGAGAAGGAAGAGGAAGAAGAGGAAAAGGAAGAAAAAGAAGAAAAGGAAGGAGGAGGAGGAAAGGAAGAAGTAGAAGAAGAGGGAAGGAAGAGGAAGAAGAGGAAAAGGAAGAAAAAGAAGAAAAGGAAGGAGGAGGAGGAAAGGAAGAAGTAGAAGAAGAGGGAAGGAAGAGGAAGAAGAGGAAAAGGGAGGAGGAGGAGGAGGAGGAGGGAAGGGAGAGGAAGAAGAAGAAAGAGAAGGAGAAGGAGAAGAAGGAGGAGAAGGAGCTCCAACATTTCTTTAAAAAATGAAATCGCTCACCGAATGCAAGTGCAAAAAGTCCTCAAAAATGCCAGAGCCTCCACCCGCTTGTAGAGAAATGATAAATGGGTCATCTCCACAATAGGTTGTACGTCTTCCGCTCCCAGACATGCAAGGAACCCAAACTAACAACAGCCTGCTAATTAGATTCCCTCCCTTTGGATATTAAGGGCCCATTTGCACGATTAATACGGATTACCATTACTTGCTCCATGAATCAAATTAACCCATTTACCAAATTGCAAACTCTCCTTTGGGCTCTTATGAGAAACAGATGGGGAGGGGGGAGGGGAGGGGGAGGGAGACGGGCCTGCCCCCCACCCTCTTGGGGGGGTTGTTAATTTCCCCCCAATGTTTCTGTTGCTAAGTGAGATGGTTAAGTGAGTTTCATCCCGTTTTACGACCTTTCTTGCCGGCTTTGTTAAGTGGATTGCTGCAGTTGTGAAGTTAGTAACACGGTCGTTAAGTGAATTTGGGCTTCCCTGTTAACTTGGCTAATCAGAAGGTCGCAAAAGGGTGATCACATGACCCCGGGATACTGTAACCGTCATAAGTACAGGCCTGCAGCCAAGCATCTATCTGAATTTTGGTTGCATGGCCATGGGGATGTTGCAATGGTCATAAGTGCGAAAAGCGGTCATAAGTCACTTTTTTCAATGCCATTGTAACTTCAAGCGGTCACTAAATGAAACTATTGTAAGTCAAGGACCAGCTGTACTGCTGGCATTAGTATAATACAGTAGAGGGATTTTTGGGCCGCTTATTCAATCTATATGTACAACCTGAGCATCCACAAAATCCAGGAAATGATGGAGACCCAGAATTCTTTCTTTCTTTTCCTCCCTCCCTCCCTCTCCTTTCCTTCCTTCTTCCCTCCCTCCCCTCCCCCCCTCCCTACTTCCTTCATCCTTCCTTCCTTCCTTCCTCCCTTTCCACCTTCCATCCATCTTCCCTCTCTCCCTCCTTCCTTCCTCCCAATCCACCTTCCATGCCTTTAAGATCTGTGGACTTCAACTCCCAGAATTTTATTTTGGTTTTTAAGATCTGTGGATTTCAACTCCCAGAATTCCTGGGAGCTGGCTGGTGAATTCTGGGAGTTGAAGTCCACAGATCTTAAAGTCGTCATGGTTGAGAAACATAGACTGATCACTAATTGCCCCCTCATCTCCAGGATTACAAGCCATGATTCTACCCTAACAATCTTCATTTTCGAATGTTCTCTTGTCACAGATTAGTATTCCATTAGATGACATCTTAAGGCTTCGTTAAAGCAAAGCGATTAGGAAAATGCAAACTAGTGTGCATGTATGTGGGCGGGGGGGGGGAGTTGTTTATAAATCTTTATTTAGCCCTCCTGCATCAGATGCTAGAAAGCACAGAAAAACAGAAAAGAAAAGAAAAGAGCCATAGGTTCTGAATCAGCAGATAACCATTGCTTGCAAATAAAGTCACCGGCAGGTTCATTTCCGGTCCTGAGTTTTATTTATTTTTCTTGGGTCTACTCTGTCCTTGGACCGGATCAGAATTCAAGATTAAAAAAAACATCATTCCTTATTCATTTCCAATTGGGACGACAGCCACAAAATGGCCCCAAAAGACAAGCATAAGGAAAAGGTATTTGCAAAACAAACACAGATCATCTTTGAATTACGACCACGATTGAGCCCAACATTTCTGTCACTAAGTGAGACATTTGTTCAGCAAGTTTTGTCCCATTTCATGACCTTCCCTGCCACACTTGTCACATGAATCACTGCAGTCGTTAAGTAAGTCATACGGGTCGTAAATATGAGCTAGTTGCCGAGCCAGTTGAATTTGGATCGCGTGACGCCGGTGATGCCGCCGGCGCCACGTTCATTAAGTGTGGCCCCCGGTCACTTTTCTCAATGCCGTCGTCGCTTCGAACGGTCGCGGAACGAACCGTTGTAAGTGGGGGACCGGACGCAAAACCCGGTGGAGACAAAGCGAGCGCCGATAGCAGGAGAATGGCCGCCTGCTTTTTCCTCCAATGAGGCTTTATTTCCAGTTCCTAGCACCAATGGTTGCCGACAGCTGCGGGACCCAAGGAGAAAGTAGGTCAGAGCGAGCATCGGAGCCTCCTTCCATTAGACAAGCTGGCAGGCTAATATGGCCAGCCAGGAAATGTGTAATGCAACGACTGGGATGGATTTATCTGCAGCAAGCCGACATCTGCTTTCTCTCCCCCACCCCTCCCATTTGCAATTCTTTCTTTTTCCAGATTTTGCATTCTTTCTGGAATGGCCAGACACCACCAGGGATGTGATGCACAGCATTTGAGGCAAGGCTGCTCGACATTTACACACACACATACACACCCTCCCCAAGAGTTTGGAATTCTCCTAATTGTTTGCTTCGGCAAAGCCTTAAGATGCCATCAGATGGAAGGCTCATCTGTGGCTACAAAAGATATTTGTGCTAGCCGCTACTGATTTTATATATATATATATATATATATATATATATATATATATATATATATATATATATATATATATATATATATATATATATATATATATATATATATATATATATATGTTTTCTCATCCTGGTGAAAGAGCTGATTGGGAGCAGAGTCTATGGCCTAGTGGTTAAGTTGCTGCCCTGCAAGGCAGCCGGCCCGGGTTCAAATCCCAGTAAGGGGTATGGCTATCTGACGAGAGCAAAATAAGCTCGAAATAGATCTATAATAGTCTCCCTTTATTTTCATTTATCAGCAAAAAATCCTACATATATATATAAAAGCTGATAGGAAAGAGAACCTGGCCTAGAGGTTAAAACTGCTGCCTTACAAGCAGACTGCCCAGACTGCCCACTAAGGGTATGGCTATCTGACGAGAGCAAAATAACTCTAAATAGATCTATAATAGTCTCCCTTTATTTTCATTTATTTTCATTTATCAGCAAAAAATGTTACACACACACACACACACACACACACACACACACACACACACACACACACACACTATGTATATTTGTTTTGTTTTGTTCTTAGCACCGGGGTTGCCGGAGTGGAAACTCAACCTGTAAATCCAGGAGGCGAGAAAACAATCAGAGATTGTCCTATTTAGGACGCAGAACAAACAGCCTGGAGGTATCTTCTGCTACAACCAGTGTATATTGATCTGCATGGGATTATAACACTTCTCTCCGCCCAGTGCCCCAGTTTTGTGTGTGTTTGAAGTTCTTCGTATGAGAGGTAATAACGCAAGTCTGTCAAGAAAAGGCATTAGAGAGGATAAAATTATGTGAAAGCAGCTGAGGAGCCCATCTCTACTTCCTAGCTTCTGGTAGGCCTTGCCCATCCCTCTTTCACAATGCTCCCAAACCATCTACCCCAAGGGCTAACGTTCCTCTGTGACCACATCTCCGCCAAGTCTCCATGGGGCTCAGAAGTCAACCCTGACCCCCTCGTCCCAAGTAGACCTGCACCTCTGAGCCACATAAGATGGTTCCTTTGAACATGACCATGGTCTCCCTCCCTCCCTTCCTTTTTCCTTCCTTCCTTCCTTCCTTCCTTCCTTCCTTCCTTCCTTCCTTCCTTCCTTCCTTCCTTCTTTCTTTCTCTCTCCCTCCCTCCCTCTCTCTCCCTTCCTTCCTTCCTTCTTTCTCTCTCTCTCTCTCTCCCCCTCCCTTCTTTCTTTTTCTTTCTCCTTTCTTCCTTCCTTCCTTCTTCCTCCCTTCCTTCCTTTTTCCTTTCCCACCTGATTTTCAAAGAAAGTCAGCCGAGCGAGGAACTCATACTTGCTTTGGCTGGCTGACAGAGGCAGAGCTTTGAGATTGCTCCCTCGTGCAGAATTTAGTCACTTACTCTTACAGAATGTGGATTTTGGGGCGGGGGGGGGGGGAGAAAGAGAGAGATATTTGACAGGAGCAATTGCAGCTGCCACCGGAGTAAACACAGCCAAATAAAAGGAGTTTTTTCGCTTTTTCGCTTTACCCCTCTTTTTACGGTTTCTGCAAAACTGTCTCAGACAAAGCTTGGAAGGGATTGCGGAGTCCATGGCATCCTTCAAAAACAGACATTTGGCCCAATCAATTTCCCAATGGGAAGTAATCCCTTCAAGCGAGGAGCGCTGGGAATTTTTTCCTGGGAAAAATGTCCGTTTCGTTAAGTGAATTTCGTTCAAAGTTATCGCAGCGTTGAAAAATGCGACTGACAACCAGTCCTCGCACTTACAATCAACGCAGTAAGATAGCCCTGGACTTATGTTTCATTTAGTGACCCTTCTAAGTTACAACAGCAAGGAAAAAGTGACTTTATGATCTTTTTTCACGCTTAGGACCATTGCAGGATCTTACGGTCACGCAATCAAAATTTGGCCGCTTGGCAACTGGCATGAACTTACGACGGTTGTAATGTCCCAATCATGTGATCATCCTTCGCGACAAGCAAAGTCAACGGGGAAGCCGGATTCACTTAACAACCGTGTTACTGGCTTAACAACGGCAGTGATTCGCTTAACAATCGTGGCAAAAAGGATCGTAAAAATTGCGGTCGTAAGTCAAGGATTGAAATGAGAATGCATGTTGATAACGACCTGTTTGTCGCAAATACAACCACGGCAGTTAATGAATTGTTTTCACATGGTATCACTATTATACCAGAGCTATGAGAAGAAGAAGAAGAAGAAGAAGAAGAAGAAGAAGAAGAAGAAGAAGAAGAAGAAGAAGAAGAAGAAGAAGAAGAAGAAGAAGAAGAAGAAGAAGAAGAAGAAGAAGCAATTCTTGTATTGTTCGTTTCACTATTTCATATTTTGTTTTTATTGGTGGCTAACATTCTGTTTTGTTAAATTTGGGGGAACCCGAATAGGTAGATAAATGTTTTAAATGAATAGTGACTTTGCTAACGCAAGGACCATTATGCAATTCTTAGACCCCCAAATGAAATTAAATAATTCGTCCTTATTTGAGACGGTATATGCCGGTGAACACCGAACCCTTACTTCGCACACAATTTGAATATTTGCAAGAAAGCCAACTCTTAATTGTTCTTTGAAGGGTTACTGAGTTCAGCACCATGAGGAAAAGAAAGATCACAGCTTTTATAGATCCATGAGGTTAATTTTGCAAATCCAACTCCTGGCACAAGGACAGGGGTGGGTTCTGGATCTTTTTGCTGCCGGTTAGCTCAGGGTCGCGCCATGCATGCGCGCGCCCGCAGCAATCAAAAAAATTGCGCAGAAGCAAAATCCAAGATGGCGGCGCCCACGGAGACACCGACAGAACCGGCTCTGTGACGTCATCGCCGAACTACTAACGGTTCTAAAGAACTGGTTAGGACCGGTAGGAACCCACCTCTGCACAAGGAGATCTGTAAAGGATTCCTTGCAGAGACCCACATTTTTTTATAGGTACCATATTCCTGCCCCCAAATGAACGAAAACCCTGGATTGACATGCCTGTTGGAATCTTCAGATAAGGACTCTCATCTGCTTTGTTTTAAGTATCTTTGCTTCCCCCCCCTCGTGGAACAGGGGGCTACATTATCTGGGGCAAAGAGATTTTAATATCTCCCAAGGAATCACGCCTATTGAAGGGGACAGCCTATAAATTAGCGCTTAAGTTAAAATCAATTTCTAGATAATACGCATCCCTCAAAGACAGATTGTTTGCTTCGCAGGGGCCTTGTATCAAAACTTTAATTAGAGCCCCTTTTAAAAATAAAACCTGTCTTACTTTATAGCGCTAATTGACTTGACCCGCTTGGAAGGCGACTCGGCTGACCAAAGGAGATTATTCCGTTTGCTCTGGCTGTAGGGAAACGGGTGCTAATAAAATGGATGTTTCCAGGCTTCGCCAATTCCCCTATTGTGTGTTCAAGGGAGGTGTGGGCTTGGAGTAGACTACCACCCCCCCTCAGTAAAAAAAAGAGTAATATCTCAAAAATCAACTGGTGGTCTTTGATGCCCACGCAGCTTGCATTGAATCAGTTGGCCCTGTCAAGAAATCCACTTTGCCCACCTTTGGCATCAGCTCAAGAAGAGGCTGTGGTCCCATTTCACAAAAGCCCACAATAGAAATAAAACTACCTGGGGCTGGGAGGAAGGGAGTGCAGATCCTGTCTTGGAGTGAGAATTCAAGCAGGTGTCAAGAAGGAGAAGGAGAAGGAGAAGGAGAAGGAGAAGGAGAAGGAGAAGGAGAAGGAGAAGGAGAAGGAGAAGGAGAAGGAGAAGGAGAAGAATAAGGAGAAGGAGAAGGAGAAGGAGAAGGAGAAGGAGAAGGAGAAGGAGAAGGAGAAGGAGAAGGAGAAGGAGAAGAAAGGAGGGGAGGAGGAGGAGGAGGAGGAGGGGAGGAAGAGGAGGAAGAGGAGGAGGAAGAGGAAGAGGAAGAGGAAGAAGAAGAAGAAGAAGAAGAAGAAGAAGAAGAAGAAGAAGAAGAAGAAAGAAGAAAGAAGAAAGAAGAAAGAAGAAGAAGAAGAAGAAGAAGAAGAAGAAGAAGAAGAAGAAGAAGAAGAAGAAGAAGAAGAAGAAGAAGAAAAGATCAATTTAGAAACTTTTCCAAAACTCAATGGAAATTTTCCCACATAAAACACATACTTTTGGTGCCAATTAGTCCCTGCAAACCAAATGTTGCAGAAAGCCTGTCTTTCTTAGCCTGCAAACAAATCAGAAAAAAACAATATTTGTCCTAAAATGCAAAAGGACTTAAAAGGAAAACAGTGAAAGTGATTAGTGTGACCAGATCACCACCCTATACAAAAGGGAAGGAGGAGATGCTTTCGGATGTACTAAAATATGTAACTGATTTGTCCACATTTTTCATAAAAATCAATGCAATTAGCAAACAGCTGAACATGAGAAAGGAAAATTGATTGCTGGCGAAGGCCGCCAGAAAATAATCAGTTCAATCTTCTAGATCGTCCCTTCATAATAAAAGTTATTTAATCACTTCCAAATTGTTTCCCTGCTAATAACAATGTTAACAGCCATTCTTCTCTTTACAATAGCCATTTTTTTTTTCAAAAAGTCCTTAAAATCTCTTTCAGAGTTTCACCCTCTAGCACAATTTTTAAGGTCTCCATCCATCCCCAATTCCAAATATAGAAACACAAAACAAGAAGATTTAAAGCAGGGATGTCCGAACTTGGCAACTTTAAGACTCGAGGACTTCAACTCCCAGAATTCTCCAGCCAGCGTGACACAGGTCTCTAACTGTCAAGATTGGACATCCCTGGCTCTTAACCTTTCAAGTCCTCAGATCACCAAGAATAATTCCTAATTGCAAGATGGCACAGATCCCAGATGAATGTTAGGAGGAGGAGGAGGAGGAGGAGGAGGAGGAGGAGGAGGAGGAGGAGGAGGAGGAGGAGGAGGGGAGGAGGAGGGGGAGGAGGAGGAGGAGGAGGAGAAGAAGAAGAAGAAGAAGAAGAAGAAGAAGAAGAAGAAGAAGAAGAAGAAGAAGAAGAAGAAGAAGAAGAAGAAGAAGAAGAAGAAGAAGAAGAAGAAGAAGAAGAAGAAGAAGAAGAAGAAGAAGAAGAAGAAGAAGAAGATTCATTGAATATTCTTCATTGAGAGAATACAAGTTCTGGACATATTAAAGAGGGTTGCAAATTCATTACCACTTTTAAGTGGTCTTTGATTTAAGGAGAATTGTCTCATTCCTTCTGCCTTCAATAGAAGGCTCCACAGTAGGTTAGACCCAAAGACCACGTAGACACGTGAAAGCCGTGAGATGCAACATTTGCAAGGTTAGTGGTTAATTAGGGTAAGCACCTAGCAAGCCACGGCTGGCCTCCGAAACTTCAGCGGGAACCCTTTCATTCTGGCAGAAGACAACAACAAACCACCCTGTGGACCCCTGTTGTAAAGCAAATGGTGCACGAAGTCACCAGATCCTGGTTTCAAACCACAATAAGCCGTGATTTAGAATTCCTCGGGACTGCATGGCTTGAAATCCAGATCGATGAGGTGGACTTCCCACCAACACCTGATTGGGAAACCAAAACACATCAGGTGGCCTGAGAAATCCCTGAAAGAAACACGGACAGCCTGAAGCCCTGTCTACCTGCGTGATGTCATCACATCACTTCTGCCCGTGGCCTGTAATAATAAAAGACGTGATCCCATCAACAGCTCCACCATCCCTGAAGGTCTTTCCAACAAAAGAAAAGTGTGTCTCCTCGGGTTTGACCAGAATTCCAGGATTCCCAGCGATGATGATGACCAACCATCACGTTGGCTATAAATTCTAAATTGTAGCCCTAGCACATTGCCTTTCCTCCAGAGTTGGATCTCGGGCCTATCATGTGGCCACACACGTGCTCCATTAGAAGCTCTTTCTCCCTAAGTATTTCTTATCTAGGTTCATTTCACTCAGTGGTGGGTTGCTACCGGTTCGGGCGAACTGGTAGCAGCAGTGGCGGGAGGCTCCGCCCACCTGCCTGGACCTCATCACGGACGATCTGCACGTGCTAAGTGTTACCAACTTAACAATGCAGTGATTCACTTAACAGCTGTGGCAAGAAAGGTCGTAAAACAGGGGCAGAACACACTTCACAGCTGTCTTGCTTAGGAACAAGAAATGTTGGGCTCCATTGCGGTCGTAAGTCAAGGACTACCTATATTCTTGTAACAATATAGGAGGAAATTTGGAGTTGTTAAAGGTCCAAAGAAAAGGGGAGAGAATCGAATCGAATCGAATCGAATCGAATAGAACAAAACAACACAGTTGGAAGGGACCTTGGAGGTCTTCTAGTCCAACTACTTTCTATTAGGTATAATCAAAAGACAAAGGCCCCCAAAATATTAAATATCTAATACTGCACATTATGAAAGTGGCCAGGATTGTATACCCTCAGTATTGGAAGGACCCCCAAACACCGTTGGAGAGAATAATAATAAGATATATGACTGTGCCAAAATGGATAAATTAACCATCAAACTAAAAGGACAAAAAAACTCAGAATACTATAATATATGGACAAAATGATATAATTGGACAAAAAAAAAAGGAAATTGAAGAGACAATGTGGGATGAGGACGCAGGAATAGAAAACATGGAAAAATGATGTATAATTTTTATAAACACAATAATAATATGTATATATGGCTGTAGATCTGCTTAGAAATGTTATGATATTTGAAATGTTAAAATCAATAAAAATGTGCTAAAAAAAAGAACTAGAAGTTCTAGTTCCTGCTTAGGCAGGAAACCCTATACCCGTGATGGCGAACCTATGGCACGGGTGCCACAAGTGGCACGTGGAGCCATATCTGCTGGCATGCGAGCTGTTGCCCTAGCTCAGGTCCAGCGTGCATGTGGGCACCGCCAGCTGATTTTTGGCTCGCACGGAGGCTCTGGGAGGGCATTTTTGGCCTCCAGAGGGCCTCCAGGGTGGCAAGAGGGCCTCCAAGCTCCAAGAAAGCCTCTGGAGCCTGGGGAGGGCAAAAAATGGGCCTACCGGATCCACCGGAAGTCAGGAAATGGGGGAGCAGGGGTGCGTGGGGGAGCATTGAATATGGGTGTGGGCACGCGCACGATAGCGCGCATGTGCACTATTTCGGCACCCGAGGAAAAAAAGGTTCACCATCACTGCTCTATACCATTCCAGACAAATGGTTATCCAATCTCTTCTTAAAAACTTCCAGTATTGGAACATTCCCAACTTCTGGAGGCAAGTTGGGTTGGGCAGCCCCCCTGCCGTTCAGGGTCAAGATGAACCCAGGGTGAAATGATTCCCGGATAAACTCAGAGAAGGCTGAGCTTCTGCATCAGAGAAAAAGGCAACATGCTCGGGATACGTGACAAGTGTGCACTTAATTAACCTCATTTGCTTAACACATCCATCCAAGCTGCAGATGACAAGTCAGCCGGTGCTCGGAATGGATGACAGGCCTGTGCAAGGATGGGAAATATGTCACACGTGTTTTTGGAGGCTACTCTGCGGCACTCCGCTTTCAAACAATATCCCCTGGCAAGCGGAACAGCACCGACGGGTCCCGCCTGTCCGGCTGGTTTTCCCCAGTGCTGGGTTAAAAAAAAAAACCCAACTAAGTGGAAAACCCAGGCAGAGCTCCTAGGCCTACAGCGGATGTTCTTTCTTTTAAAAAAAGTTTTTTAATTAGTTTATAATATAGCATAGAAAGAAAATACAAAAGTAAATAATAGGGAAAATAGGAAAGGGAAAAGTAAGGGAAAGAAAAAGGGGGAAAATTAATAAAAAAGGCATTGACTGCCAAGTCCCTTTGGTACAGTAAAATAATCTATCTATCTATCTATCTATCTATCTATCTATCTATCTATCTATCTATCTATCTATCTATCTATCTATCTATCTATCTATCATCTATCTATCTATCTATCATCTATCTATCTATCTATCATCTATCTATCTATCTATCTATCTATCTATCTATCTATCTATCTATCTATCTATCTATCTATCTATCTATCATCTATCTATCATCTGTCTATCCATCACCTGTCTATCCATCATCTGTCTGTCTGTCTATGCATCTATCTATTTATCCATCTATCTATTTATCCATCTATCTATGCATCTATCTATCTATGCATCTATCTATCTATTCATCTATCTATGCATCTATCTATGCATCTATCTATCTATTCATCTATCTATGCATCTATCTATGCATCTATCTATGCATCTATCTATGCATCTATCTATCTATGCATCTATCTATGCATCTATCTATGCATCTATCTATCTATTCATCTATCTATGCATCTATCTATGCATCTATCTATCTATTCATCTATCTATGCATCTATCTATGCATCTATGCATCTATGCATCTATGCATCTATGCATCTATGCATCTATCTATCTATGCATCTATCTATCTATGCATCTATCTATCTATCTATCTATCTATCTATCTATCTATCTATCTATCTATCTATCTATCTATCTATCTATCTATCTATCTATCTATCTATCTATCTATCTATCTATCATCTGTCTATCCATCACCTGTCTATCCATCATCTGTCTGTCTGTCTATGCATCTATCTATTTATCCATCTATCTATTTATCCATCTATCTATGCATCTATCTATCTATGCATCTATCTATCTATTCATCTATCTATGCATCTATCTATGCATCTATCTATCTATTCATCTATCTATGCATCTATCTATGCATCTATCTATGCATCTATCTATCTATGCATCTATGCATCTATGCATCTATGCATCTATCTATCTATGCATCTATCTATCTATCTATCTATCTATCTATCTATCTATCTATCTATCTATCTATCTATCTATCTATCTATCTATCTATCTATCTATCTATCTATCATCTGTCTATCCATCACTTGTCTATCCATCATCTGTCTGTCTGTCTGTCTGTCTGTCTGTCTGTGTCTGTCTGTCTGTCTGTCTGTCTGTCTGTCTGTCTGTCTGTCTGTCTGTCTGTCTGTCTGTCTATCTATCTATCTATCTATCTATCTATCTATCTATCTATCATCTATCTATCATCTGTCTGTCTATCTATGCATCTATGCATCTATTTATCCATCTATCTATTTATCCATCTATCTATGCATCTATCTATCTATCTATGCATCTATCTATGCATCTATGCATCTATGCATCTATGCATCTATGCATCTATCTATCTATCTATCTATCTATCTATCTATCTATCTATCTATCTATCTATCTATCTATCTATCTATCTATCTATCTATCCATCCATCCATCCATCCATCCATCCATCCATCCATCCATCCATCCATCCATATATATTTATTTATCATCCATCTCTCCCCCACCCCTCATCTATCTAGTTATCCGTATATATGAAACATGAGGACAATGTGCTTTCTGGATTCAGCTGCAGCAAAGGGAGTCCAGCTGTTGAACTTCAGGTGGTCAGTTGAAGCTCCACGCTTTGGAAGGGCACTAGCCCAGGGGAGTGGCGTTTAATTAATGGTTTGCGAGAATGACCTTGGGAAGGGGAAGAAGAGGTTGCTTAGGAACGGGTCAGATAAGAGACGCCACAGCCTGCAGCTGCCTAACTCCGGGAGAAAGACCACGTCCAATTCTCAGCAAAGAGAGTACAGTACAGAGAGGCATCTATACAGGTAATCCTCAACAACAGTTTGCTTAGTGGCTCTTTGAAGTTACAAAGGCCCTGAGAAAGCCGAGTTATGACCATTTTTCACACTTATGACCGTTGCAGCATCCCCGTAGTCACATGAACAAAATTCAGACGCTTGGCAACTGACTCATATTTATGACGGTTACAGTGTCCCGGGGTCATGTGATCCCCTTTTGCGACCTTCTGACAAGCCAAGTCATTGGGGAAGCCAGATTCACTTCATAACCATCTTGTTAACTTATCAACTGCAGCGATTCGCTTAACCACTGTGGCAAGAAAATTCGTAAAACGGGGTCTTTGGACTTTCAGAACAACAAGAGTTGGAAGGGCCCTTGTAGGTCAGCTAGTCGAACCCCCTGAAAAATTCACTTAACAAATTGCTCGCTCAGCAACATAAATTGGGGGGGAGGGGCTCAGTGGTGGCCATAAGTCGAGGACTAGCTGTTCTTTCAGACTTGCAACATGCTATTAACGTAAGCTTACACTGAAGCAGAATTAGATCTCGTCTCGTCCTGTTTTCGGTCCTGTCTACCTGGAAAGGTTGACTCATCTGGCTGGATCTGGCCGAGACGGGAGAGTCTTTTTGCAAATCTGTAACTTTTGTGATTTGGGGGCATTTTTATTTTTTTGCCAGGCTGCCCCCAACATCGTCTCATGACTCCTAATGCTCATATTAGCTTCCCCCCCCCACACCCCTAAATGAGGATCCTTCTTCTAAAATAATCCCTTTGGCAGAGGAAGCAAACCGGATGTTAAGTAACCGTGTGACCTCAGCTTTGACTCAGTCCTGAGCAGCCTGCCTTAAAAATTGAGGACAAGTCGTTGCTTCCATCTCTAGAGGAAAATCTCCATACCCAGCAGGCTCTGAAGGCCATTAAAGATCCCAACAGTGCGGTTGTCCAAAGAAGAAGAAGAAAGGAAGAAAAGGAGAGGAGAGGAGGAGGAAGGAAGTAAAGAGAGAAGAACAGAGGGAAAAGGAAGGAAGGAAAGAAGGGAGGGAGGGAGGAGAGGAGGGAGGGAGGGGAGGGGAGAGGAGAGAGAGGAGGAAGAAGGAAGTAAAAAGAGAAGAAGAGAGGGAAAGGAAGGAAAGAAGGCAGGAAGGGGAGGAGGAAGGGGAGAGGAGAGGAAGTAAATGGATGAGGAAGCAAGGGAAGAGAAGGAAAGGAAAGGAAAGGACAGTGGCTGTTCTTGCAGTTAAATTACACTTTTGACAAAGGAGAAACAGAATTCCATTCTGATGAGTCAGACCTCAGCAGCCGGGATCCAGCCTGCATTTCTGACTGCAGAAGGGTACAGAATTGTGTGTGTGTGTGTCTCTCTCTCTCTCTCTGTGTGTTTTGCAAAGGGTGCAGTGCTTTTCCAAGAAAATAACAGCATTTGAAACCAATGCTGGCAGAGAAGCAGCAGCTGGAAAGGATAAAATTGAATTAAATTCACGATCTGTTCGGTATCTTTAAGGCAGGCTGCACCATGCGAGTACCTGATCCACTATTTGGAAACAATTATCTAACTGGATTGGAAGATTGCTTTTAGGGGGCGAGTAGAGGAGATAGGGAGGTTTGTCTGTGTGTGTGTGTGTGTGTGTGTGTGTGTGTGTGTGTGTGTGTGTGTGTGTATTTTGGGGGAGGGGGAACCTGCTTAGCCCAGCCACCTGGGGCAAATTTCCCCCTTAAAGCCAGTCCCTATGAATTGCAAAGCGGAAAATACATTTCTCACTTGGCCCTTCTCCCTGCAAGAGAGACTATTGCGCAACGCAATTTCGGGAAACATTCCCAAGTTGTTGTTGTTTTAAAGGAAGAATAAGCAACTCGCCGCTCCCTTCCATTGGTTTCCCGAATATTAAGATAATACAGTCATTCCTCCTGCAGGCACGGGTCTTCAAAAGCCCTGGTTTGTTTTAAGCTAGTTTGTTAAATAAACCACAATCGGCGAGGCTCATCCCAGGCGGCCAGCTGTGAAGCGTGCTCTGTCAATCACCTGGACGGAGTTTATACAACACGCCAAGCCAACCACGGTTCACCAACCAGAATACAGGCAATCCTCAACTAACGACTACATTTGAGCCCGAAATTTTCTGTTGCTAAGCGAGACATTTGTTAAGTGAGTTTTGCCTCCCATTTAGGAACCTGTGCTGCCACCGTTGTTAAGCGAATCAATGCAGCTGTTAAACAAGCAACACGGTTGCTAAGGCGAGCAAGCAGACTTCAGCGGCGCGGCTTCAAATCTGTTGCAAGCCCAATTTTAATGCTCCCAACTTTGCAAATATGCAAATCTTCGGATCAGAAAGAAGCAGGAAAATAAAAAAGAATGTGGCAATTGCATGAAAATACAAAGAATGTAGCAATGGCGATAAACTTTAAATAGACACCCTGAACTTGTTAACCTGATGAAAACAAACAAGCGTTTGGTGAACCGTTTTTTTCCCCCCTTCAAGAAGGCAAAAAGAAAAGAAACCAACAGCCCTGTGGCCACAGATAACAAGAGGCTGTTTAATCAACTCCTGTCAGCACCATTAGAGAACAAAAATCATATATATATATATATATATATATATATATATATATATATATATATATATATATATATATATATATATATATATATATATATATATATATATATATATAATGTTTTTACATTCGACTTGCAGCATAAATATTTTAGCGCGCAGCTTTAAATCCCTTAAATTAATTTCAAGAGCCAGCGCTAAATAAGACCATGTATCTCCTTAGGCTTTGGTTAGAACATGCTCCTGTGTAGCAAACTGTGAAGCAAATGTAGTAATTAGAGGTTAAATTAATCCCTGACAGACAAGAGGCTTAGTAAATCCAGAACCCTGTCACAAAGCAGCCTGGGAAACTTGCTACTCAGGCAGAATGAAAGACAAAGCCACAGAGGTGGGTTGCAAGGCATTTTTGGTCAAGCCTGACAACTGAGACGTAGCTACAAAGGGGAGGCATCAAAAATCAATTGAAGCGGTCTCTTCTCCACCCTTTCCACCAGCTAAATTGCAACAAAGCCATACCCAAGCCTTAAAATGGCTGGAAGACAGATTATTACAGATTAACAGAGTTGGAAGGGACCTTGTAAGTCATCTAGTCCAACCTGTAGTGGGTTTCTCTTACCTTTGCTACCGGTTCGGGAATGGGTGTGCGCGGGCGCACATGCTCACTTTGCGCATGTGCAACGGTTCTGCACATGCACAGAGCATGTTTGATGACGTCCGGGCGGGTGAGCAGAGCCGCTGCTACCATTTCTCCCGAACCGGTGCGAACCGGTAGCAACCCACCACTGAGTCCAACCCAGGTTTTCCTTGGGCCCCATAACAGTTAGTAGTCAACTATCCCGAGTTTCGTTGGCCTAGCTTGGAGTCATCAAACATCCCAGTTTTATTTATTGACCTCTTAAATCAATTTGCTGTTTTGTTAATTTAATTCTAAATAATTCTAATTATTTAATTCTAAATATGATGGTTGCAAAGGCCCTCTGGAGACCGGAGAAGACAAGAGGAAATGGTCTTCAAACATTCTGGGCATGGGAGAAGACGACACTAAATCTGAAAGAAAGACGTGTGTTTCTCTTCCATGGTTCCAGATTTAAACCCCAGATGGTGAGATTAGGGTACCCCAGGGCAGGGATCTCCAACCTGGGCAACTTTAAGGCTTGTGGACTTCAACTCTTTTCTGGCTGAGGAATTCTGGGAGTTGAAGTCCACAAGTCTTAAAGTTGCCAAGGTTGGAGACCCCTGCCCTAGAGACTAGGAATGGCCTTCAAATTGAGGAACCAATAAGAACTGTTCAATAAAACCGCTCTCAAGTGGATCCAGCTGACTTGACCAGAGACCATGGCAACCTCGACTTCAATTCAACTCAGCAATATATTGTATTTCTCTTTCTTCTTTTGAAACACCTGTTTTTTCTTTCTTTCTTTCTTTTTAAATGCCAGGCTCTTTTCTAATAATCAAACATGTTAAGCCTTTAACAAATACTTCCAAACTTCCCTTTAAGCTCTGACATCTTCACTATATTCTCCGATAAGAGCAGGCACTTAACTATACATTATAAACTGAAAAAGTCAAACCAGAAAAACTACTCGTATAATTATAGAATGATGTATATTGCTGTTGCCATACGTGCATGTTGATATATATATATATATATATATATATATATATATATATATATATATATATATATATAAAGGTTAAATGCCCAGATCTCTTGTTCCTTGAGGACTTTTAAAAAGTTTTATTTTTAAGGGGCTTCACCTTCATATATAATACCGAAGGGAGATTTTGTTTTTTTAAAAAAAATCTGGTTTGGCATCATATGTGTGCATCAGAGCATTTTCTCAAGTGTAAGATGCTAGGCATGTCCAAACTAGAGAGGCACAAAACCATAATTTTGTTAACCATAATTTGTTGTATAACTCCAGATAGTTGAATATACCAAAGCCAAGCCCCAAACAAGAAAAATGACATTACGGCATACCATGAGATGTGAATGCAATGGGCCCCTTCCCATATTAAGCCTCGATATGAGTTGTGAAGCCAGATCAAGGCCACCTCTTGAACTTCAGCACTCCATATAAGTTCGTAATGGTCCGCGCCTACAATTCTTGAGCCATCCCGGCCAGTGAATAATGCTCTGTCCATCTACACGCCGCCCTGAGTCCTACGGGATTGGGCAGCCTATAAGAACTTTTAATTAAATTAAATTAAATTAAATCTTAGTCCTCTGCTCCCCCAAAACACATCAGCAAACCTTCCTACGAAGGATGGGAGTTGAGGTCCATCACATCAGGAAACATTAGTCTGCAAGGATCATTGGGAACTTTGTAGGCTTGTTTCTGGAGATGCTGGTAGGCAGGGAACATCACCTGTGACCTCGCTTCATCAAAACATCTCCTCTGTCATCAACCAGATGGAATTCATTGTACACTTCTGAGGAACCTCAGGATAGTAAAGGTCATAGCAACCAGGTTCACCTATTAGGCTAATCCATAGGGAGTGGAGTGGAGTGGAGTGGAGTGGAGTGGAGTAGGGTAGGGTAGGGTAGGGTAGGGTAGGGTAGGGTAGGGTAGAGTAGAATAGAATAGAATAGAATAGAATAGAATAGAATAGAATAGAATAGAATAGAATAGAATAGAATAGAATAGAATAGAATAGAATAGGAATTCTTTATTGACTAAGAATTTATTGACTAAGAACTTTATTGACTAAGTGTGATTGGACACACAAGGAATTTGTCTTCGGTGCATTAATCAAGGTTTGTTGGTAAATCACAACTGGCTTAGTGCACACAACACAGCATGGCTAATCCAAATAAAGGCAATAGTAGTGTAACAAGCTATTTGGGCCACTGTTTGAGTTCCACCTTCTATGCTAAGCCACCATGCACTTGGTTTATTTATGGCTACGCTCAATACATGTATCCACCCATTAGCTCATTATTGCTTAACAAACAAGTCATAGCTTCCCCAAATCATGGTTTAAGCTCAGCGTAGAACCCATTCCGTCAAATGCAACTATATATTCAAACCAACTCTGGTTCCCCCCACCCCGCCAAACAAGAAATGCAAGGAATGTCAACTGTCAACCTTCCGCGACATTTGCACTCCTTCACAAACCATCTCCCGGCCCTCTCTCGAAGCTCTGTAACCAGAGCAAACCGCCTTGTGTGAGAATGTTGACACGACTCTAATAGCCCAGGTTAGATTAAAAGCGTGTTGAGGTGCTGATCTTGGCCAAAGAGATTGGCTCTTCCTACCAGCCAGTCACCTCTGATTCACCCCGTAAACATGCACACCGATTAGGAGGCCGAAGCAAGTTCAAGCATCGTTAACCCGAGTGAACTGATTGTGTAAACACGTCCCTGGGTGGTTAAAAGTGTTGATTTGACTTCCTTGGCTAAGTGAGCGGCAATAGGAAGGAGTCGGAGGAAGAGAAGGCTCATTTAACTTGTTCAATTACTACTGCTACTGTTTATATTCTACCAGCAAAATTTAAAATGGTAGATGCACGATAGACGCCTTTGATTATTTTCACGTGGCTTTCTTTTTAACGCGGAGAACTTCTGCAGCAACAATGAAACTCCTGAAGAATCTTGAAAGGCTCCAATGCGAAACAGCAAAGAAACTAATGTTAGGGTTCATAAAATCTTTGTTTGTTGGCTTGTTTCCACGCCTTAAGGTGTTTGGCTGGTTTACGCTCAGCACTCAAGCCACGATCTGCTCTCTTTCATTTGGATTGACTCTGTTGTGTGGACTTAAGCCATCCTGGCTTGCAAACCACGGATAAACTCAGTCAACCGTAGTTTTCTGTTGAACTGCTGCTGAAAACAAATAATGGCTTAATGAGTAAACCAGGTTATTGGCAGCAGCTCTCTGGAGGGTTGTTGTGAAATTGCCTCTTCGTCCAGCCAGAATATACATCTAAAGAAAGTGTTCTGCCATTAAAGCACCAAACTTTCCAAAACTTGGCTAAGATGCTTAAGCAACCTTCTGACCCATGCGTGATTCCCAACCAGACATGGGGCAAACACCTTTTCCAGCTGTCTCTTCTTAAGGACAACTGGGTTGACCAAGTCTTCTGGAAACCAAAGAAATGGGAGGAACCCTGTTTTGGATGAGTCACCATGCTCTACCTTGCCCCAAGATGCCCCTATGACAATCATTAAGTGTTGTACCTCATGATTCTTGACAAATGTATCTTTTCTATTATGTATACTGAGAGGATATGCACCAAAGACAAATTCCTTGTGTGTCCAATCACACTTGGCCAATAAAGAATTCTATTATTCTATTCTATTCTATTCTATTCTATTCTATTCTATTCTATTCTATTCTATTCTATTCTATTCTATTCTATTCTATTCTATTCCATTCCATTCCATTCCACTCCACTCCACTCCACTCCACTCCACTCCACTCCACTCCACTACTCCACCCCTCCACTCCACTCCACTCCACTCCACTCCACTCCACTCCACTCCACTCCACTCCACTCCACTCCTCTCCTCTCCTCTCCTCTCCTCTCCTCTCCTCTCCTCTCCTCTCTCTCTCTCTCTCTCTCTCTCTCTCTCTCTCTCTCTCTCTCTCTCTCTCTCTCTCTCTCTCTCTCTCTTTCTTTCTTTCTTTCTTTAGTGTTCTTCTATGCCACCCTACTCCCTGAGGACTAAGGGCAGCATACAACATTTTAAGGAACAACTAAACAATAAAAATTATTAAAGACAATTTAAAAGAGTTTTAAAAAGACATACAAAACCATGCATACATGGGAGAAAGTTGTCTCGAAATCACCCCACCTGCAGGAAGGGCCATGTCTTATTCTATTCTATTCTATTCTATTCTATTCTATTCTATTCTATTCTATTCTATTCTATTCTATTCTATTCTATTCTATTCTATTCTATTCTACTTTACTCTACTCTACTCTACTCTACTCTACTCTAAAAAGATTGTTGGTAAGCCAAACTGTTCAGTAGATGCCATCTGGATAAAAGCCATGTTAGCCCTAAGGCTGCTGATCTTTGTGGGATCCAAGAGTGGCAAAGAAAACACCAAGAGAATGACAGCAAGTCCTTCATGTATCTTGTCTTTATGGAAATTCTCAGGTCCTGGTTGCCCCAAAGGCGCTTTCCTCAAAAGGCAACTGGACTTTCTTGGTCTTTTTTTTTGAAGGTGTTTCGCTTTGTCATCCAAGAAGCTTCTTCAAAACTGAAGCAGCTTCTTGGTTGAGAAGCGAAATGTCTTCAAGGAAGAAAAAAACCACAAGAAAGTCCAGTTGTTTTTTTTAAAAAGCACCTTTTGGTTCTTCACATATCCTTGACAGGTGAGACAAGACTATGGGTATTGGGTAACAGCCTTATCATGAAGAAGCACAAGATGGCTTTCCATAAACTAGTTTGAGATAAGCTTCAGGGAATGCATTGATCCAAACAAGGAAGTCTAGTTGTCCATCTATGGTTTGAAGCCCAACATCTAGAGATCCAGCATTGGAATACAAGAGGATTCTCATCTCCAGGACCTCACCTGGCCTATTTGGCAATGCAAGGTAACCAACCAGGGGTGAAATCCAGCAGGTTCGGACAGGTTCTAGAGAACCGGTAGCGGAAATTTTGAGTAGTTCGGAGAACCGGCAAATGCCACCTCTGGCTGGCCCCAGAGTGGGGTGGGAATGGGGATTTTGCAATATCCTTCCCCTGCCATGCCCACCAAGCCACACCATGCCCACCAAGCCATGCCCAAAGAACCGGTAGTAAAATATTGGATTCCACCACTGTAACCAACCCACTTTCAGCCTGGGGAATCCATGCCAGGAAACCCCATATTGTGGCGGGATGAAAACCCCACAGAATCTCATGGGATCGACTTATCAGGGCATTGGCTGAGGCGATCATAAAATGCAAGCGGTGGATTCTGACCTTCCCGGCAAAGAGCTGTGGTGTCTTTGTCGCCTACTTCCTGTTTTGCTGGGAAGCAAAAAATCCCGTGGTTCCCAGCAGATGCAACCAGGCCGCGCGGAAAAAAAAAAACCCGCACATGAATTACAGAAACTCAGAAGTCCTGCTCTAAGTTACACGATGATGTGTAGGTTGTACAACAAAACCCCTACCGGTACATGTGTTGGTTCTGTAGGTTGACCACATAATAACAGCTTTTTTAAAAAATAAGAGAGTAAGTAGAAACAGGTCTTCTTCAAACTGAACTCAACTACTATGGACTTGATGTAAACGTTCAGTAGGGGGCCGCCAACTACGGTTTTAGGGTGTTTCTATTCTTTGGCTGTCACAACCCTGCTTAGCTTTCTTAGATCAGGGACTGGCTCCAACTCAGTGCTTTTCCAAACTTTTCCCTTTGTTACCCAAAACCATTTACGAGAAAATCTTACTGAACTTTAAGGACTAGGTTATGGGTTCTCCTGCTTACACAGGGTTGTTGAACAAACCAGAGGTGGGTTCCTCCCGGTTCGGACCGGTTCTAAAGAATCGGCAGTAACTCGACGGCCTGGGTTGCTGGAACCGACAGCGACCCAGGACTGCCACGCCCCAAGCCGGTTGTTTTTTGCTTCTGCACATGCGCAGAAGCGTTTTTTAAAATACTGCGCATGTGCAGCGCACAACGCGTGTCCGCATGCGCGTCACGTCCCTGAGCGAACCGGCAGCGGGAGAAACCAGAACCCACCCCTGGAACAAACGATCCTAACTCAAGGACAACCTGCATTATTAAAAACAATACCGCGGAATGGTGTTTCTATGCCGCCAAGAGTCACCTTGTAAGGAGAGATTGGGTGGCACAGAAATGTAATAATACAATAAAAATGATCTCTATGTCATTTCAACCAATCACTATTGGTAATTTGATCTATTTTTCAACAATCGGAGATTTCTGAATATATTTGAATCAGTAGTGGGTTCTGAATTAGTTTGCTACCGGTTTGCGCGTGTGCTCGCGTGTGTGTGCGCAACGCTTCTGTGCATGCGCAGAAGCATCCTGGGCAGATGGCGGAGCCTCCCGCCACCACCGCTACCGGTTCTAAGAACCAATCCGAACCAGGAGCAACCCACTGCGGATTTGAATGCACATGGCAATCTTTAAGTCAATTTCAGTGTCTCTGTTCTGATGGGCCATGGGCTTTGTGTGTGTCATTATCCAAGGGGGGGAAAATACCAGTTTGGGGTAAGTTGAGAAACACTATCTAACATCCCCTTTGATGTGGCGAGGTTGGGTTCACCCATGCTTTAACTCTCAATGGGAGTTGCTCCCGGTTCGGACTGGTTCTTAGAACCGGTAATGCTGGTGGTGGGAGGCTCCGCCCACCGCCCAGGACGCTTCTGCGCATGCACGCGAGCGAACCAGTAGCAAAAATATTTGCAACCTACCACTGAGTTGCTTGGTTTAGTCTTGGCCTGTTGCGTTAACTGAGCCAGCTGTGGCTTCATCAGCAGGCCATGGTTAAACAGGCCATAGTTTAGCACGTTGACCACCTTAGCAGTGATCGCAGGCAACTCCTATCCGCTTCTAATTCTTGCCAGATGAATTGGGCCAAACCATGTCTCCGTTTGGGTTAACCACAAATCTTTGACATCTGAGATGAGCACTGGCTAGACTGTGGTTTAATGGGGGGGGGGAGAGAAATGAAAACTCTGTCCCTTCTCTTCAAAAGGAAACATGCAGAGCTTGCTCTGAGCAAGGATGGGGAATCTAAAGCCTTCCCCAGATTTCCTGGCTACACTCCAAGTATCCTTTCCTTCCTGTCTAGGATGGCTAGAAGTCAGCAATGCCAATATCCAATCACCCACCGACATATAAGGTTGTACCAATAGAAGAGGATTATTTGTAGCTCAGGATTGAACTGTAGGACTCTTGGTTGTTTTCTTGCAGACGTTTCATGACCCAACAGGGCAACATCATCAGTGCTAGAAGGGATTTGTATACAACAGAGAGCAAACCTTACTTACTCCCTTCTAGCACTGATGATGTTCCCTAGTTGGGTCATGAAATGTCTGCAAGAAAACAGCCAAGCTCAGCACCAAGGACCCCATAGTCATCATTGTCGTTGTCGTTGTCGTTGTCGTTGTCGTTGTCGTTGTCCTCCTCCTCCTCCTCCTCCTCCTCCTCCTCCTCCTCCTCCTCCTCCTCCTCCTCCTCCTCCTCCTCCTCCTCCTCCTCCTCCTCCTCCTCCTCCTCCTCCTCCTCCTCCGGTATCTGGATAACTTACAAAGCCACCCCAATCCAGGGTAGGACAATGTAGACGCCAAACCAAGATTCTTTCAAACGTCGCCAGAATCCTCTATCTCAAGCCCCCACCCCAAATGCTTTGGCCCCCCAACAGACACACACCATTTTCCCATTTCAAAGGAGAGCTAAAGGGATTCTACCTTATCCAGTTCTGCTTCTCCGCCACCACAGATGGACAAGCACTTGGTGTTTGGATGCCAGCTGCAGAATTTTTTATCAGCTATCTCTGCCAGCTTTCTCTAAAATGTAAGATGCACGGGCGCCTCGGAAGAATTTCCCAGCAACCTGGACTCCCCAAGTTTTTATTTTTTTATTTTTAAAGAGCCATGTAAAATCCCTGGGAAGGAAAGAGACACCCCCCCCCCCCGTTATTATTTTTTACAGCTGACTGATGCTGCCTTGGTTATCTGTCAATAGCACTGGCGTATATTATTATTAAAGAGAGCTGGGTGGTATATTGTGCTGAACTAGGGTAACCAACTTGGCGTCGCCCGTCGACATATGGGACTGTCTATTCAGACTCAGCAATCTATCTGCTCCAACAAACACCCTGTGTTTTTCTGCTTGGATAAGATAGTTTTGGGGTTTTTTGTTTGTTTGTAAGATCCATTATGACCATATCAACATTTATGGCACCAAAATAATTGCTCAAGAGCCTGGGAGCTGGAAAGCATGCTCCTTTTAATGTAAGCTCCCCTCCTCTTTTAAAAAATAAAATAAATCAATATTGATATAAAATAGTTGGAAGCCTGGACAAGCCAATCTTTTAACCTGAAATGTATTTGTTATTATTTTTTCCCATTGGGTTATTCCGGAAAATCAGGTAGCAATAGCAATAGCCCTTAGACTTATATACCGCTTCATAGTGCTTTCCAGCCCTCTCTAAGCAGTTTACAGAGTTCAGCATATTGCCCCCAACAATCTGGGTCCTCATTTTACCCACCTCAGAAGGATGGAAGGCTGAGTCAACCTTGAGCCTGGTGAGATTTGAACAGCTGAACTGCATTTTAACCACTGCGCCACCTCGGCGATGATGGCTAATGACAAATTGGGGAATAATGGTCTTTACGGAAAGGTAGAGGAGAGGAAAACTTAGCAGTAGAATGTTATTTGTTCCTTAAATGAAGCAGTGGCCAACTTGGGTAGAACTAGAAATCTATGGAACAGTCTTCGATCTAATTTAGGATGAATGAATGAGCTGGAAGGGACCTTGGAGGTCTTCTAATCCAGCCCCCTATTTGTCAATCCTGACGACATTAGGACCTATGGACTGCAACTCCCAGAATTCCCTAGGCAGCATTGCCTGGGGAATTCTGGGAGTTGAAGTCCACACGTCTTTAATGTTACCAAGATTGAAAAATACTGAACTACTGTTTTGCAAGAATACCACTGCCTTGCTTGAAATGGATCTCACTACAGAACAGGTTGTCCTCAACTTACGACCACAACGGAGCTCAAAATTTCAGTTGCTAAGTGAGACATTGAAGTGAGTTTTGTTCCACTTTATGACCTTTCTCGACACAGTTGTTTAAGTAAGCAACACCACAGTTGTTCATTTAATAACATGTTTGTTAAGTGAATCTGGGTTCCACATGGACTTTGCTCGTCAGGTGATCCCGGGACTCTGCAACCGTCATAAATACGAGCCAGTTGCCAAGCCTCTGAAATTTGATCACATGACCATGGGGACGCTTCAATGGCCATAAGTATGAAAAAAACGGTCACAAGTCTTTCCCCCCCCCCAAATCTGGCGGTGTTTCTTCGTTTTTCCAATATTGTGCAAATATACAAATTCTCGCTGCTGTTAAAGACATGCCATATTCAATATATACTTTGCTTAATCAAGTTTTTCTGCTCTTATACCCTAATAAAAAACAGTTCGGATTTAAAGTCTCCATGTTTTCCTGTCATCTTGGGAGTCCTAGTGGATCTTGTTGTCCACTAGGATCTTGGAGTCCTAGTGGACAACCGTTTAAATATGAGCCAGCCGTGTGCAGCAGCTGCCAAAAAAGCCAACACAGTTCTAGGCTGCATTTACAGAGAGATAGAATCAAGATCATGTGAAGTGTTAATACCACTTTATAATGCCTTGGTAAGGCCACACTTGGAATACTGCATTCAGTTTTGGTCGCCACGATGCAAAAAGGATGTTGAGACTCTAGAAAGAGTGCAGAGAAGAGCAACCAAGAGGATTAGGGCAGAGGTGGGATCCTACCTCTGATTGCCGGTGCGGTTAATTGCTGACTTCGCGGCAGAGCCGAAGACTCTGCTCGAGCCTGCTCCCGTTCGCGGAGCGGGAGCCTTTCCCGGGCGCTTTCCGCGCCTGCATGGATGCCGCCAATTGCGTTCTTTTGCCCTCTGCGCATGGGGCCATGCGCGGAGGGCAAAAGAACGCCATTGGCGGCATCCATGCGGGTGGGGAAAGCGCCCGGGAAAGGCTCCCGCTCCACGAACGGGAGCAGGCTCGAGCAGAGTCTTCGGCTCTGCCGCGAAGTCAGCAATTAACCGCACCAGCAATCAGAGGTAGGATCCCACCTCTGGATTAGGGGACTGGAAGCTAAAACATATGAAGAACGGTTGCTGGAACTGGGTATGTCTAGTTTGATGAAAAGAGGGACTAGGGGAGACATGATAGCAGTGTTCCAATATCTCAGGGGCTGCCCCAAAGAAGAGGGAGTCAAGCTATTCTCCAAAGCACCTGAGGGTAGAACAAGAAGCAATGGGTGGAAACTAATCAAGGAGAGAACCAACCTAGAACTAAGGAGAAATTTCCTGACAGTGAGAACAATTAACCAGTGGAACTACTTGCCTCCAGAAATTGTGAATGCTCCAACACTGGAAGTTTTTAAGAAGATATTGGATAACCATTTGTCTGAAGTGGTGTAGGGTTTCCTGCCTAAGCAGGGGGTTGGACTAGAAGACCTCCAAGGTCCCTTCCAACTCTGTTGTTGTTGTAGTATTATCATCATCATCATCATCATCATCATCATCATCATCATCATCATCATCATCATCATCATCATCATCATCATCATCTCTTTTCTAACCGCTTTTTTCAATGCCGCCATAACTTCAAGCAGTGACTACATGAACTGTTGTTAAGTCAAGGATAGCTGTGTAGATCTGACCAACCAACAAGTTAGCAAGGGATCGGTCATTTTCACGTCCTTTGCCTTGCACTGCTTTTCAAAGGCTCAGCGGCCAGAGAGGAAACGGCGAACATGATTTGAATCGGGGGAAAATCTTTTTAAGTGTAGACAATTTCCTTGGCTGGCCTTTTGCAATTCTAATCCAGAAAGACCTGTTTCTAACTGGCGTGCTCCTACCCTAGAGGAAATTCAGGGTTTCTCCACTCCAGAGAATAAACGATAAATGAATTCCGAATCTGCAAAGGTTTGCAAGCAGAAAACCACAGATGTATTTCAACACACCAAAAACACTTGGGGAACCTCCAAAGTTTGAATCTAAGGTTTATTCTGAGAACTCAAAGAACTTGCTTTGACGTGAGAGACGAGCCTCAAATGTCTGGTTGCTAAACAAGATGGTTGTTAAGCGAGTTCCGCCCCCTTTAAAGACCTTTCTTGCCACTGCTGTTAAGTGAATCGCTGCAGTTGTTAAATTAGTGACGCGGTTGTTAAGTGAATCTGGCTTCCCCGTGGACTTTCCTTATCAGGTCGCAAAAGGGGATCACGTGAAGCACGGGACGTTGTAACCGTCATAAATATGAACCGGTTGTCAAGCGTCCGAATTCTGATCATGTGGCCACGAGGATGCTACAACGGCTGTTAAGTGTGGAAAAGAGTCGTAAGTCCCTTTTTTTCGTTGCAACTTCAAACTGTCACTGAACGAACAGTTGTAAGTGAAGGACAATCTGTATGTCAATTATGCCAGGTTGAAATGACAAGGTGTCTATGGGGATCCACAGTCATCCAGTCATCCATGGTGGTCCCCAAAATTGCTTTTTCAAGAGGCAACTGGACTTTCTGGTTTTTCTTCGAAGACGTTTCGCTTCTCATCCGAGAAGCTTCTTCAGCTCAGAGAGCAGAAGCTTCTGAGAGAAGCTGAGGAAGCTTCTCGGATGAGAAGCGAAACCTCTTCAAAGAAAAACCAGAAAGTCCAGTTGCCTCTTGAAAAAAAAGGCACCTTTGGGACAAATGGACAATCTAGACTAGGGGGGAAAAATCTACCAGTGCAGACAGCAGTTAGATTTCAACAGCTCTACCTTAAATCAATGTCTAGTTGACGTCCGTTGAGCTTGGAATTAAAAAAAAAACCCAAATCATGACCCAAACGACTGAAGGATGCTCAATGGGCAGAGGGCCAAGAACCAAAAACACACACAGATTCCCGCCGGTTGGTTGTGTGACTCGTTTTGAGCTGCCCTACACATTTTGTGGTCATCTGAAGGTGGAACAGAAGCATCACTGTTGGCCTCCTTGCATTCAATGGAACATCACCATGACTCAACTTGTCTCTGAAGGTTTCTCCCTGCCCTCCTTCCCAGAACAGGTTCACAGGAAACCTCTCTCTCTCTCTCTCTCTCATTCTCAGTCTGTCTGTCTGTCTGTTTCTCTCTCTCTCTCTCTCCTCTGTGTTTCTCTCTCTCTCTCTCCTGTATTCCCCCCTCTCTCTCTGTGTCTGTCTGTCTCTCCTCTCTCTGTCTCTGTGTTTCTCTCTCTGTCTCTGTTTCTCTCTGTGTGTGTCTCTCTCCCTCCCTCCGTCTCTCTCTGTCTCTCTGTCTCTGTCTCTGTCTCTCTCCTCTGTTTCTCTCTCTCTCTCTCTCTCTCCTCTGTTTCCCCCCCTCTGTCTGTCTCTCCTCTCTGTGTTTCTCTCTCTCTCTCCTCTCTGTGTTTCCCCCTCTCTCCTGTGTTTCCCCACTCTCTGTCTCTCTGTCTCTCTCTCTCTCTCCCCTCTCTGTGTTTCCCCCCCCTCTCCTGTGTTTCCCCCCTCTCTGTCTCTGTTTCTCGGTCTCTCTCTGTCTCTCTCTCCTCTGTGTTTCTCTCTCTCTCTCTCTCTCCTCTCTGTGTTTCCCCCCTCTCTGTCTCTGTCTCTGTCTCTGTCTCTCCTCTGTGTTTCTCTCTCTCTCTCTCCTCTTTGTGTTTCTCTCTCTCTGTCTCTCTCTCCTCTCTGTGTTTCCCCCCCTCTCTCTCTCCTCTTTGTGTTTCTCTCTCTCTGTCTCTCTGTCTGTCTCTGTGTGTCTGTGTTTCTCTCTCTCTCTCTCTCTGTCTCTCTCTCTCTCTCTCTCTCTCTCTCTCTCTCTCTCTCTCTCTCTCTCTCTGTGTGTGTGTGTGTGTGTGTGTGTGTGTGTGTGTGTGTGTGTGTGTGTGTGTCCCTCCCTCGGTCTCTCTCTGTCTATCTGTCTCTTTCTGTGTTTTTGTCTGCCTGTTTCTCTCTCTCCTAGCAGGTCAAAGAAGCGTTTTACAGGTAGTCCTTAACTTACAACTGAGCCCCGAATTTAGGTTGCTAAGTGAGACATTTGTTACGTGAGTTTTGCCCCATTTTATGACGTTTCTCGCCGCGTCAGTTAAGTGAATCACCGCAGTTATCAAATTAGTAACCCGGTTGTTAAGGGAATCTGGCTTCCCTGTTGATTTTGCTGGTCAGAAGGTTGCAAAAGAGGATCGCGTGACCCCGGGATACTACAACCGTCCTAAATATGAGTCAGTTGTGAAGCTTCCGAATGTCAATCACGTGACCATGGGGATAATGCAAGGGTCATAAGTGTGAAAAATGGCCGTAAGCCTCTTTTTTCCAGGGCCGTTGTAACTTGGAATGGTCACTAAGGGAACTGTCGTAAGTCTGTATTTTCCTTTTCCAGAGTTCCTCTTTTAAACAATTTGAAACACACACACAAAAATTGCTCAGAGTTTTATCGTTCTCTTCTACCGCCACCTCAGGCAGCTTGTTTTTCAAACCCCGAGCAATCCGACAACTAACTTCCTGGTTGAGTCGCAAAGCGCTGTGACTGCAGCCTACACAGCTGTGTCACCACCGACGTCAGCAGGACGGAAAACATCACAATCGCCCTTTGCTCATGTTTTCCTAACATGGAATATCCTGGTTACTTCTGCTCCGCTCTGGCTTCTAAACCCAGAAGCGTCTTTCTCTAAATTGATTTACACACAGACACACACACACACACACACAAAAGGGAGTCACTGTTATTTCCCCACAACATATGGAGATGGGTGGGGTGCAGGGGTGTCGCTGCCGAAACGGGGAGAAAGTTGGCTTCATTCTCGGCCGGTTTTCCTCGGTTAACCCACTCTTGAGAGTTTGAGAAGAGTGGATTTCTCAAGGCGTAAGCAGCTGGGTGTGTGTCTGTGTGTGTGTGTGTGGCTTGGCAGGCAGACAAGATGGCTGGATAAAAGCCGATCTCTGCTATCGACAAGGGGCTAATTGCAAGGTTTGGCTGTGGGGGAGGAAGATTAGGAAGGTGGCCATGAGATTCGTAGTTTTAGAAGTACGGTTTGCAACTCGGAGAAGTAAAGGCTGTTTGAGTAGCAACTCTCTCTCCCCCACCCCATTCTGGGGCACTGGGGAAGACTAACTACAAGAAAAACAGCTGTCTTCGCTTATTATTGCTGAAATAATCCTTACACAATGATGGTGGGAGTGTGTGTGTGGGGTGGTGGTGAGAAGAGACAGACAGAGGGTACAAAGAGCCAAAATTACAGGTGTTTCTTTCAGTTGCCTCCCAAAAGTGGAGCTTCCTTTTCCTTGGTACAAACTCTCTATATTATACTATATTATACTATATTATATTATATATTATATAATATATATATTATATATAATGTATATTATATATTATATATATTATATAATATATATATATATATATTGTGTGTGTGTGTGTGTGTGTGTGTGTGTGTGTGTGTGTGTGTAGCATTTTTTGCTGATAAATGAAAATAAAGGGAGACTATTATAGATCTATTTCAAGCTATTTAGCTCTCGTCAGATAGCCATACCCTTACTGGGATTTGAACCTGGGCCACCTGCCTTGTAAGGTAGCAGCTTAGCCACTAGGCCACAGGCTCTATTCCCTATATATATATACTTTATTTTCATCAGCAAAAAATGTTACACACACACATATATACACATACATACATATATATAATATTCCCTATTATATTATTTATATTATATTATTTATATTATATTATTTATATTATATTATTTATATTATTTATATATTATATTATATTATATTATATTATATTATATTATATTATATTATATTATATTATATTATATTATATTATATTATATTATATTATATTATATTATTATATTATATTAATTATATTATATTATATTATATTATATATTATTATATTATATTATATTATTAAATAATTAAATAATTATATTATATTATGTATATATTATTGCATATATTATTGTATATTGTATATTATATAATATTATAATGTACAGATAGTCCTTGACTTACCACCACAACTGAGCCCAACGTGTCGGTTGCAGAGGTCTTTGTTAAGTGAGTTTTGTCCCATTTCACGACCTTTCTTGCCGCCGTTAAGTGAATCCCGGCAGGTGTTAAGTTAGTAACACGGTTCTGGCTTCCCCACTGACTTTGCTGGTCAGAAGGTCGCCAAAGGGGATCCATGATGTGACCCTGGGAGACTGCAACCGTCATAAGTACATGCCAGTCGCCAAGCTTTCTGGATTCTGATCACGTGATCATGGGGATGCCGCAACGGTCATAAGTGTGAAAAACGCGTCATAAGTTGCTTTTCCCCCCAGTGTCGTAACTTGGAACGATCTGTTGTAAGTCAAGGGCTACCTGTATATTAACTCATATAGTGTGGCTGTAGTATATTCTCTCTGTTGCTTTGCGTGTCCACGGAGGGCTTCCGGACCAGAGACAAATTCCTTGTGTGTCTAATCAAACTTGGCCAAATAAAAGGTATTTAATTCAATAAAGTATTCAAAAACAGCTCCCTTTTCCTTGATGGAAACCCCAGTTGCCTCGCCCATGTGGGAAAAACCTACCAGTTTGACTTCTAAGCACCAGAGGACCCGTTACCAGGCATTACTCCTTGTCCCATTCTGCACCCAAATATTTTTTTTGGGGGGGCGGGATGAGGTGGGAGGGGAGAGGAGGGTGCAAAGCAGAAGAAAAGGCGAGCGAAGCAGGAGATGAGATCACTGTTTTCCCCTTCCTGGCGAGACCTTTTTAGTATGCAAACACAAGAAACCATCTAGTTGGGGGGGGGAGGGGAGAAGGTGGGGAGGGGGGAGAGAGAGAAAGAGAGCGCTGTTTCTTTAAGGGATGAGCTGATTAGCTGGCCACCAACAGCTGGTCACTCCACCAGGTTCAATACCATTTTAGTTGCCTCTCTTATGGAGGCACCATATGTTCCATTGCTCTGTTCGGCAGCTTTAGTTTCCAATAATCTTGCTCCAGAAGAGAAGCACAAAGGAGGAGGAGGAGGAGGAGGTGGTGGTAGAGGAGGAGAAGGAGGAGGAAGAGGAGTAGGAGGAAGAGGAGGAACTTAAAAATGGGGGAGAGGTGAAGGGGGAAACCCTATTTTCCACCGGATGGATTGTTTATAGTCACATTTATGAAGACTTGCTTGCATCAAAGGGCCTAAGCCAACCAGTGCTCTCTCTCAAGTTCTTGAGAAGAACGGTGGCCTTCAGTTTAGCAAACTTTGGGGATCCATCGGAGGGCTGTCTTCTCCACATGGAGGCTGAAGGTGAGATCACAGAAAAACTGCCATGGCTTTGACTTTGTCTGGTCTTGAGTAAGCCATCCCTGTGGCTTAGTCAGCAGGCCTTGGTTAAACCACCCAGGCATTAGCATAGGAGTCAGCCAAAGTAGACACCCACCCCCCAAAAAATAAGGTGTTGGGAATTGTCTTTTGAGTCCACCCTTGGGGGATTCTGGAGCTGTAGAATGTGGGGCAACCACTCATGAGATCAACAGGAGAAGTATCATGGTCTTCTGAGCAGCCACTGGGTTCTTACGTCAAGGAACCAGACAGCCTTCTGGGAGGTGCAATGCTCCACCACCCAGCCAAAGTGCTTCCTGTCGCTGGAGGAAGTCAAAACCCACACATAGCCAATCACGATTCCTCTCGCCTTTCCAATTGATTGACACTTTCATCCCAGCGTGGAAAGAGATGTGTCTTCCAAAGCCTTGATGCCTGAGGTCTTTCCACACATCCTTCAGCAAGCTTTTTAGAGGTTCTGTTTTCAGAGTTTAATGCGCATTGGGATCATCCTAGGGCAGTGATGGCGAATCTTTTCGGTGCCGAAAAGGGAGCGCGTGCACGCTCGTCTGGGCCGCAACCTGGAAGAGGAGCTGCCCAGGGCCATGCGCGCGCCCCAAAAATGAACTTCTGGTGTGCGCCGGCCAGCTAGTCTTCCGGGTTTCTCGACACAGTGACGATCAGTTGGCCAGCGTGCATGCTCACGTAGGAAAACAGAAGACCAGCTCTTCTTCCAGTTTCCGGCATTGCCACACGCACGAAGGTCAGCTGATCATCACGCGCGCATGCACGCCAGAAAACCAGAAGAGGAACGGGCGATGCGCACATGCCGGACAACATGGCTCAGTGTGCCACTTAGGGTACGCGTGCCATAGGTTTGCCTTCACGGTCCTAGGGAGTTCTTTTAGATGGTGGATGATGGGCTCTCTCTTAACGTGGTATGGGACAACCACTGCCAGCAAGAAACCTTGCCTTGGGTGAACTGTCTGTCGATCCCACACCTCTCTCAAGGAGTTGATCAACATGCTTGAATAATAATCGGATCAAATCAAGTAACTATAAGAGCCATCAGTCCAAGAAAGAGTGATATACCAAGTTTAGTGAATATGAGAGATAAAAGAGATACTGAAGCTTTCCTGGAATTCCTCCCCAACTTTTAACCTGACCCTGTGTCCTTCTCAGGTGAACCCATCCTAAAACCTGGGCAGGTTTCATTTATTATTTGATAATCAGATTTTTTTTTCCACCTCTTGACTGATCGTGTATCAGGCCTTCTCAAGAAGAGTTAAAAGTTGTCACTAGAAATCGCACACTCCTTTGGAAATGAACTACAGGCTAATCCTCGACTGTTTAGTGACAGTTTCAAATGACAAATGACCACTGGGAAAAAAAGGAACCGACATTGTTGCAGCCGCCCCCAAGGTCACGTGATCAAAATTCAGAGGCTTGGCAACTGGTTCATGTTTACGGCGGTCCCAGGGTCACTTAATCCCCTTTTTTGCAACCTTCCGACAAGCGTAGCCAATGGGGGAAGCCCCGATTCGCTTAACAACCGTCTTAATGACTTAACTGCAGCGGTTCACTTAACAATGGTGGCAAGAGAGGTCGTAAAATAGGGCAAAACTCACTTAACTGTCTTGCTTGACAACAGAAATTGTCAAATTTCTGCGGTCATAAGTCGAGGGCTATCTGTAGACTGCCCTTCTTGATAAATGGATCTACCCATTCCATATAGCCATGGTACGCCCCCCCCCCAATCATGATCCACAGTTGGTTTAATCCAGCATATAAAGCCAACATTTGGCCAATCCTACAATGGCTTAACCTTCCACATAAAACCAACCTCACTCAGTTCTGGGGGCCAAATTCAGCAACTTTATGATGTGCTCTTCTTTACTGCGAATCAAATGTAGAGGTTACACCCTAGATTTCTTTCCTACCCCCTCTTTCGTGTCAAGGTTTGAGGCAGTCACTTTGATGAAGTCCGAGAAACTATATCCATACAGACCATACAGATTAACAGAGTTGGAAGGGACCTTGTAGGTCATCTAGTCCAACCCCCTGCCCAAGCAGGAGACCCTACACCAGTTCTGACAAATGGCTGTCCAGTCTCTTCTTGAAAGCCTCCAGTGATGAAGCTCCCACAACTTCTGAAGGCAACTTCTGCTCCATTGGTTGGTTGTTCTTACCGTCAGAAAATTTCTCCTTATTTCTAGGTTGAATCTCTCCTTGATCAGTTTCCATCCATTACTCCTTGTCTGGTGCTTTGGAAAATAGCTTGACCCCCTCCTCTCTGTGGCAGCCCCTTGGAAGACTGCTATCATGTCTCCCCTGGTCCTTCTCTTCATTAGACTAGCCAAGCCCAGTTCCTGCAACCCTTCATCGTATGTTTTAGCCTCCAGTCCCCTAATCCTCTTGGTTGCTCTTCTCTGCACTCTTTCTAGAGTCTCAACCTCTTTTTTTTAATAGTGTGGTGACCAAAACTGGATGTCGTATTCCAGATGTGGTCTTACTAAGGCTTTATAGAGTGGTATTAGTGCCTCGCTTGATCCTGATTGTATCCCTCCGTTAATCAATCTGCAAAGATGCACTTCAGTAAACCGGCTACTGTTTTTCCTGGTTTGTTTCTCCCACATCTAGAGGAGTTCCAAAACTAACATGCATTAGGAGTTAATCGGAGATTAAAGAGCTAAACATAGAAAAAAAATGAAAAGAATTATATAATAGGAAAACAACATATTTCCTTACTAGGTGGAAAAGCCAAGTTTCCGAGCTGTTCAGATCCGCTTCATCTCCACTCACAGGAATTAACTCGTAGGTGGAGGACAGTCTAAAAAAACAGCCATTATTAGAAGAGACTCTACTCTCATTTTTAATGATCCTCTCGACAGAAAAGCCATATTTTGGGACCAAGTAAGAGAAACCAGGCTGGGGTCTCTCTTCAGCTTCATGGATTGCCCTAATGTGTTTCATCCTTGATAGTTTAACTTTAAGAGGTATGGACCTCAACTCCCAGAATTCATGTTGGCTGGGGAATTCTGGGAGTTGAAGTCCACTCATCCATGAGATACATTGCTCCAGTCTAGAGCAAAAGAAGGCACTTTCATCTTTTACGAAGCTTCTAATGTTTTGGAATAGATCCCTGCTTGTTTAGCCCAGGATGTGGAAGTGGCTCACCCACCGTCTTTCCCTATGATGCGCTTGGTTAGCTTTTGGCATCCCACGGCTCTAGCTGTCCCTTGGACAATCCCTGCCTTATTAGCTGTGCCAGGTGAAAGAATCACTTCTATGTTGGCTTGGCCTTTTCTGTTTACACCCAGGAGTACCTGGCAGAGGAACAGCCAGCTGGATACTCAGACCCACCTGTCCTTCTCCACATTTCTGAACAGGTTATTAGACAGTTAAACCAAGCCACAACCGTTCATTTAGTCACCATTCAACGTTAACAACGGCGCTGTAAAAAGTGAGCTATGACTGTTTTTCATACTTCTACGACCTTTGTAGCATTCCCATGCTTGTGGGATCAAAATTCAGATGCCTGGCAACAGGTTTCATACTTATGACCATTGCGGTGTCCCAAGATCATGTGATCCCCTTTTGCAACCTTTCAAGGAAAGCCCACGGGGGAGCCAGGCTCACTTAACAACCGGGTGACTAACTTAACAATGGCGGTGATTCACTTAACAACCATGGCAAGAAAGGTCATAAAATGGGACAAAACACATTTAACAAATGTCTCGCTTAATGACGGAAATCTTGGGGTCAGTTGTGGTCTGTACTTCTTGTACATACAGGTCAGTGGAACAACTCTACCAGGTACTTTACTAATCCCTAACCTTGACATTAGAGCCCACCCCTTTAATACACTGAGGTGAGCCCCTGTGTCCGAGGCTGTAACTCTGGTGAGTAGGTTATTTAAAGGTAAGTCCTCACCTTATGACAATTGAATCCAACATTTCCATTGCTAAGAAAGGCAACGGGGTCGGCCCTCCCTTTTACGACCTTTCTTGCCACGGCTGCTAAGTGAATCATTGCAAGCGGTTAAGTCAGTAACACGTTTGGGAAGCGGATGTTGGCTTGCCGGAAAGGTCTCCAAAGGGGAATCATGTACGACATGTGCAACCAAAATCTGAGCCGGTTGCCAAGCAGGCCGGGATTTTGGATCAGGTGACCCATGGGGGATGCTGCAATGGTGTGAAAAATACTGGTCCTGAGTCACTTTCCCCCCACCTTGCCTCGTAACTTCGAGCGGTCGCTAAACGAGTGGTTGCAAGTTGAAAACTAACCTGCCTTTATTGACTCTCAAAAAAGACACTGCTCCCCTTTTTTACAATGGTAAAAAAAAAACCAAGAGAATTGGGAAGGAGTCCGACCCCCCCCCCCCTCTGCAAGTTGCCGAGAGGGAAAACCCACAGTGGAGGCTGGCAAACGGTGAGAGCCCCCCCTCCCCACGACCCATTAATCTCCCGGCACCAATGCCAGCGTGAAGACACACAGTGCCATTCCACTCCCCCCCCACTCCTCATTCCCCCCCTCCCCTCCTCCTCCTAACTCCAGCCTGCAGAAAGGAGAATCCGAGAGAGAAAGCGGCTTTTAATATGTATTATTCCAGGCAGGAGGAGCCCTCTGAAAAGAATAAGAGGGAAGGAGGGGGGGGGGAAACTGTCATCCTCTTTCTCCTCTCGTGTGTGGCCCCCCCTTCCAGGATTACTCTCCTCCTGATCACCCTGGTTACACAGCCACCCCTAAACACACACACACACACACACACACACACACACACACACACATACCCCTTAGCACAAGGATAACAAAACCCAGGGCTGTGTGACACCAGTCTGGGGCGAAAAAGGCACCCGAAGAAGAGGGCACCGGCTCCCCTCCCCCCAAAAGTCTCAATTGGGGAGGGGGCGTCTGCAGACAGGGTGGCAAATGTATTGGAGGGGGGAGGGGAAGAGAGACCCACTGCAATTAATCAGGAGGAGAAGCAGCAAAGTGGCGACCACCGGCTTGCTGTCTCTTCTTCCAGAGAGAGAAGGAGAGAAGGAGAAAGAGAGAGAGAGAAAGAAAGAGAGAAGAGAGAGAGAGAGTGGGAGGGAGGGAGAGAGAGAGAAAGAGAGGAGAGAGAAAGAGAGGAGAGAGAGAGAGAGAGAAAGAGAGAGAGAAGAGAGAGTGGGAAGGAGGGAGAGAGAGAGAAAGAGAGAGAGAAGAGAGAAAGAAGAGAGAGGGAGGGAGGGAGAGAAAGAGAGAGAGAAAAGAGAGAGAAAAAGAGAAAAGAGAGAGAAGAGAGAAAGAGAGGAGAGAGAGAAAGAGAGAAGAGAGAGAGTGGGAAGGAGGGAGAGAGAGAAAGAGAGAGAGAAGAGAGAAAGAAGAGAGAGGGAGGGAGGGAGAGAAAGAGAGAGAGAAAAGAGAGAGAAAAAGAGAAAAAGAGAAGAGGAAGAGAGAAGAGAGAGAGCGGGAAGGAGGGAAAGAGAGAGAAAGAAGAGAGAGGGAGGGAGGGAGAGAAAGAGAGAGAGAAAAGAGAGAGAAAAAGAGAAAAGAGAGAGAAGAGAGAAAGAGAGGAGAGAGAGAAAGAGAGAAGAGAGAGAGTGGGAAGGAGGGAGAGAGAGAAAGAGAGAGAGAAGAGAGAAAGAAGAGAGAGGGAGGGAGGGAGAGAAAGAGAGAGAGAAAAGAGAGAGAAAAAGAGAAAAAGAGAAGAGGAAGAGAGAAGAGAGAGAGCGGGAAGGAGGGAAAGAGAGAGAAAGAAGAGAGAGGGAGAGAGAGAGAAAAAAAAGAGAGAAAAAGAGAGAAGAGAGAGAGCTGAAGCCTCCAGTCAACAACACAGCCCTTGTTTATTCTGCAAAGTGGCTCCTTCAACCTTACCTCTTAATCACTGGGTGAGAAATCAAAATACTTTGGGGGGGGGGGTTAAAGAAATGAGTCAGCACGGGTGGAAAGAGGAGAGGAGGAGGAGGAGGAGGAGGAAAAATTCACCACAAGGCAAAGCAAAAGCCGGAACTAAGGAACTTTGGAGAAGCTTTTCCAATGGGAAGGAAGTTTGATTCCTCTCCCCCCCCCCCGAAGATGGACGAGCAGAACAACACACACACATCACACACACACACACACACACACACACACACAAACATATAGACCTCTACAGCAGTTTGACAGGATGGTAGCACTCTGGCGGGTTTCTGATTCAGATCTCTTCACCCTTAGAAAAGGCAAACAGCCCCCACATAGTCCTTAGGATGGGGCCAAGAACACGTGGGGGGGGGGGGAAAGCGGCGGCCAGGAATCTGGGGGGAGGGGGCAGCATCCTTAACCCCAGAAGGAAGCTTTACAGATCCATTATTATTAATGTATTTTTATTATTATTATTATTTTCTGGCTTAGGGTTCCTTTGGCTGAAAAACAAACCTCCTTGTAAAAACTCTTGTCCCTACCGCCCCCCCTTTTTTCCCTTTCTATTAACACCCCCCCACCCTCCATGAAAGCTAAACCTGCGGCGTCAGCGATTTCACCCGGACTAAAGAAAAGCGAGCTTCCCCTTCGCAGGAACGGCGGGTCTTCTCTAGGCAGCCGGAGAGCCCCGGCTGGGTCCAAAGGGAAGGCGAAGCCGTCACGCGTCTCCGCGTTTTTCAAATCCTCGCGCACAATGAGAGTCGCCTTCGCGGGTCTCCACCCCCCCCACAACCCCCCCAGCCCCCCACGCAGCTTCGTGACAAGCTGGAGGGACCAGCCAGGATGGAGAAAGGGGGGGAGGAGGAGGAGGGGGAAGGAAGGGGGGAGGGCTCCAGAGCTGGGAGGGGGGAGAGGAGGGGGCGGGAGGTCGAGCCCACCGACTCTGCCTCGGGTGCCCAGCGTGGGGAATGGGGGCCGGGGGAGGACCCACGCTTCCTGCGTGTGTGTGTGTGTGTGTGTGTGTGTGTGTGTGTGTGTGTGTGTGTGTGTGAGAAACAACGGGCGAGTCAGGAGCGCGTCTCCCCCGCTTGGTCGCCTCCGCCGGCGGCAGCTGCTTCTGCTCCCCAACCGGCCCCGCCGCGAAGACAGCGGCACTTTGTCTGCCTTCGCCGAGCGCGCCCGCCCGCCCGCCCTGCCCTTCCCCCGCCCGCTTGCCGCTCCGGAACGAGCCTGCCTTCCGAGAAGCCACCCGGTGGCCTTCCCTCCATCTCCCGGCCCCGCCGCCACCCGGAGCGGAGAAGAAACCCAGCCAGAACCGGGCGGCCACAGATTCAAACCCCCCCTCAACCCCCACCCCGCGTAAAGCTAAGCTGCCGGGCAAGAAGGAAAGGGAGGGAGGGAGGAAGGAAAGGAGAGAAGGTGGGAGGGAGGGAGAAAGGGGGCAAGGGAAGGAGGAAAGAGGAAAGGAAGGAAAGAAGGAAAAGGAGGGCGGGAAGGAAGGAAGGAAAAGAGGGAGGGAGGGAGGGAAGGAAAGAAAGAAAGAAAAGAGCAAGGGAGGGAGGGAGAAAGGGGGCAAGGAAAGGAGGAAAGAGGGAAGGAAGGAAAGAAGGAGAAGGAAGGAAGGAAGGAAGGAAAAGAGGGAGGAAAGGAAAGAAAGAAAAGAGCAAGGGAGGGAGGGAGAAAAGGAAGGAAGGAAGGAAGGAAGGAAGGAAGAGGGCAAGGGAGGGAGGAGGGAAAGAAGGAAGGGAGGAAAGAAAGAAAGAAAAGAGCAAGGGAGGGAGGGAAGGAAGGAAGGAAGGAAGGAAGGAAGGAAGGAAGGAAGGAAGGAAGGAAGGAAGGAAGGAAGGAAGGAAGGAAGAGGGCAAGGGAGGGAGGAGGGAAAGAAGGAAGGAAAGCCGTGGGGACCGCTGGCCGAGCCTCCCTCCCTCCCTCCCCGGTTCTCTTCCTCCCCCGAGTGGCGGCTCCCTTGCGAAGATACAATGAAACTCCGGGACGAAAGAAGGCCGAGCGGCCGCCGCTGTGCCCCCCTCCCCTCCCCTCCCGCCTCCCCCCCTCTCCCTGGCTCACCGTGATGTGGGGCTCCATGCGTGGTGCTTCTACCCGCGGGGAAACTAGAAGCATCTTGGAGCGGCGCTTTACATCCACCGGGGAGCGCGAGGCGCGGGGCCCGCCTGCCTGCCTGCCTGCCTTCCTCCCTCCCTTCCTGGGCGGCTGCGGCTGCGGCTCCTGCTCGGCCGTCCCTGGCTCGGCTGCGCTCCGGCCTCAGGTTCCCGACAAGTTCATCGTGGCGACGCCGCTGGCTAATGAGCCGCTGTCTGGCTCGGCGCGCTGCGCTCCCCGCCGGCCCCCGTTTCCTGGCTGGGGAGGCGGAGGGGGCGAGCGGCGCGGCAGCCCATAGGGCGACGTCAGGCGGCGGGGAGGGGCCCGACGACGCCCCCCCCCCGCCCTGCCCGCGCCCCCGCCCCCGCCCGCCTGACTTAAAGGAGAAGCTGCGCCCCGCCGATCGGGCTGGCCGGGCTGGGGAGGACCGGCCACTTGCAGGGGGAGGCCGGCTGGTGCACCTGGTCCTGCGGTCTCTTCTTCTTTCGCCGCTGCGCAACTCCCGGGCTGCGCCGACCCGCGATCCTGAGCGAGGGATCTTAGAGGGATCTCCGCGCAGCCGGAAGAGAGCCGCCACCCACTCCTCACCTTTTCCTCCTCCTCCTCCTCCTCCGCGCAGCTCCTGGGCTGCGCCGCGATCCTGATGGGAGGATCTCGGCGCAAAGTCCGCGCAGCTGGGGGAGTGCGAGCCAGCCGCGACCCCCGCGCCTCCTGCTGCTGCTGCTGCTGCTGCTTGACGCGATCGGCCTGGGCGGAGAAGCGGCCGGCGAGCGCCGACTCCCTCGCTTACTCACGCCCAACCCGGGCGGATCTGGGCAAACTCCCCGGACCGGCTGCGCCAGCCTGGCCTCTCGCCTCCCTCTGGATCCGGCCGCCGTCGCCGCCGCTTTCGTTGGAAAGCCGGACCTTTTCCTGGACGCAGCCCAGAGGGGAAGGGGAAGCGAGTCCCCTGAGGGCTACAAAGTGCCTTCAGCTCCAACGAGGATCCCATCCTGACCGGTTGGACAGCTCCCTGGGACTCCAGCTCCCATAATCCTTGCCCAAGGAGGTTGGCAAGAAAACCGAGAGTCCAGTTGTGATTGCTGTCCTAGGCATCGCTCCTTCCCTGGTGGATGCCTGCCTGTCAGCCTCTCAGAAGAAAGAGGAAACTGTCCATGGAATGCTGTGGCACATGGGCCATGGCCTACATGGATCTGGGACTTTTGGATAGTTGCAAATCTTGGAGTCACGCTGGGTTACAGAACATCAACTCTCAAGGCCAAAGGAGTGGCAAAGGGTTCAAGGGCCCAAAACACCAATGACGCCATGATGTGCTACCACTGTGATAGTAGCAGGCGTACAGAACCAGAGGTTCAGCATGCTGGCTCACCCCAATTTCCGATCCGTCAACTGAAAGTTAGGGTTGAATGCTGGGTGTTACAACTCAGTCACTAGGATTGACCAGCCAACCATGGCTTGGGCAATTCCAAAGTGGAGTTTGTAACCCTAACCCTAACACATGGTGTTACTTCCGGTTACTTCTGAGGTCGGTAAAATGAGGACTCAGATTGTTGGGTGGGGCGCAAGATGCTGACTCTTAAAACCACTTAGAGAGGGCTGGAAAGCACCTTGAAGCAGTATATAAGTCTAAGTACTATTGCTATTCCTTCCTTCCTTCCTTCCTTCCTTCCTTCCTTCCTTCCTTCCTTCCTTCCTTCCTTCCTTCCTTCCTTCCTTCCTTCCTTCCTTCCTTCCTTCCTTCTCTTCCAGTGGTTAGAATGCAGTATTGCAGGCTAACTCTGCCGACTGCCAGCAGTTCAATTCTCACTGGCTCAAGGTTGACTCAGCCTTCCGTCCTTCTGAGGTCGGTAAAATGAGGACCCAGATTGTTGGGGGGCATTATGTTGACTCTCTAAACTGCTTAGAGAGGGCTGTAAGGCGCTGTGAAGCGGTATATAAGTCTAAGGGCTAGTGCTACTTTCCAGGTGCTGGTGATCACAGTGAAAGCTCTACGTAGCTTAGAGCCAGGTTCCCTGAAGGACCACTTCTTCCTGAAGGTATCTCCCATCCCTCCAGGTTAGACAGATAGGGTGGCTGAACTCCAAGTCTCCTCTTTTAAATTCTGCCACTTGATGGGACCTCCTAGGTGCACCTTCTTAGCGGCCATTGAAGCCCTTTGGGGCACCTCCCCCCTCAGGCCACCCTCCCCCGTTTAGCCTTCCAGAGGGCTGAGAATACCTGGTTCTCCTCCCCGAACATTGGTCTATGATGAGGGTTGAACTGGGAGGACGTTGGTCTGCTGCAGGGGGAGATGGAGCATCTTTGTTTTTAACACTATTTTACAGATCCTTATGAACCGTTTAGCATCATTGTATGAGTTCAACAATTCTTTTTTCTTTTCTTTTTTTAAGTTCTAAGGTGGGATTTGAACTCATATTCTGCAACTCCCGCTTTAACCCTGAAAGCCAGCTGGGTCCCTGTCTCTCAGCCCAGCCCACCTCACAGGGAGGGTGGTGGTTGTGGGGAAAATAGGAAGGGGAAGCTGTGTTGGATAAGTTGTTGCTATCTTGAGTTATTTGTAACAAAAAAATTATAATAAAGGAAGGATACAAATAAGTCTTCTAAATAAACAAATAAATAATTATGTAAGGGGTCCTTGGTGCTCTCTGAGCTTGGTTGTTTTCTTGCAGACGTTTCATTACCCAACTAGGTTTCTTGATCAGTGCTAGAAGGGAGTAGGGTTTGTGGAGAGGAGGAGGAGGAGGAGGAGGAGGAGGAGGAGGAGGAAGAAGAAGAGGAGGAGAACTGTGGGGTCCTTGGTGCTCTCTGAGCTTGCTTGTTTTCTTGCAGATGTTTCATTACCCAACTAGGTTTCATGATCAGTGCTAGAAGGGAGTAGGGTTTGTGGAGAGGAGGAGGAGGAGGAGGAGGAGGAGGAGGAGGAGGAGGAGGAGGAGGAGGAGGACTGTGGGGTCCTTGGTGCTCTCTGAGCTTGCTTGTTTTCTTGCAGACGTTTCATGACCCAAAGTAGGTATCATCAGTGCTTCAAATAATTATATAATAATAAATAATCTCACCAGTTTAAAAAGGCAGCGTGAGTTGCTGAGATTCTTTACCAGGGACTAGTGCCATGACGATGTTAAAATCCTTTGTGTCTTTTCTCCCAAACTCTGGGAAGTCTGCCCCGCTGAAGCTCATGCTGTGGGTTTAAAGGATAATATTGTCACCTTCCTCTTTTTCCCGCTAAGATTTTTTCCATTAAAAACTATCTTTGAGCACCACTATCACCGTTTAAGCACTCCGCGAGTGGGGAGCCATAGACTAAAGGGGGGAAAAAAAGGACTCCAATCAAACGATTTCCACTTATTTTAATCTCTCCCCATTAAAAGTAAACTCTCCCTTGGGTCAGATGTAGCTTTTGGAGGATTTCACGGGTATCTCCATGTGGTTTTCTTGATGATATATAAAAGTATTTTGCTCATCGCTGCTTCTGGGCTCTCGTTTCAAGTTTCCCAGTTTTTCAAATGTTCTCGAAGTTCCCCCACCCACCCACCCCTCTTCAGGAATTAACCCAGATCAACACTGCTTATCCTTTTGAACCAGCCAGGATTGCTTAGCTTCATTTTAGACCCTGCCAAAACTTTTAGCATTCTGACTTCCTGTTGCATCTTTCACATAAGGCGCATTGTTGAGGGTTTTCTATGCGCATGCAACCAGCGAATTCTCACATCGAAAACAACGTTAGAAACATTTGCTTTGCTCAGGTTGAAAAGGGCAGGACCTTTAGCCTTGGATATCTCTGCTTAGCCCTGTATATAGGATTGCTGGAATCACCACGAATCAGACACAAGTGAATGGGTAACATCATCATCATCATCATCATCATCATTCAGAGGGGGAGGGAGGGAGGGAGGGAGGGAGGAAGAGAGAGAGAGAGAGAGAGAGAGAGAGAGAGAGAGAGAGAGAGAGAGAGAGAGAGAGAGAGAGAGAGAGAGAGAGAGAATGAATGAGAATGAGAATGAGAATGAGAATGAGAATATCAGGCTAGAAACCAGGAGACAGTGAGTTCTAGTCCCGCCTTAGACATGAAAACCAACTGGGTGACTTTGGGCCAATCACCAGGAGACAATGAGTTCTAGTTCTGCCTTAGTCATGAAAGCCAACTGGGTGACTTTGGGCCTATCACCAGGAGACAGTGAGTTCTAGTTCTGCCTTAAACATGAAAACCAACTGGGTGACTTTGGGCCAATCACCAGGAGACGGTGAGTTCTAGTCCCACCTTAGCCATGAAAGCTAACTGGGTGACTTTGGGCCTATCGCCAGGAGACAGTGAGTTCTCTGCTTTAAATTCTCTGCTTTAGGGACTTTGGGCCTATCCCTCTCTCTCAACCCAATCTACCTTGGAGGGTCGTTGTGGGGAAAATAGAAGGAAGAGGGAGGATTAGATATATTCACTACCCTGAGTCATTTATAAAAAGTAATACAATACATTTTTAACAATAAATGAAAACGGAAACAGTCGAGGACAGGCGTCATTCTACTCTGCGCACCCACACAGCTTATGCTCACCCAAAGTTGAGCACATGACCTAAAAATGCAAATTTGGCTGAGCTCCGGGTCGCGTATGGGAAGCAAACAGCAATACACTGCGCGAGCATCTTGGTATGCTGCTTGCATAATTCTAATGGAATGTTATCTTAGCTGGAAGAAAGCCATTTTGGAAACAGTGCGCAGCAATTCCTTCAAAGCGAGTGGGGGAGCTTTGTTACCTGTGATTTAATTGCCGGGGACACGACCGAAAGCCCACCAATTAGATTACTTGCTGGGATCTTTGATCAGCGCTCAGTTGCAACTCCTTGCAAAAGGGGATCACGGGACCAACCCCCCCACCCCACCTGGGGACTCTGCAACCGTCATAAATGTGAGTCAGTCGCCAAGGGTCCGGACTTTGATCAAGTGACCACGGGGAAAGCTGCAACGGTCGTAAGTGTGAAAAACGGTTGTCAAAGTCACTTTTTCCAGGGCCGTTGTAACTTCGAACGGCCCCTAAGAGAACAATTGTAAGCCGAGGTTCTACCTGTAGTTGTAATCCTACATACCTGGCAGCATCAGGTGAAGGAATGCAGGTATAGACCTACCACAGGCTATAATCATAGCTGGGCTTGTGTGGTTAAGGGTTGTGTTTTTAGGAACTCTGCATTTTGCAGAAGGAAATGTTCGCTGTGACTGTTTAAACATGACCTTTGAATCATAACTGACAGTGGTAGTTTTTAAACTGGAAGTTCCAGGTAGTTCTTCTGACAACCATTCATTTAGTGACCAGTTGAAGTTACAACGTCCCTGTCTGTGGCGTACAAGGAAAACCAATACAAGATGTTTTATAGATGGCATTTGCCACCAGTAAGAATCGCAAAGATGTTTCCAAATTCATCATCACTTTGTTGGAAATGTAAAAAAAGGAAAGAGGCACTTTTTAACCATCTTTGGTGGACCTGTTCAAAAGCAAAAAAAATATTGGAACAACATAGGAACCTGGCTGAAAGAAATAATAAAGGAAGACGTTGATAGAAAACCTGAACTATTTCTATTAGGTATAATTGATAAAAAGTATAAAAAAGAAATACAGTATCTCATTATACATATTCTTACAGCAACAAGAATTATTTATGCGCAATTTTGGAAGAGTGGGGAAATACCTAAAGATCAAGATATAATTAGTGGGGGGGGCTGAGGATGCCGGGGCGACCCCTGGGAAATGGTCGTTCGACCCCCAAAGGGGTCCCGACCCCCAGGTTGGGAACCACTGTTCTAAACCTTTCCCTGAGTGATTTTAATTCTAAAATACGCTATATTTAACAGACTGATAACATATTCCCATACATCTTTGAATTGCTGGTGTCACTTTTAAACTTATTATTAATTTATTTCATAGCTATACTTATAGCTCTTTATCCTAGGTATGTACTGTTAATCTAATGCTGCCTCCTACAAATCTAATTTTGTCATCTGGGTTACCCTCATTTATTCTCCATTTTCTTTTCCTTTCCTTTCCTTTCCTTTCCTTTCCTTTCCTTTCCTTTCCTTTCCTTTCCTTTCCTTTCCTTTCCTTTCCTTTCCTTCTGACGAGCAAAATCAACGTGGGAAGCCAGATTTGCTTAACAGCTGTGTTCCTAACTTCATATCTGAACGGATTCACTTAACAACGGGCAGTCGTAAAAGGGGGCAGAACTCACCGAACATACGTCTGGCTTAGCAATGAAAATTTTGGGCTCAGTTGCGGTCGTAAGTCGAGGTCTTCATATACTGGCTTGGGGACCGCAGGTGGAACAAAACAAACAACTAAGGTTTGGGTTGTTACTGGTTATTCTGTTCCTTCACCATCTGTCTCAAATGGTGTAGGAACTCCTGCTTGAGCAGGGGGTTGGACTAGATGACCTACAAGGTCCCTTCCAACTCTAATAATAAATCTAAATCTAAATCTACACAACCGGTAAATCGGTTGCATATGATCGTTTCCAGGGCTTCGTTGGCATCTGGTTGACGCTTAAGGCTCAATTTAAAGTGCAAGTTTTTACCCTTCAGTCCAGAAAGCAGATCAATACTGTATCAGAGATACAATCTGCTCAGCAAAGTCTTTAGAAGAATGTCTATTCTACGTCTCACAAATATCTTGAGGTCAGTTTTGGAACTGTGCAAGGAAGGGCCTTCTCAAGGGCACCTGGATCTGGAATTTCCTGCTTTGGGGGGGCTTAGCTGTCCCCTTCCTTTCCTCTTTTGGGTGGGTGAGGGGGAATAATTCAATTCCGTTTATTACAGTCCTTAGACCAGAGACCAGAACAAATAAAAAACACTCGGTAAATGTACAATTAAAAATTCTAGTATAAAATAATAAATAACAACTAAAATCTAGGATAAAATCCAGTCTGTTACTTGTACATGGTCTAACTGTACTAAAATGGCAATCCATAAACTGTGCGCCTCATTGTCAGTTTAATACTAAAGGGGAAGGAATAAGCAGAGCAAGGGGTTTGCCGCATTCGTTATTTTATTTTATTTTATTTTATTTTATTTTATTTATTTTTGTCAAGTACGTGTTAGTAATATACATAGATATAACATTGTTTATATACATAAGATGGGTACTGATAAGAGGGAACATTAGGACAGGGACGGTAGGCACGCTGGTGCACTTATGCACGCCCCTTACTGACCTCTTAGGAATCGGGTGAGGTCAACAGTGGACAGTCTAAGGGTAAAGTTTTGGGGGTTTGGTGATGAAACCACAGAGTCAGGTAGTGAGTTCCAGGCATTAACCGCTCTGTTGCTAAAGTCATATTTTCTACAGTCAAGTTTGGAGCGGTTCACTTATATAACGTAACTATGGTGGATTAAACATGTGAGGGGGGAATAAAAGTCTTTGAAACCATTAGATCTGTTATTTTTTGTTATTATTTTTTAAAAGTTGTTTTGCTTTTTAAAATTACTCTGCCGAATGTTTTTGATTTCTGCGGTTTCTTGTTTGGTGCCAAAATGAGGATCCTGTTGCGATCTTCTTTCATGGAGAGGAAAAAAAAAGAACTAATATTGCTATTTTTTTATGTGCTGTTTGGTCTGTTGCCTGCGCTCAACCCAGAGTAATTATGACACCTGCTAAGGCCAGTGTTATTTTTATTAGTAGTAATAAGTAATGCAAGATGTGGGTCCTCTCTGTTTTTAGAACATGCACAACAACCCAAAACAATCATTTTGCAAGGGTTCTCCCACTTAGATAAAGCTTGTGGCTTCCTCTTATTCACAACTGTTGCTGATTCTGTTTCCCCCCTTTTAAACTGCATTTCGGGACGACACCAACTGTAATCCTATCAGCCCAACAAAAGCCCCTGTGTGCCACTGCAGATACAAGGCAGCCCTAGAGGCATTCTTGTTTTTTTTTTAAATAATTTTTATTTTTATTTTTTAAAAAATAATTTTTATTGAGTTATTTAAATTTAAAAAACATACAAAAGAAAACATTTATGACAATAACAAATACATTACAAACATATAAAAACATAAAAAGCGCATACAGCTATAAAACTGTCAATCTCTATAGTTTATCTTACGGCAAATATGTATTAGCAATCTATTTCTAAATAGTTTTCAACTATTTATCTTATATTTTTGTAGTACGTAATATATCAATAGTAGTAGTAATAATATTGACGATAATATTGATAGTAATACAATAGTAATAATATTAATGATATATATATACATACACATTTGTATAGTAAAGCTAGTTTTCTTATAGGTTCCTTAATCAGATTTCTATATGTCTTATTTGATTTGTATTTACAATTATTATATTGATGGTGTTTGTTTTCGTTTTTCATACCAGTTATAGAATAAGTTCCAGATTTTGTAGTAATCGGAGTCCTCCTTTCCTTTTAGTTCCATAGTTAGTTTATCTGCTTCGGCACAGTCCAGAATTTTTCTAATTATACTGCTTTCATCAGGAGTGTCGTTTTGTTTCCAATTTTGTGCTATCATTATTCTTGCCGCTGTTAGTATATGTAATATAATATAATAATGTTTTTTTTCCATTTTTTGATTAATGATTCCCAGCAAGAAAGCTTCCGGTTTTATGTCTATTTCCTGTTGTGTAATTTCTGATAGCCAATTTTTGATTGTATTCCAGAAGTTTTTTATTTTTGGACAGGTCCACCACATATGATAATAAGATCCTGTTTTGTGTTGGCATCTCCAACAATTAGGTGCTAGATTTTTATACATTTTTGCCAATCTCGCTGGGGGGAGGTGCCATCTGTAGACACATTCTTAATGCTCAAATAAGGGTATTTAATCACCTTTCCAAGGGATTGCATTGTGTTCGGTGGAGCCACCGGGACACTGCAACCGTCATAAATATGAGCCAGTTGCCATGCATCCAAAATTATGATCACATGACCACAGGAATAGTGCAACGGTCGTTAAGTGTGAAAAACGGTGGCAAGTCCCTTTTTCCCCCAGTGTTGTCGTAATTTTGTACGGTCACTAAACGGACGATTGTATGTCGAGGATTACCTGTGCCCTTCTAGATGTTTGTAATGATTTTATTATGATATCTTTAACGGTACGAGGTTGAGGAGAGCAGTTATATAATAAGATTAGCAATTAAGAATCACTAAGTGAATAAGTCGAGGAATATCTGTACCCTTCTAGATCTTGGCAATTAATGCCCACGAATTATTTTATTACAACATCTTTAACTATATCAGGTCGAGGAGAGCAGTTATACCAGAGGTGGGTTCCTACCAGTGCGGTCCGGAGCTCCGCTCCGGTAGTGGCCTGACGATTGCGCAATTTTGGTGCGATGGCTCCGGTGCTGTTTTTGCTGGTCCGTGTGTGCCGCCATCTTTTTTTTCTAATTTTCGGCGATTTTTCGGCTCTCTGAGCATGCGCAGAAGGAAAATCGTCCCTCTGCGCATGCGCAGAAGCAAAATCATGCTAGGGGATGCACACCTGCGAGCGTAGCGGGCGCACGCGAAATGTCGTGATGCGCACGCAGCGCACCGGTAGGAAACGGTAAGAGGAACCCGCCCCTGAGCTATACAATAAGATTAGCAAGGAAGAGTCACTAAGTGAACGGCTGTAAGTCCAGGGCTGTCTGTACTCTTCTAGATCTTTGCAATTAATGCCCACGAATTATTTTATTATAATACCTTATAACTGTGCCAGGCCGAGGAGAGCAATTGAGGAATAAGATTAGCTATGAAGAGGCAACTCAGTTGTCATACTCCTCCTCCTCCTCCTCCTCCTCCTCCTCCTCCTCCTCCTCCTCCTCCTCCCTGCAAACCCCACTCCTTTCTAGTACTGATGGTGTTACCTAGTTTGGCTAGTTCGAGCCCAGCTGCTGTGGCCTAGAGGTAGAACTCTTGCCTCACAATCAGGAGGTTGTGAGTTCAATCCTAGGTAGAGGCAGATGTAGGGTCTCCTGCTTGGGTAGGGGGTTGGACTAGATGACCTGTAAGGTCCCTTCCAACTCTGTTAATCTGTAAAGCAGATAAGCTTTTCTTTGCGGTGGCTGTGACATCAGGCAAAGGTGCTGGGTGAATTATTTTAGCTCAAGCTTTAGGCATTCTCCTAGGATCATGTCAGACAGGAAGCATCCAGCAGAAAGCTTTCACACACACACACACACACACACACACACACACACACACACACACACACACACACACACACACACACACCCCGAGGCGGCACACAAGCGCACATACCATGTTCTCACAGTGAAAAAATGCAAGAATTCCAGGAAGCCGGGGAAATCTTGTCATTTGACCTTCCCCTCCCCTCTTTCCAGGAGTGATGGGCTCATAAGGAATGATTTCTAAACGATTTCTAGCTTTCCAAACGTTTCCAGAGATTTTTTTTAAAGCCTCCTGGCCATTGTCAGCCTGTTTCCTCTATGTGTAATCATAAAACAATTTTTAAAAAGTGTAATTGTTTCCCCCCCACAAAATGGCCACACGCCTCGCTTTTAAAAGCACCGGACCCCAAAAAAAACATAATCTAGTTTTGAGCTTGAAAAAAAGGTGCTTTTTTTTCTTTTTTTTTTAAATAATTTTTTTATTTTTTCACCATCTTTGCATAAACATCCATACATATGCCATAATATTAAAACATACATAATTATACATTTCTGTCCAAAATGCCATAAACAAATTTATTTATTAGTGAGATTTATATACCGCCTCACAGTGCAAGCACTCTCTAAGCGGTTTACACCAGTAAGCGATGTATATTTATATTGCCCCCAACAATCTGGGTCCTCATTTTACCTACCTCGGAAGGACGGAAGGCTGAGTCAACCTTGAGCCAGTGAGACTTGAACAGCTGAACTGCGGATCACAGTCAGCTAAAGTGGCCTGCAATACTGCCTCTAACCGCTGCGCCACCTCGGCTCTTATATATCAAATATCCTAAATTTACACCTTTTGTACTTTTATCTCCTGTCTGTTTTCCTTCTATATTTCATACTAGTAGGAAATGCTTTTCTTTTTTTCAAGGGACGACTGGACTCTCTGGTTTTTTTTTCTTTGAAGATGTTTCGCTTCTCATCCGAGAAGCTTCTTTAGCTCTGACTGGATGGTGGGGAATGGAAGGATTTAGCCTAAGCAGACAGACCTCCAAGGTCCCTTCCAACTCTGTTATTCTATTCTATTCTATTCTATTCTATTCTATTCTATTCTATTCTATTCTATTCTATTCTATTCTATTCTATTCCATTCCATTCCATTCCATTCCATTCCATTCCATTCCATTCTTCCAACCTCTCTGAGTTACATGAAGAATTTAAATTTGGGGTGAGGAGCTTGTAGTGTGGTCCCTAGTTTGAATCCTTCTCTTCAATGTAAACATCCACAGCAGGGGTGGGTTCTAACTTACCTCGCTGCTGGTTCGCTTCCCCCCACGCCGCGTGCGCAGTTGCACATTTTTTTTTAAAAAAAGCTGAAAACAAGATGGCGACCGCATGCACAGTGCCAGAAACTCAGCTTCTGCGCATGCTCAGAAGAAAAAATAAATAAAAAAATTAAAAAAATGAAAAAAAATGAAAAAAAATTGAAAAAAAGATGGCGATGGACCGGCACCGACCGAACTGGATATGTGATGTCATCGTGACATCACCAGCGGGTCGCTACCGGTTCGGGTGAACCGGTCCGAACTGGGAGGAACCCACCTCTGATCCATGGAAGAAAAAATATATTCTTCAAGGTCAAGGTCTTAGCAGGGACATCAAAGACATGCAGAACTGCAACACAAAAATAAAACTATCTCTATTTCCCCATTCTTTCTCTGTGAAATTATCTTTTTACACGTCCGTCTGGTTCACCAGAATCTGATCCTTCATCAGATTTAAATCAAACTGTTTAGAAGAAGAAGAAGAAGAAGAAGAAGAAGAAGAAGAAGAAGAAGAAGAAGAAGAAGAAGAAGAAGAAGAAGAAGAAGAAGAAGAAGAAGAAGAAGGAGAAGAAGAAGAAGAAGAATTAAAAAACAACCTCAGGCTGGGCTAGTGAGCTGCCCCTTCTGACATTTGGCAACCTGGATGTTGGTGGGTGGATAAGTTGTGCCGTCTGTTTTTACTTTGCGTCGTGTTTATTTGGTGGTTGCTAAATTCAGGACGGCAAAGAAACAGCACGCAGACACATGAATCACAACCCCGGGAAAACTGACGGGAATCACTCGGTGGGTCCAAGAATTCGGAGCAAGAAGAAGAAAAAGACATCTAAGGGGAGCCCATCCATTTCTTCCCCTCCAACCCACCCACCTCCCCACTCCCGGAAAAGGGCAGGGGAAGTGGAGAGAGGCAAGGATCCCAGAGAAATCAATGGCACTTAAATGCACTTTACTCTGCCCTGGATGATGTCCAGAGGGGAGTTAATTATTAATGCCATGTGTAAAATAACTTGCAAGGCAACCGAACCAAGCCTCCATTAAGGCCGACTGGCCAACAACAACAGGCTGCTTCATCGATCCTCTTGCGTAAGGCTGTCGACATTGTGTAGGGCAGGCAAAGTTTCATGTCTGAGTACAGAAGGAAAACGCAGGTGAATTCTGGTTGGGGAACCCACAGCACATGAGGAAACGACCCGGTCATGAAATGCCCTGTATTTGTAGCAATCATGTATGGAAAACACGTATCTTCCTTCCTTCCTTCCTTCCTTCCTTCCTTCCTTCCTTCCTTCCTTCCTTCCTCCTCCCTCCCTCCCTCCCTCCCTCCCTCCCTCCCTCCCTCCCTCCCTCCCTTCCTTCCTTCCCTCCCTCCCTCCTTCCTTCCTCCCTCTCCTCCCTCCCTCCCTCATCTCCCTTCCTTCCCTCTCTCCCTCCCTCCCTCTCCTCCCTTCCTTTCTTCCCTCCCTTCCTCAATTTCCTTTCTTCCCTCCCTCCCTCTCCTCCCTCCCTCCTTCAATTTCCTTCCTTCCCTCCCTCTCCTTCCTTCCTTCCCCCTCTTCTCCCTCCCTCCCTCCCTCTCCTTCCTTCCTTCCTTCCTTCCTTCCTCTCTCCCTGTCCTTCCTTCCTTCCTCTCCCTCCCTTCCTCTCCCTCCCTCCCTCTCCTTCCTTCCTTCCTTCCTTCCTTCCTCTCCTTCCTTCCTTCCTTCCCTCTTTCCCTCCCTCCCTCACATTTTAATTATCCACCTCCTTGCCCCACTTTCCCTCAGTGCTGCTTATGTCTTTTGCAAAACCTCTGGATTTCTAAATCAAGTTATGGGTTGTGATGTCCCTGGGAAAAGGACCGGAGTTCTTTCCCCCTTTGCTAAGACATTATTAGCACTCAGCTCCCGGTTTTAATCAGTGCGACAAATCACAAGGTAAGCCCACCTCCTGGATCTGATAGAGAGAGAGAGAGAGGCCTCTCTGACATCTCTTTGGAAATGACAGCGTACTATTTCATTCCTAGAAACCCCTTTCTCCTACAATTTGCCCTTCAGGTTTTGTGCGGCATCGTTTTGTCTCTCTGTTTGTCTCTCTCTCTCCTCTTTCCAGCCACAATCCAGTGAAATCCTATTGAACTGACCTATTTCTCCCCCCTAAAGGACAAGTGAACTGTGAAGAATATTCAACCTTGCTTTCTGCAAATATTTGTAATTATTTGTTCGTGGTGCTGTGAATTTTTTATTTTTTTTGCCAGGGCTTTTCTTCCTCTCCACGCAATTCTTGTATTGTTCGTTTCACTATTTCATATTTTGTTTTTATTGGTGGCTAACATTCTGTTTTGTTAAATTTGGGGGAACCCGAATAGGTAGATAAATGTTTTAAATGAATAGTGACTTTGCTAACGCAAGGACCATTACGCAATTCTTAGACCCCCAAATTAAATTAAATAATTCGTCCTTATTTGAGACGGTATATGCCGGTGAACACCGAACCCTTACTTTGCACACAATTTGAATATTTGCAAGAAAGCCAACTCTTAATTGTTCTTTGAAGGGTTACTGAGTTCAGCACCATGAGGAAAAGAAAGATCACAGCTTTTATAGATCCATGAGGTTAATTTTGCAAATCCAACTCCTGGCACAAGGACAGGGGTGGGTTCTGGATCTTTTTGCTGCCGGTTAGCTCAGGGTCGCGCCATGCATGCGCGCGCCCGCAGCAATCAAAAAAATTGCGCAGAAGCAAAATCCAAGATGGCGGCGCCCACGGAGACACCGACAGAACCGGCTCTGTGACGTCATCGCCGAACTACTAACGGTTCTAAAGAACTGGTTAGGACCGGTAGGAACCCACCTCTGCACAAGGAGATCTGTAAAGGATTCCTTGCAGAGACCCACATTTTTTTATAGGTACCATATTCCTGCCCCCAAATGAACGAAAACCCTGGATTGACATGCCTGTTGGAATCTTCAGATAAGGACTCTCATCTGCTTTGTTTTAAGTATCTTTGCTTCCCCCCCCTCGTGGAACAGGGGGCTACATTATCTGGGGCAAAGAGATTTTAATATCTCCCAAGGAATCACGCCTATTGAAGGGGACAGCCTATAAATTAGCGCTTAAGTTAAAATCAATTTCTAGATAATACGCATCCCTCAAAGACAGATTGTTTGCTTCGCAGGGGCCTTGTATCAAAACTTTAATTAGAGCCCCTTTTAAAAATAAAACCTGTCTTACGTTATAGCGCTAATTGACTTGACCCGCTTGGAAGGCGACTCGGCTGACCAAAGGAGATTATTCCGTTTGCTCTGGCTGTAGGGAAACGGGTGCTAATAAAATGGATGTTTCCAGGCTTCGCCAATTCCCCTATTGTGTGTTCAAGGGAGGTGTGGGCTTGGAGTAGACTACCACCCCCCCTCAGTAAAAAAAAGAGTAATATCTCAAAAATCAACTGGTGGTCTTTGATGCCCACGCAGCTTGCATTGAATCAGTTGGCCCTGTCAAGAAATCCACTTTGCCCACCTTTGGCATCAGCTCAAGAAGAGGCTGTGGTCCCATTTCACAAAAGCCCACAATAGAAATAAAACTACATGGGGCTGGGAGGAAGGGAGGGCAGATCCTGTCTTGGAGTGAGAATTCAAACAGGTGTCAAGAAGGAGAAGGAGAAGGAGAAGGAGAAGGAGAAGGAGAAGGAGAAGGAGAAGGAGAAGGAGAAGGAGAAGGAGAAGGAGAAGGAGAAGGAGAAGAATAAGGAGAAGGAGAAGGAGAAGGAGAAGGAGAAGGAGAAGAAAGGAGGAGGAGGAGGAGGAGGAGAGGAGAAGGAGGAGGAGAGGAGGAGGAGGAGAAGGAGGAGGAGGAGACGAAGACGAAGAAGGAAGAAGAAGGAAGAAGAAGGAAGAAGAAGAAGAAGAAGAAGAAGAAGAAGAAAAAGAAGAAGAAGAAGAAGAAGAAGAAGAAGAAGAAGAAGAAGAAGAAGAAGAAGAAGAAGAAGAAGAAGAAGAAGAAGAAGAAGAAGAAGAAGAAAAAACCTGGAAGGAAGTTCCTCAAGACTTTTGGGAGTGATTATACTTAGACTAATATTGATGCAGGATTAGATGTCTCCATTATCTAGCAGTGCAAAGCAGCTTTACTTGAACTTTTATGGCTAGGCTGGGTAATCTGAAACGCGGGAGGCAAGTTCAGATCACAAATGAAGAAGAAGAGGAGGAGGAGGAATGTTTCCTTGCTGCTAGCTTTATGATCTAAAATAGGCATCACACAAGAATAAAAGAATGAAGGGGGCAACGGAAATTGAAATGTCTATCTCAGAATAATCACCTTAGAATGAATTGGTTTGAGGCACAGGTGACACTCTGACCTTCAGCGTCAATGTCACTTGGACCCCAACATCCCTGAGAAAATACACATAGTGCTTACGTGTTGTGGATTTCCAAGTCTCTGACTCTCTCTCCGCCTCCCACACCCTGAAGGCTCTCAGTGGGGCAAGACGCGGTTGAGGGGCACCACGTTCTGCAGACCCTGAGGTAAGAGTGAAGGAACAAGAACACGGCTTTAATTCCAAGAGAGAAATAATCTGTTTGGCAAAAGAAGGCTCTGTGAAAGGGCTGGACAAAGTTGGATTCATGTGCAAGCTCAGCAGATGTTCAGGCCATGAATGGAGGGATTGATTTCCACGCATCTCTGGGTGCAAATGCCAACCCCATCCAGCGTCTTTGAAGGACTGCAAGATAACGTTGAGATTGGGCACCAAAAATATCTCCCGAGTGATCTCATTTTCCTAAATCTAAATATAGATGGGCTCCTTGCGTTTCCTCGCTTTGCTCAGTAGCCTTTCTGACGGGGAGAAGGGGGGGGAGAAATCCCTCCGAATTTGGAATCATTGCCTTATTTCTTTTGTTGCTTGCATTGCTTCAGAGGTGGACATTTAAACTTAATTTTAATTAAGCTTCAAATCTTGTTAACTGCTTTGCTGGACCAAAGCAAGGATTAGAGCAAGGGTGGGCTGCTAGGGGTTCGCAGGGGTTCGGGAGAACCTCTAGCTAAGATTCTGTGCAGTTCAGAGAACCCCCAAATCCCACTCCTGGCTGGCCCCGCCCACCAATGGTCCCTCTAACGTTAGAAAACGTCACGCGGCAATTGGAAACTGCTGCGCGCCATTCTCTAGTCATGTGCACGGGCGTGCAGTCCCTCTAACGTTAGAAATGGTGTGCGGCAGTTGGAAACTGCAGTGCGCTGTTCTCTTGTTATGTGCGCGGCTGCGCGGCTGCGCAGCTTAGAGGGAACATTGCCGCCCACCCCGCCCCACCCCTCACAGGAGTCCCCACGCGGCCCGTTTTGGATGCAGGTAAGTGCAGGGCGCGCACGGAGGCTCGGGGAGGTTGAAAAACGGGCCTACTGGAAGTTCGGGAAGGCCAGAAATGGGCTTCCAGAGGGCCTCCGGAGTCTGGGGAGGCCATTTTCGCCCTCCCGGAGGCTCAAGGAAAACTTCCGGAGTCCGGGGAGGGCAAAAAACACCCCCCCCCTGCTGTGGTGCAGGAGGCCGACTAGGCCACGCCCACCATGGCCACACCCACCCAGCAACCGGGCAGAGAACCCCTTCCTAAAGTTTTTGAAGACCACCCTGGATTAGAGACATTTCAAACATAAATAAATGACCACCTCGTTTTTCTGAAGGGTTTCCCACTTGGGCAGGGGGTTGGACTAGAAGACCTCCAAGGTCCCTCCCAACTCTGCTATTCTGTATATATCTTTTTTTTCCAAGTCACGTTTTAGTTTATTGATACATTTTTTCTTCTTCAAATACACATAGGTGCCTAGTGAACAGCGGATTGTCTGAGTCACTTTAGATCCACAAAATATGAATAATAATTCTGAGATGAATAATCGTAGTTAAAATAATAACAGTAGTAATAATCATCAATTTACCGGTACTTTATAGACAATACTAATAACAATAATAATACTATTCAAGTATATCTAATAATAATCTTTCCACTTCTATCATTTGCGTCTACATGGTAATTATAATATATTGTATAACGATATAAGTGGCAATATTCTGAATGTATTCTGAATCCCTGCTGCTGGGCACAGAATAGCTTTTTTTTCCCGGCCCTGTTTATTCTAGATTTTCTTTCTGTTCTATTCTTTGCTTTCTCTACGGCTGAGGGTTTATAAAGAATAAAGTGAAGTTTTGCCATTGTGGGTGTGTGTTGTCGGTGTCTGTTTAAAGAGTAGAGGGCTGGCAGAAGAGGGCACCTTGATCTCTTTGAGTCGATGGATCTGGTCGGATGCCAACCATCCCCGAAGGGTGGAGCCGGGTAGAGGAATAAAGAAGGGCGGTTGGGCAGGAAGGGAAACATTAGAAGTCCTCCCTGCTAATCTTCCACAAAGTGTGCACTCCCACAGGAGGAAATATCTGCTAAATGCATTCAGAGGAAGCTGAGTGAACGATGCAGATTAAATCTTTCAGAAGGAGGAGGCTGGCTCGGAATGAAAGTATTTCCAATGGAAAAGCCCATCAGAAAGGGCTCTCTCTTTGATCTTGTGGATCAGGTCAGGAGAACCTCAAAGAATGCTGCATAAACAGAGGGATAGAATCAAGATCACGTGAAGTGTTAATACCACTTTATAAGGCCTTGGTAAGGCCACACTTGGAATCCTGCATTCAGTTTTGGTCACCACGATGCAAAAAGGATGTGGAGACTCTAGAAAGAGTGCAGAGAAGAGCAACAAAGATGATTAGGGGACTGGAGGCTAAAACATATGAAGAACGGTTGCTGGAACTGGGCATGGATAGTTTAATGAAAAGAAGAACCAGGGGAGACATGATGGCAGTGTTCCGATATCTCAGGGGTTGCCACAAAGAAGAGGGAGTCAAGCTCTTCTCCAGAGCACCTGAGGGCAGGACAAGAAGCAATGGGTGGAAACTAATCAAGGAGAGAAGCAATTTAGAACTAAGGAGAAATTTCCTGACAGTGAGAACAATTAATCCGTGGAACAGCTTGCCTCCAGAAGTTGTGAACGCTCCAACACTGGAAGTTTTTAAGAAGAGATTGGGCAACCATTTGTCTGCAGTGGTGTAGTGTTTCCTGCTTAAGCAGGGGGTTGGACTAGAAGACCTCCAAGGTCCCTTCCAACTCTGTTACTCTATTCTATTCTAATGCGATTAAGTGAGCAGGAGAAACGAGGGGCAGTTTCTGTTTGTCCAGCAAGCTGGGGGCTTGAGGGAAGTTTCTATCAGTGGAAGAAATATTTCTGAGCCTACAGGATGAGTCTCAAGATAGAACGCTTGTAATTTAAATATAGGAATTCCTTGACTTACAACCTTTCCCTTGGCAACTGTCCAAAGTTACAATGGCACTTAAAAAATGTGACTTAGGACCGTTTTTCACATTTATGACCGTTGCAGCTTCCCCGTGATCACGTGATCAAAGTTCAGATGCTTGGCAACTGGCTCACATTTATGACGGTCGCAGTGTCTCGGGGTCACGAGATCCCCTTTGGTGACCTTCTGACAAGCAAAGTCAACGGGGACGCCATATTCACCAAACAACTGCAGTGGTTCACTTAACGGCTATGTCAAGAGGAGTCATAAAATGGGGCAAGGCTCACTTAACTGTCTTGGGCTCAATCATGGTCGTAAGTCAAGGACTACTTACAGACCAGATAATCCATCCTTGTTTCCAGGAGAACATTAACTCAAGATGCACGACAATCCATGATCCACAATAGTTTGGCTGGAAGGCGACTTGGGTGATCAAGAGAGGAATGGCGAGATGTGGACTCCTGCTCCATCCATCCAAGTTTAATAAACTATTAGAATTTAAATATTGTTAAACAGCCATGCATACCTTCCGGAAAGAGTCTATAAGGAGTTTTGGAGGCTTGGCCAGGTTATCTTGACCATGTTTGCTTGAGAACATACGTGTCACCAAGTTCAATTGGTTCCATTCCCAAAAAGGTAATTTACAACTTCCACGGAGGTGTTTGGCTCATTGCTGAGAAGAGAAGGCTGTAGGAGGCTGGCCTCAACCGAGAAGGACCCTTGGACTGTGGCATTCAGGGCTGTGGTCAGTAGCTGCCAAACAAGCTGTAGTTCAACCTTGACAAACGTTGGCATGCAAAACATGTGTTTTTCTGAAGACGTCCATTAAAACATTTTTTTATTTTTTTATTTTTTTTTATTTTTTTATTTTTTTATTTTTTTTATTTTTTTATTTTTTTTATTATTTTTTTATTTTTTTATTTTTTATTTTTTATTTTTTATTTTATTTTTTTATTTTTTTATTTTTTAATTTTTTATTTTTTTATTTTTTTATTTTTTATTTTTTATTTTTTATTTTTTATTTTTTATTTTTTATTATTTTAATTAATTAATTAATTAATTTAGTCAAACATGCACAGGATAATGTATGAGTACAAATAAAACATATACGAGATAACGTATGAGTGCAAATAAAACATATACAAGATAACGTATGAGTACAAATAAATGGGGACAGTAGGACAGGGACGCTGGTGCGCTTATGCCCCCTTAAAGACCTCTTAAAACACCACCCCCTCTACGGATTTCACATGATAGTCACTTACTGTGGTAATGGAGTCTGGAAGGGATATATTCAACCACGTCTCGCAGACAAATATAAGGTCGAATAGAGGCGTATTTAGTAGGAATTTAGGAGGAATTCAGGCATTTTGTTTGCGAGGCTTCTTGCGTTTAACGTCTGTAGTGGTGGACCTGGATGAAGTTGGGGGCGTGCATAATGAGAAGATACCTTGATGGACTTCCTAGTTTTCTGCACGAAGTCCAGCAGGCTTTCTCGGTCTTCCCCGGGGGTTGATTTTTGAACTCTACATGCCTTCTTCTTCAGCTTTTCCCAAGTTGCCCTCTTCCAGGTGTGTTGGACTCTGAGTGTCGCCCAAATTCTCATACTGGATGTTCTAGCTCAGATATTGGAAAATGGAAGGAGGACACATTTCAGGCTACTATGATGAAGCAACCTCCTTTGTTTCTTCGAATATTATAATCCTAGAAGAAACAAGCTGTAAGTCCACACTCATTTACCTAGAAGAAGACCTCAGTTGGGTGTTACTTCTGAGTAGATGTCATCCTTAGAGCTTCTGGTCACCCTGGATGATTTATGTCAGCCTGATAATGAAGTCAACACTCTCCTTGACTCTCTCTACTTTTCCTTTCCTACCTTTGTTTATACCTTTCTGAACCAGCTGGGGACAACAGCTGGTCCCTTCCTGAGCAATTTCTTCCCTGTAGGATTTGGGAACTCATTTGTTCTGCTTGTTCCTAAGCCCAGAAGATTTTAGAGAGAGAAGAACTCAGTAGGCTGAGTAAAATTAATAGGCCAGGAAGAGTTGAGTAATTATTTCATGGTATGGAGGAGGGCCTTTTGAACCCATACAGAGCTTTTAATCAGGTGTCTGGAAGCCCCCCTTTCCAACAAACAGAATAACAGAGTTGGAAGGGACCTTGGAGGTCTTCTAGTCCAACCCCCTGCTTAGGCAGGAAACCCTACACCACTTTAGACAAATAGTTATCCAACCTCTTCTTGAAAGCTTCCAGTGTTGGGAGTATTTACAACTTCTGGAGGCAAATTGTTCCACGGATTAATTGTTCTAACTGTCAGGAAATTTCTCCTTAGTTCTAGGTTGCTTCTCTCCTTGTTTAGTTTCCACCCATTGCTTCTTGTTCTACCCTCAGGTGCTTTGGAGAATAGCTTGACCCCCTCCTCTTTGTGGCAACCCCTGAGATATTGGAACACTGCTATCATGTCTCCCCTAGTCCTTCTTTTCATCAAACTGGACGTACCCAGTAGTGGGTTCCTACCGGTGCGCTCTTGACTGTCCGTCGCTGCCGAGCCGAAGAAGCTGGCAGCATTCGAGGCGCTGGGCTTCCCCCGCCCGCTTTCCCGGGACGCCGGGATGCCGCCATTTGCGTTCTTCTGCCCTCTGCGCAAGCGCAAGTAGTGGGTTCCGGTAGGAACCCACTACTGCACGTACCCAGTTCCAGTTAGAATAGAATAGAATAGAATAGAATAGAATAGAATAGAATAGAATAGAATAGAATAGAATAGAATAGAATAGAATAGAATAGAATAGAATAGAATAGAATAGAATAGAATAGAATAACAGAGTTGGAAGGGACCTTGGAGGACTTCTAGTCCAACCCCCTGCTTAGGCAGGAAACCCTATACCATTTCAGACAAAGAGTTATCCAATCACTTCCAGTCTTGGTTGGTAAACAAACTGGAAACAAACTGGTTAATAACAGTTTTGTTTCTTCCCTCTAATGTGATTTCTGGCTTGTCTGGATGTTGGCTTTAAAGAGAATAAACTCAGGATTGTTCGTATCCTTCCTTGACTTTGAGGGTAATTTTTTAAACGGTAAGTAGATGGCAGTTATTTCTATGCATTTATTGATGGCTGATCTGTCTAAATTATGATAGGAACACACACACACACACACACACACACACACACACACACACAATTTTTCATTTGCTCACCTGGATTTCAGATGTCCTTGTTTATTATTTTCAGCTTTCTCTTCAGCTTCCCAGCCCTGGAGTATTGTGGAAAGTATTGTTTTTCACCCTTCCCCAAAGGAACTGGGATGTCCTTGGGAGAGAAAGGGAGGGAAAAGGTCCAGAAAAAATAAAAAGAAAGAAAGAAAGAAAGAGAAAAAAGGAAGGAAGAAAGGAGAAATAAAAAAGGAAGGAAGGAAGGAAAGAAAAAGGAAGGAAAAAGAAAAAAGGAAGGAAAGAAGCAAAGAAAGAAAGAAAGAAAGAAAGAAAGACAGAAAGACAGAAAGAAAGAAAGAAAGAAAGAAAGAAAGAAGAAAGAAAAATTCAGATGTGCTTTCTTTTGCAAATGGATCTAAAGTTCTAAAGGTTTAGAAACAAAAAGTGAAAATCATGTTTTCAGGATTGTTGTGTGGATAAAATGAGGGCAGAGGATCCCCTACCTTGGCCACCTTACACCAAACCTGGTTATCCAACCAACCAACCAACCAACCAACCAACCAACCAACCAACCAACCAACCAACCAACCAACCAACCAACCAACCTATGGAGAAGACTAGAGAATCGTTGCTGTACTTTAATCATGCAACAAGAGAAATATATACATGGTTGACATATAATTTGCACGCCAGGACAAGGCAGTCTTCTAAACAATCCATTTTCAGAAAACTAAAGTAAACAAATGGAGCATATGTTCAGCCAGAACTGATTGACAGCTGCCATAACAAATTGTCAGGTTTAAGGAGCTGGCTAGTTAACCCGCTGATATAATGAGTTGGATTCCTAGCGTTCTGTCTCATCCTCCCAGGTATCTCAGCCTCTGAAAGGCAGCAAAACTGCTTCTCTCCAATTCTTTAGTCAGGTGCACACAGGTGTGTGTGTGTGTGTGTGTGTGAATGATACAAGGATGCAAGTATTCAAGAGGGGGATGCGAATGTGACCATGGATTAGACACCATTGCAGTCTGGGTTCAAATTTCTAAATGGTGGTGCTGGAACGGAGAAAACAGGTGCCTGATCTTCCGTGTGATATTTTTTTTCTAATCAAATTCCATTTTTTGATGGGATGCCTTTTGCCGAGTTTAAGGTCACTTCAGTCAGCGCCGTGTTAAGGTTTTTCAATCAAACCTTTTAAATGCCAGTCCTATAACTGCTTTTGAAACATTTCCACAGCTCCTTTGGAGACTTGTGGTAGGACAAGGGAGATTTTCTCCGCACGTTGATGGACGATTCGTTGGACTAGCCACACGGAACATTAGAGAATGGCCTCAGGTCAGGCCATAATGCAACAGCCCATGATTTATATTTTGCACCCAAACAGGGCTGGATAATGAATCCGGAGGCGATGGAGGTTCAACCACAGTGCAAAATAGAGAATTTCAGTTTCAGTGAGCGCAAAGGCACATCCAAGCTAAGAGCAAAGGACAAGCCACAAACAAAGTGGACAATGACTCACTGGCACAACAGAATTGTGAGTTCAAATTGACACCAAAGATTCACAGAGGTCTCCATCGCAACATCTAAGTGGAAGTTATTACCATATTTTTCGGAGTACAAGACACACTTTTTCCCCTCCTAAAGAGGCTGAAAATTTGGGGGTGCGTCTTATACTCCGAATGTACTCCCGCCCACCCGCCGGCCCCTACCCTTCGGCCTCCGTGCGTCCTCTTCCTGGTTGCAGAGATTGCCACCAACAATGGCTTGTGTTTTGGGGCTCTGCATGTTGTGTTTCAGCCTCCAAATGCTCGACGCGTGGTGCCCAAAATGGCTACCCGGAACAGCTGTTGCCTCCTCTTACCCCTTCCATGTTTTGCCTGCTTTAGTCACTGAGCTCCCTCCGACGATCAGCTGTGCTTTAGAAGCACAGCCCCAACCAGCCCCAACCTCAAAACCAGCGAGTGAACTAATGTGCTGAAGCTGACCAGGCTAAGGACTAGCCAGATGAATACCTGATAGGCAGAATTTTTTTTCCTCCTATTTTCCTCCCAAAAACTAAGGTGCGTCTTATACTCCAGTGCATCTTATACTCCTAAAAATACGGTACTTACTCAGTGGCTTCATCCAGTTCTGAGTGCAAAAGCTTACAGCCATTCATTTAGTGACTGTATGAAGTTATAGCAGCACTGGAAAAAAGGGACTTATGACCATTTTTCACACTTATGACCATTGCATCACCCCCATGGTCAATCGTTCAAAAATCGGATGCTTGGGAGGAGGAGGAGGAGGAGGAGGAGGAGGAGGAGGAGGAGAATGACTATGTGGTCTTTAATGCTCTCTGAGATGGGTTGTTTTCTTGCAGATGTTTCATGACCCAACTAGGTAATATTATCAGTGCTAGAAGGGAGGTGAGAGAAGGAGGAGGAGGAGGGGGGAGGAGGAGGAGGAGGAGAGGAGGAGGAGGAGGAGGGAGGAGGAGGAGGAGGAGGAGGAGGACAATGACTATGAGGTCTTTAATGCTCTCTGAGATGGGTTTGTTTTCTTGCAGATGTTTCATGACCCACTAGGTAACATTATCAGTGCTAGAAGGGAGTGGAGAGGAGGAGGAAGAGGAGAAGAAGGAGGAGGAGGATGACTGTGGAGTCCTTGGAGCTCTCTGAGCTTGGTTATTTTCTTGTAGATGTTTCAGAACCCAATTAGGTAACATCATCAGTGATAACTTACGACTTGTGACTTATGTCCTGAGCATGAAGTCTTAAGCAAAAAATCCGATTAAAATTAATGACAATAACATCAAAATAACCATAGTTTTTGCCCTCCATGCTGGTTTCAGGAATGGTGAGGATTTCAGTTTTCTTTATATATATATATATAAAGAGCGGTCGAATTTCTTCCACAGCCACTTTTATTTTAGGCGGGTGAAATAAATGTTTCCAAAGAGAGCAGCTGGCATCTCTTTTCATAAAAGATTCTCTTTTGGGAGGACTATTTCCAAACAATTTCACACTAGCTCCATTCACAGGGACTATAGTTAAGGCTGTGTCAATTCTTCTCTAACTTCTTCTCTTCTTTTTTTTTTACAACTTTCGAGTGGAGCCATAATTAGCTGTGAATTGAAAATAGCTTCACTCGATGGATTTAATAGGATTTCTCCACTTTCTGAAATATTAATTGAGTCAGACTTTTCTCGTCCATCATATAGGGCAATGTGACGAATGAGTTAAACAACACCAGCAAAAAAACAAAACAAAACAGCCACACCACAAAAAACCTTGAACATAATTTAGACGTCTCGTGTAAAAATAGCACAATAGCATCAAGGTTTAAATTCTTCTTTGACTTTAGAACCAGATCAATTTTCTCTTAAGAGATATCAGATAATCTTTTCTTTAAGAAGCAGGGAAGCAAGCCACTAAATACAGACAGTCCTTGACTTTACAACCACAATTGAGCCCACATTTTTGTTGCTAAACAAGACATTTGATAAGTGAGCCTTGCCCCATTTACAACCTTTCTCGCCATGGTCGTTAAGTCAATCCCCACAGTTGTTTATTATTATTTATTTATTTATTTGTTCGATCTTATAGGCCGCCCAACTCCCAGGGACTCAGGGCGGCGTACAACATAAAGATGAACAATCAATAGAAACAACTATAGAAAAAAATTAAAAATACATAACAAAATTAAAAACATTTCCCATCATTCATATGCCTGCCAGAAGAGCCAGGTTTTAAACGGCCAGGTGTTAAGTTACTCACACGGTTGTTAAGTGAATCTGGCTTCCCTACTGACTTTGCTTGTCAGAAGGTCGCAAAAGGGGTTCACAGGACCCCCCGGGACACTGCAACCGTCATAAGTACATGCCAGTTGCCAAACTTATGGATTTCGATCACGTGACCACCGGGTATGCTGCAAGAGCCGTCAATGGGAAAAACCGTCATAATCATTTTTTTTCAGTGCCGTTGTAACTGTGAATGGTCACTAAATCAATGTTTGTAAATCGAGGATTACCTGTGGGAGGGGGACACCCCAAACCAAATTGACGAAATGTATGACTGAATGGAAAAATATTTGGATTTCTGTATACCTGTTGCAAACGTAAAGGCCACCTCATGATCGGGGGAATGTGTTACCTCTGCTTCGGTGTGAGATTTTTTTCCTTTTTTTAAATTCTTAAATCTTTTTTAAAATTCTTAAATCGAAGACTGCAGAGGATAATCAGAACTGCAGAAAAAACAATTACCGCCAACCTGCCTTCCATTGAGGACCTGAATACTGCACGAGTCAAAAAGAGGGCTGTGAAAATTATTTACTGACCCCACGCATCCTGGACATAATTGCTTCAACTCCTACCCTCAAAACGTCGCTACAGAGTACTGCACACCAAGACAACTAGACACAAGAACAGTTTTTTTCTGAACGCCATCACTCTGCTAAACAAATAATTCCCTCAACACTGTCAAACTATCACTAAGGCTGCATTACTATTA
>JALIGW010000014.1:3756713-3997795 GCA_023053685.1 Diadophis punctatus similis | reverse complement strand
GTTCAGCATATTGCCCGCAACAATCTGGGTCCCTCATTTTACCCACCTCGGAAGGATGGAAGGCTGAGTCAACCTTGAGCCGGTGAGATTTGAACAGCTGAACTGCTGAACTAGCAGTCAGCCTGCAGTGCTGCATTTAACCACTGCTTTGAACCCTTTTAATACGAGTGCATTACAATAAAAAGGGATTTAAAATGAGTTTTGTTTACAAACAACCACACATTTCATGCATAAAAGGCAGTGGTGGGATTCAAATTTTTTTACTATTCCGTGGGTGTGGCTTGGTGGGCGTGACATTGCTTGGCAGGGGAAGGATACTGTAAAATATCCATTCCCACCCCACTCCAGGGGAAGGATACTGCAAAATCCCCATTTCCTCCCGATCAGCTGGAACTTGGGAGGCAGAGAATAGATGGGGGCGGGGCCAGCCAGAGGTGATAGTTGCTGGTTCTTGGAACTACTCAAAATTTCCGCTACCGGTTCTCTGGAACTGGTCAGAACCTGCTGAATCCCATCTCTGATACAAAGGGCACAAAAAGAAACGCAGGCAGTCCCTCGTTTAGCGATGGCCTCATTTAGTGAAAGACTCATTTCGCCACTCTTCAGAAGTACAGCGATGACGAAAAAGTAATTTTAAAACCAACCCTCATCTTTATGACCCTTTGCTGGTCTGCAAAGCAAAGGGAAGCTGTGAAGTAAGATCATAAGCACGGTCAAAGTTAGTGCCTGCTTCACTTAATGACCCAATGGCCGGTCGCAATTGTGGCCATTGAAGGATCTCCTGTATTATATTCTGATCTAAAGGACTGCTATCAATTTTCTAGAAGACATGTGCCATTTGAGAGATCCTCTGGTTGCGGAAAAAAATAAGCGCACACACACAAACACAAACATAAATATGCACATATTTGTGGTGTTCTGTTATGAGAACATAGTTTTTTAGTGACCCCGAGAAATCACTTTGTCAAAAGGGCAGGAATCTTTACTATCTGATGGTTGCTGTTGTTTTAAAGCGAGGCTGGCTTGTTTTGCGGAATTCCTTGCAACTGCCAGTAGTACAAGTTGGAGGAAAAACACATCCTCACAATCCAAAAGATCAGGAATGCCGCTGTACAAACAACCCCTGAGAGTGGGATAGTTTGTAAACTTCGCCTTCTGAGTGACCCTTTTGTAAACTCAGTGGAAGAAAGTTGACTTTGCAAAACTGGCATTCCAGTGTCTTTTCCTCTCTTGTTCGTTCTTCCTATTTTGAATTGAGGAAAAAATAAATAAACCAATACATCTCCCTGCTTATTAAATGGAAAACTAGGGTTGAAAAATCTAATTCCCCAAAGATCTGAGATTCAGCTTAACAGAGTTGGAAGGGACCTTGTAGGTCATCTAGTCCAACCCCCTGCCCAAGCAGGAGACCCTACACCATTTCTGACAGATGGCAGTCCAGTCTCTTCTTGAAAGCCTCCAGTGATGAAGCTCCCACAACTTCCGAAGGCAACTTTTGTTCCATGGGTTGATGGTTCTCACTGTCAGAAAATTTCTCCTTATTTCCAGGTTGAATCTCTCCTTGTTCAGTTTCCATCCATTATTCCTTGTCTGTAGTTAGACGAGATGGTCCACCATTAAATGTAAGGTAACTTCTGAGTTCCTAAAATATTTTAGAAGACATCTGAAAGATCCAGCTGGATTAAACCATGATGTGGTTGATTTGGTCCAGTTCTCCTTTTAGGTTGTTGTGTGTTTTTAGCCAATCGTGGTTGATCTAAGATGTGAATTAAAGATCTCTTTTTTAGGACTAGAAATAACTACTTCAGGGAGTGGGAAAGGAAGAAGGATAAGGATCAGAAGTGCAGCACATACACAGAAAGAGGAGGAAATGATACAAATCACAACATCCCAGCTGTGATTTATAACCCATTGGGGGCTACTCTGCCATAGGGCCATAAAGGTTCTGAACTGTGGGTGTGATTGTGTAAATGAGAAAGGGAGAATCTGCAATTCTTCCACTTTTCATATCCTCTTTCTTGGTAAGACCACACTTGGAATACGGTATCCAGTTTTGGTTGCCATGATATGAAAACGATGTTGAGACTCTGGAAAGAGTGCAGAGAAGAGCAAAGATGATTAGGAGGGCTAGGGGTGGGTTCTAACTTACCTCGCTGCCAGCTCGCTTCCTCCCGCGCTGAAAACAAGATGGTGACGCATGCGCAGTGCCGGAAACTTCTGTCCATGCGCAGAAGAAAAAAAACCCGGGAAAAAAATAAATACAAAAATACAAAAAATACAAAAAAATTACAAAAAAAGATGGCAGCATCCACGGACAGGCACTGACAGAACTGGTTATGTGGCATCATCGTGACATCACCAGCAGGTTGCTACAGGTTCGGGGCGAACCGGTCCGAACCGGGAGGAACCCCACCTCTGAGGGGGGGCTGAAGGTTAAAACATATGAAGAACGGTTGCAGGAACTGGGTATGTCTAGTTTAATGAAAAGAAGGACCAGGGGAGACATGATAGCAGGGTTCCAATATCTCAGGTGCTGCCACAAAGAAGAGGGAGTCAAGCTATTCTCCAAAGCACCTGAAGGCAAGACAAGAAGCAATGGGTGGAAACTAAACAAGGAGAGAAGCAACTTAGAACTAAGGAGAAATTTCCTGACAGTTAGAACAATTAATCCGTGGAACAACTTGCCTCCAGAAGTTGTGAATGCTCCAACACTGGAAGGTTTAAAAGGAGATTGGATAACCATTTGTCTGAAGTGGTGTAGGGTTTCCTGCTTAAGCAGGGGGTTGGACTAGATGACCTCAGGAGCTGAGATAGCGCAGTGGTTAAAAGCAGCATTGCAACCTTCAGCTGATTGCTAGTTCAGCAGTCCAGCTGTTCGAATCTCACTAGGCTCAAGGTTTGACTCAGCCTTCCAATCCTTCCGAGGTGGGTAAAATGAGGACCCAGATTGTTGGGGGCAATATGCTGAACTCTGTAAACCGCTTAGAGAGGGCTGGAAAGCACTATGAAGCGGTATATAAGTCTAAGTGCTATTGCTAGTGCTATTGCTCCAAGGTCCCTTCCAACTCTGTTATTCTGCTAGGCAGAAGCAGAATGTCCTCTCTCTCTCTCTCTCTCTCTCTCCCTTTCAAGGAATGGCTCAGCTTCACTTGGAAAAAGGAACGCTAAAGGTTGTGTTGTTCATTAACAATCACAATGGACTTGTAAGCTGACTGTACGGTACAATCTGTCCTATGAAAATGCTAATGCCTTACCTCTCAAAGGTTTCTGAAGGCAATTCTACCTGGCCCCTTGGAGAACATAAAACGACAATTAAATGACTGACATACACAAATGTGCCTCTGGGTGGATTGGGATAATTAGTGAAGCCTTTGGACATCCAGTCGCACGAGCTAATTATGAACAAAGCCATCAAATAATGAACTTCAAATGCAGCTTACTCATGAGGGATGCGCTCTGAGCTTGGTTTTTTTTTTCTTGCAGACGTTTCATTACCCAGCTAGGTAGCATCATCAATGCTGGTTTGGATAACGAAACATTATCCAAGAAAATAACCAAGCTTGGGGGAGTACTAGGGACACGTCATTTCAACCCTGAGCTACAAATATTCTCCTTGATTGCAGCTTAATCATCTTGGTGTTCTTTTTTTTTAAATTTTATTCAAAAAGTTTTATTAGTACAACTTGGTGTTCTTGAAAGATTCATGTAGTTTGGTTTCTCTCGCCATATGCAGGCCCAACTCCCTGATTGCTCTCCAGCTAGAAGAAACCCAACTCTAAGACGATCATATTATGAAATAAGATTCAGTAAAAGCTTTTCTTCTGAATCACAGATGTATTTGGGGACATCCACCCAAGGAAAACCCTCTCATCCCTACTTCCTAAAACCCAGAGGTTGCTTCCTCATGAATCAAGATGCAAATCGGGGGTGAAATCCAGCAGGTTCTGACAGGTTCTGGAGAACCGGTAGCGGAAATTTTGAGTAGTTCGGAGAACCGCGAAATACCACCTCTGGCTGGCCCCAGAGTGGGGTGGGAATGGGGATTTTGCAGTATCCTTCCCCTGCCACGCCCACCAAGCCATGCCCATAGAACCGGTAGTAAAAAAATTGGATTTTACCACTGATGCAAATCCTTCCTATCACTCTTGAAATCTATAGTTCTGCAAAAATTTCACCTTGGGACTATTGTAAATTATTTATTTATTTATTTATTTATTTATTTATTTATTTATTTATTTATTTATTTATTTATTTATTTGTTTGTTTGTTTGTTTGTTTGTTTGTTTATTTATTTATTTAAGTACACATTAGATAATATATAAAAGTATAAACATGATTCGAATACATGAAATGGATACGAATAAAAGGGAACATTAGGACAGGGACTGTAGGCACAGTGGTGCGCTTATGCACGCCCCTTAAAGACCTCTTAGGAATGGGGTGAGGTAAACTGTAGACAGTCTAAGGTTAAAGTTTTGAGGGTTTGGGGAAGAAACCACAGAGTCAGGTAGTGCATTCCAGGCATTGATCACTCGGTTGCTGATGTCGTACTTTCTGCAATCGAGTTTGGAGTGGTTCAATTTGAGTTTACATCTATTGTGTGCTCATGTATTGTTGTTTCACTAAACAACAATTCACTGTTCATGCTTCCCTAAACCATGATTTGTTGAATAAGGTATAATTGGCAGGGTTCACACATCACACTCAAGCTGAAAGTGACATACGGCAAACCAAACCCATTAGGACAGGAGGTTATCTGAATGTTTTAAATTTTGACTTACAGTGGCTAGCCTTGGGGGGGGGGGGGAACCGGTATTGTAAGCTGGAGAAGAATCTCCTGTCATGTTTCCCATGTGGTCATTATGGGATGTAAAATGTATCCTACCTCCAGCTTTGTTACTTTCATGATCCATAATTAATTTGACAATCTTGTTGGCTTTAATGGAGTTAATTTGGATAAAGTGGTTTATGGAGTAAGGGAACTAATTTGCTATCCCTCTCTCTAATTCTATCCCTCCGGGGAAGGGAGAGAGAGAAGAAGGAAGGAAGGAAGGAAGGAAGGAAGGAAGGAAGGAAGGAAGGAAGGAAGGAAGGAAGGAAGGAAGGAAGGAAGGAAGGAAGGAAGGCCTTGTTTGCAAAATAAGATACATAAAATGCATTTGGGCACAATAATAAACACAATATATTTTAAGGACATTGGTATATTTAAAAAAAAAGAACTAGGTTGTCAAGTTGAAGAAAAAATCCCCTCAAACAATTTGGGAAAGAAAGAGAAAAGGGATTTTTACAGCCTGTGCCTTTGTACAATGCTTTATGAATGATGGTGTTTTACATTTCTGTCATGGGCACATTCAGTCTAATGAGGCAACACATCTGGGATGCTCAAAATTTTAGAGCAACGGAGGAAGATGTAAAACAAACTCACCGTCTAAGAACAGGGAAGTGTATCAAGGGGAGAGAAAACATTGCAAAGGACCTTATGAAATAGTAACAAATGTTCTTATGCTTTCACGAAACAGCCTAGCTTATGCCGATAGCAAAGAACTGCCACCAAAACTTCGAGTGTTAATTAGACTTTAAAACATCACTCTGAGCCATACTTGATTTTTTTTAAAGTTCCTCCATTTGATCTACTCTGGAACGCTGTCACGACTAAGTGCCAGCGTTAAGCACCGTTAAGATTTCAATTAGAAGTCCTTTCTGCATGCAAATGTGATATATTTCCCCCCCCAACCCAAGTAGAGACATTAGGGTATCCTGTGAAGATTCCGTGAGTGTTATAATTAGCAGGATCAAAGCTGCTGATTTATGGGGCAAAGAGGCAGAGAGGCTGTGGTCCTCCAGAGGTTGGGGAACTAATGAGCAATCTGAGCTGCCGGATTGTCAGAGAAGAAGTCAAGGGAGTTGTAGTCCATCAATCTCTGGAAAGCCACAATTCCTCACCACTGATTTTGAGATTCCTTTGAAGGGATGACACAGTAGATGTTAGTCCTTCACACAAGCAAACATCGCCACTTTCTTTTGGATGGGATTGCTTTCCTTTAGACCAAGAGTCTCCAAACTTGGCAACTTTAAGACTTATGGACTTCCACTCCCAGAATTGCTGGGAGTGGAAGTCCACAAGTCTTAAAGTTGCCAAGTTTGGAGAACTCTTGCTTTAGACTGAGATAAATCTCAGAGTTTCATTTCTCCCCATTCAACCTTCGAGAATTCCCACTCAGTATGGCTGTTGGAAGAGAACATTTTGAGAAGGCTCAGCTGTGGAACCCGAACAGAAGTAGTATTCAGACGGTTTTCATGCAGAAATCGCGGGTTCCATCCCGGCTCTATGCTATCCTATTTGTGCACGTTTTTAAGGCCGTGCGCCAGTGGTGGGTTCCTACCAGTGCGGTCCACTCTATAGCACCGGTAGCAGCCCGCTGGTGACGTCACAGTGCCAGTGTGGTCGGTTGCTGGTGCCTGGCCGCCGCCATTTTTTAAAAAAAAAATTTACATTTTTTTTTAAATTTTCTTCTGCGCATGTCCAGAAGCCGAGCTTCCGGCACTGCGCATGCGCTGCCTTCCTATCCCACATTGAGTCAAAGCAGGGGAGGATGGCTGAGGGAGCGTGTGAGACGCTGAAAGAACGGGCAGCAGGAGCAATCTCCATTCCCCTCCCTTCAGCAGTCTGAGAAGCCACGAAAGCGTGGTGATGATCCTAGGCATTTTTGCACGTTTGAGGCTTCTCGAGCTGCTGAGGGGATGGGGAATGGGCGGCAGGACCTATCTCAGTTCCCCTCCCTTCAGCAGTCTGAGAAGCCACACCCACCCGGGTCACATGGCTGGCAAGCCACACCCACAAAATAAGCCACGCCCACAGAGTGGTAGTAAAAAAAATTAGGAACCCACCCCTGCCGTGCGCATGCACGGAAGGCTCATGTGTGAGTAAAGCGCATGCTCGGAAGGCCGTGTGCATCTGTGGAGGTGGTGCGTGTGAGCAAAGCGCTCACATTTGCAAACCGGTAGGGAAGGTAAGTGAAAACCATCCCTGAACCCAAATCCCATTGCTAAAGATCTTGGCTAGTAGCAAGTACTCCAAAATGATCATTTATCAAATGGGATGGAGTACAATATTCTGTGCTGAGAACAGAACAGGAGAAGAATAAAGAGGGGAATCCAAACAATTTGTCTTCATCAGTCCTCAGAATCAATCCTTAATCCTTTCATGACGCTTTACAGTGAACAGAACCGAATCAACTTCACCCCTCGTTCCAGCTAAGAGAGCATTTCTTGAAAGTTCTCACAACAGGCATAAAGGAAGAGATGAACATACTGTACCTGTTTTCCTCAACCTGGTAGCCATTAGAACCATTATAACTCAGTGTGTTGACACACTTAATACTTAATGATCTGCTTAATGACTGCTACAACGTAGGACTGTAATTCTGAGCTTGATCATGGTTGTTAAGTCAAGGATTATCTGTACAAATATCCATGGGCTGGGGAAAGATGCATTCAGTTGATCGTGACCTTCTGAGCAGTTAAAGATGGGTATTCGAGTCAAGAGCCGAGGTGGCGCAGCGGTTAGAGTGCAGTACTGCAGGCCACTTTAGCTGACTGTGATCCGCAGGTCAGCGGTTCAAATCTCACCGGCTCAAGGTTGACTCAGCCTTCCATCCTTCCGAGGTGGGTAAAACGAGGACCCAGATTGTTGGGGGCAATGTAAATATATACATTGCTTACCGGTGTAAACCGCTTGGAGAGTGCTTGCACTGTGAGGCGGTATATAAATCTCACAAATAAATAAATAAATAAATAAATAAATAAATAAATAAATAAATAAATAAATAAATAAATAAATAAATAAATAAATAAATGATTGACATACGATCAGTTTTGCACACAATAGCCACAAACAAACATATCACATTAGTAATGATGTGTTGCCAAGCAACCGATTTAAGAAACATTTACTCGTTTGGTAGCATCTAGGAAGCTCTGACTCCTGAAAAAAGGGTGAAATGGAAAATTTCGTTCTTTTAGTACTTCTTGACTAGGAAACACCCTATATCCAGGTGTAGGGAAATCTCCCTTTTTAATAACAGAGTTGGCTCAATTTGCTTGTTTGCACTGGAGTTTGCAAAAATACTTAGGAAAGAGGACATCTGGTTCGGTTTATATCAACTGTTGACATAGAACGCAATGGAAGGCAGCACCTGAAAAAATATTACAAGTTTTATTCAAAGTGACCTCGTCTCCGAGTTTTATAGGACACATCAGAATTTGCAATTAGCCAACGTTTCACCTCTTGGTCATATGTGATTTGGCATAAACAAAAGCAAGAACTTCTATTATATATGAACGTTTGAGAAATAAATGCAGGCTGGAGCACTTTCTAGAAAGCATTAGATCTTCTGGGATGGAAACAGGCCACGCTTTCACAGCCTAAGGGGGGAAAATATTAGAAATAAGCACATAAAGCAATGTAGATGAGATGGGCAGCATGCAAATTTAATAAATAAATACAAATAATACATTCTCTTTGCAGATTGTACATACCCCCTGAATATAATTTAAAGCAAGGGTGTCTAATCTTGGACACTCTAAGTCCTATAGACTTCAACTCCCTATCCAAGAAAAGAGGAGTTAGCCAAACAAATCATGATTTCTTTGCTGACACACAAAGTTGGCTCTGTTGTGTTTTGGTCTTGAACCAATCCTAGCTAAAACCATGGTTAAAATAAACGGACACGGTGCCTGGATTCGTGCAATGTAGCAAGCCATAACCCCAGATTACAAGACAAAAATCACCCAAAGCCTTAAACCCAGATCAAACATATAATATTATGGCAAATCTGTCAGCCACAATATCTGGGAGCATTATAGATAATAAACCACTGAAGTTATTATTATCCTTCCCCCTGGAGTGGGGTGGGAATGGAGATTTTGCAGTATTCTTCCCTTGCCACGCCCACGCTCACCAAGCCACACCACGCCCACCAAGCCACGCCCACGGAACTGGTAGTAAAAAAATTTAGATTTCACCACTGAGCCTGCCTCAATCAAAACTTGTTGCAAAAAAATGAACTAAATATCCTTTGGAGCTATCTCAGTATACCTAACGGAATTGTCTTCAAAGACTGCCGGATCGTTCAATGCTTACAGGATTTTACACATTATCTCGATAATTAATTTTTTTTTCTTCCTCTTAATCATTTGGAGACTTATTTAAGATTTATAGTATTTTTTACTGCAAGAGATCTCTTGGCAAATAAACAAACCCCCATGAGTCTTCACATATTACTGTTCTGGGGGCATCATTCTTACCAATGGTAATATTTCTCTAAATTGCTTCTGAACGCAAGCAAGAAACCAAATACTAAAAGTTTTCAAAGCATTAAAGATCAGTTCGCCTTTTTTTGTAAATCTCTTGATAAAGTCCCATTCAGGAAGGGAAAAAAAATATCTACTGCTATAATTCATTATACTGTGTATTTTGTTAATTGCTTTTCCCGCACACCTGATTATGAAACTAGGCAGAAAATAAGATATTTGCTCTAGAACTTTCCATAGAGGCCCACAGATTATTGGATTTTCATAATCTCCAACTGAGACCCACCCTAGATCAATCTACCAAGAACAACCCTGTGTTTTCTTTCCATCTTCCTTCTTCCAAATCCTCTTAAGCGTCAAATATGGGAACAGAGAAACAAAACAGCCACCTTACCAAAGAGAGGTCACACTTAGGACTGTTGCAGAATCTACATGGTCACGTGATCAAAATTAAATCCCTCGGCAATGATTACATATTTATGATGGTTGCAGTGTCCCAGGGTCATGTGATCCCCAATCTTCTCAGCTGGCTTTCGACAAATAAAGTCACTGCAGGGAGCCAGATTCACTTACTGACCATGTGATTCACTTAACAGTTGCAGGGATCTGCTTAACAACCGTGGCAAAAAAAGTCCATAAAATCGGGGACCAGCCGCATAACAATCGCCTTGGTGAACAACGAGAATTTGGGTAGTCATACGTCAAGGACTACATGTGCTAGAGACAAAAGCTCTTCCCAATCCACCTGATTGGTCTTGATTGAACCATGTGACTGATTGTTCGGGGGAGGGAGGGAGGGGAAATAGAGGCCGTCATAGACACGGGGTGAACCTGGTGCCTGGTCAGCCTTCCCCTCTGTCATAAGCTAGGCATCCGGACGAGAACTTTAGCCAACCTCATATGCATTGAACAAGGTGATCGGTAGAGCCTTTGCTACCCTGAGCCCGTACGGCTAGAAATGGGACGCCACTGGGAGCTCATCCGGTTCATGGTGGCGCCAAAAATGACTGAAACAGTCATCCTGGGGCTAGCCTGGCTGGACAAGTGGAGTCCCACCATCTTGTGGGGAAGACAGCTACTGGAAAATAAAGCTGAGACTAGGGCCAGTGGTGAAATCCAATTTTTTTACTACAGGTTCTGTGGATGTGGCTTTGTGAGCGTGGTGTGGTGTGGCTTGGTGGGCGTGGCAGGGGAAGGATATTGCAAAATCCCCATTCCTTCCCCACTCCTGGGGGAAGGATACTGCAAAATCTCCATTCCCACCCCACTCTGGGGCCAGTCAGAGGTAGTATTTGCCGGTTCTCCGAACTACTCAAAATTTCTGCTACTGGTTCTCCGAACTACTCAAAATTTCCGCTACCGGTTCTCCAGAACCTGTCAGAACCTGCTGGATTTCACCCCTGGCACTAGGCCCTCTCCTCTCTCCCAACCCTACAGAGGGAGGATCAGTCAGGCGGCCAGAACGCCAAACTGCAGCCACCACTTCAGAGTCGCGGCCAGGAAGCCCCCAGATTCCCAGGGAATACCGGGACTTGGCGGGAATGTTTAGTGAAGAGGAATGCAATGCCCATCTGAACCCAAATAAGCCATCGTTTCATTTGAGCGTTAAATCATTGAGTGGTTTAATCCAATGTCGGTTCACGGCTACTCAGTCAGTAGTTCAATGCTACGCTAGGACACAAGAGCTGGATTCTGCCTCCCGCTTTGGTCTGGAAACCATCCCTCTTCCAAAGCTGCTCCAGATTTGGCAGATTGCGAACAGCTTGCCTCGTTGTTGTTGTTGTTTTTCGCAGCGAGGCGATCTGAATGTTTAAAATACACCACGAAAGGGAAAAAGCACATTTAAAAGCTAACCTCCTTCCTCCTCCTTATTCTCCCACTGATTGCAAATATTAAAAATGTAGTTCGACACAGAAAGTGGAGCAGAATCTTGATGTTCCACGCTGATAAGAGCGCCGTGTCGACTTCTGTAATCCCACCTACCACCGCCATGGAAACCGTCAGTGACTTCTCAGTGAACTTTGCTTCCATGTCCTGGAGACATTTTTAAAAAGTGTCCGACTTATTTAGCATCTCAAGAGTTCTGAGGCCATGGGGAATCTCAGGAGGAGCTGATCCGTAGGGCTGACCCCTTTATTTCCCTTTCTGCGGTCTTCTGCGCAAAGGGAGACATTAATTGGCTGCTAATGAAGACTTTGTTTGTCGTTGACGGTTGCTAACATGCCCAGGATTACATATGGTTAAATAATAATAATAATATGTGGATCTTATTTCTTTTAACATACGGCGGATGATAAGAGGTGGACGTTGCAGGGAGCTCTGGTGGTCAGAATGATCAAACACAAATAGATGAAATCATTATACTAGAGAAAGATACATGCTAATTATGAATCCAAAATATAGTCTTGGGGAAATCTTATTTACTGGCTCTTTCATTTCAAGGGAGGACAGGCTCAGTCCAAGAATCAGGGGTGAAATCTAGCAGGTTCTGACAGGTTCTGGAGAACCGGTAGTGGAAATTTTGAGTAGCTCGGAGAACCGGCAAATACCACCTCTGGCTGGCCCCAGAGTGGGGTGGGAATGGGGATTTTGCAATATCCTTCCCCCTGGAGTGGGGAGGGAATGGGGATTTTGCAGTATCCTTCCCCTAGGAGTGGGGCGGGAATGGGGAGTTTGCAGTATCCTTCTCCTAGGAGTGGGGAGGGAATGGGGATTTTGCAATATCCTTCCCCTAGGAGTGGGGAGGGAATGGGGATTTTGCAGTATCCTTCCCCTAGGAGTGGGGAGGGAATGGAGATTTTGCAGTATCCTTCCCCCAGGAGTGGGGAGGGAATGGGGATTTTGCAGTATCCTTCCCCTAGGAGTGGGGAGGGAATGGGGATTTTGCAGTATCCTTCCCCTAGGAGTGGGGAGGGAATGGGGATTTTGCAGTATCCTTCCCCTGGAGTGGGGAGGGAATGGAGATTTTGCAGTATCCTTCCCCTAGGAGTGGGGAGGGAATGGGGATTTTGCAGTATCCTTCCCCTAGGAGTGGGGAGGGAATGGGGATTTTGCAGTATCCTTCCCCTAGGAGTGGGGAGGGAATGGGGATTTTGCAGTATCCTTCCCCTGGAGTGGGGAGGGAATGGGGATTTTGCAGTATCCTTCCCCTAGGAGTGGGGAGGGAATGGGGATTTTGCAGTATCCTTCCCCTAGGAGTGGGGAGGGAATGGGGATTTTGCAGTATCCTTCCCCTGGAGTGGGGAGGGAATGGGGATTTTGCAGTATCCTTCCCCTAGGAGTGGGGAGGGAATGGGGATTTTGCAGTATCCTTCCCCTAGGAGTGGGGAGGGAATGGAGATTTTGCAGTATCCTTCCCCCAGGAGTGGGGAGGGAATGGGAATTTTGCAGTATCCTTCCCCTAGGAGTGGGGAGGGAATGGGGATTTTGCAGTATCCTTCCCCCAGGAGTGGGGAGGGAATGGAGATTTTGCAATATCCTTCCCCTACCACGCCCACTGAACAACGCCCACCAAGCCACGCCCACCAAGCCACACCACGCCCACCAAGCCACGCCCACAGAACCGGTAGTAAAAAGTTTAGATTTCACCACTGGGACTAATATGTTTGACAAGAATGGCCAGAAAAGCTCTTTAACTCAGTTAATTTTTGTAAACGATTAGAATCTTTACCAAAGGAAAGAGAAGACAGATCGACAGGATTACGACGTATTTCCTGCCAAATCCAATGCAATGGGTTTTAAATAGCTTGTAGCTAAGGTGTACCCGAATAACAGCTATGTCCTTCTCCTGCTTCCAGGAAATACCCTGATGATTAATGCATGTCACAGAAAGGCAAAACTCTTACCCTGATCTTGATAGTAGCTTTTCCCTAACAGTAGCTTTCCAAGAACCAGTTTGGTATGGTGGTGAAGTCACCAGGTTAGAAAGACGAGGTATATCTAGTCTAACAAAGAGAAGGACTAGGGGAGACATGACAGCAGTCTTCCAATACTTGAGGGGCTGCCCCAAAGAAGAGGGGATCAACCTGTTCTCCAAAGCACCTGAAGGCAACACAAGAAGCAATGGATGGAAACTCATCAAGGAGAGATCCAACCTAGAACTTAAGGAGAAATGTCCTGAGAGTGAGAACAATTCATCAGTGGAACAACTTGCCTCCAGAGGTTGTGGGTGCTCCATCCAGAATAGGCTGAGCAACCATTGGACCTGGATGGAGTTGGGATCTCCTGCTCAAGAAAGGGGTTGTAATAGAAGACCTCCAAGGTCCCCTCCAACTCTGCTATTCCATGTTCTGCGATGAGGTCTAATCCTGCCTTGGGTGGAGATAAGATTGGACCTCATCTTGGTATTCTTTTGAAAGGTGTCTTGAAGTCACGGTTTTGTCCATGGGCCTGGGGACCCCAGGGTGATATGGTGCCCATCAAATAATTGGTTTGATTGTTCATTGCCAGGGAGGTAGTGGGTACATTGGGTCTTGTATTTGAGGTTTTATTTCTATAAGCCGCCCGGACTCTCTGTGGATGAGTTGGGCAGACATATAAATTTTCTTAATAAGTAAATAAATAAAATCTAACCTCAGATTTGACTCCCACTTTCTGGATTTATCTTGGGGGGGGGTTCTCCAGGGCAGGATGAAGGGGAGCAAAGCAACATGGTGTTTAGAGTGTCTTAGATAATGATGGACTAAGTTCCTGACTGACATTTTGAACTCTTTGTTGATGTAAATACTGGACACTAGGCATGGCTTAGTAGCTGCCTTGAATCTGTAACCAAATCCTTTCCCATGTTATGCCTTTAATGCAAATAACCGTTTGTTATCCCAACATTTTGACTGGGTGGCTCACCGATTAAGGATGGGAGAAGATAGAAGGCTTCCTTTAATGAGTCCCTTCAATAGAATAGAATAGAATTCTTTATTGGCCAAGTGTGATTGGACACACCAGGAATTTATCTTTGGTGCATATGCTCTCAGTGTACATAAAAGAAAAGATACATTTGTCAAGAATCAGGAGGTACAACACTTAATGATTGTCATAGGGTACAAATAAGCAATCAGGAAAGAATCAATATTAATAGCAAAGAGAAGGACCAGGGGTGACATAATAGCAGTGTTCCAATACTTGAGGGGATGCCACAGAGAGGAAGGGGTCAGGCTGTTCTCTATGGCAGTGTTTCCCAACCTTGACAACTTGAAGATATCTGGACTTCAACTCCCAGAATTCCCCAGCCAGCGAATGCTGGCTGGGGAATTCTGGGAGTTGAAGTCCAGATATCTTCAAGTTGCCAAGGTTGGGAAACACTGCTCTATGGCAACAGAAAGCCAAACAAGGAATAACGGATGGAAGCTGACCAAGAAGAGATTCAACCTGGAAGTGAGGAGAAACTTTCTGACGGTGAGAGCGATCAACCAGTGGAACAGCTTGCCAGCGGAGGTTATGAGAACCCCAACACTTGCGACCTTCAAGGGGAGACTGGACTGCCATCTGTCTCAAATGGTGTAGGAACTCCTGCTTGAGCAGGGGGTTGGACTAGATGACCTACAAGGTCCCTTCCAACTCTAATAATAAATCTAAAACTAATATAAATCGTAAGGATACAAGCAACAAGCGAACTGGTAGGGAAGGTAAGTGAATCCCATCTCCGTTCCTAATAAATTCACTCGATATGCCATTTCCCTCCTTTAGATCCTTCAGGACTGTAGCAATCCCTTGCAGACTTTTTATCCATCCGCCGAGCCTAGATTAATTTATTATATTCCATATACCGTATTTTTTGGAGTATAAGACGCACCTTTTTCCTCCCTAAAAGTGGCTGAAAATTTGGGTGCGTCTTATACTTCGAATGTAGCTTTTTTTCCAGCCCTAACTAGGTGCTAACAGATCTTCCCAGCTCTTACCTTGCAGGCTTTTCATTGTTACTCTCTCCAAAGAATGTTTTTCTAGCCCTAAGTCTTTGCAGGTTTTTTTTCATTGCTCTACTTGCTCCAAAGAAGGTTTTTTCCAGCCCTAACCAGGTGCTAACGATCTTCCCAGCTCTTACCGGCTTGCAGGCTCTTTCATTGTTACTCTCTCAGAATAATATTTTTCCAGCCCTAAATCTTTGCAGGGTTTTTTTCATTGCTCTACTTGCTCCAAAGAAGTTTTTTTCTAGCCCTAACCAGGTGCTAACGATCTTCCCAGCTCTTACCTTGCAGGCTCGTTCATTGTTACTCTCTCCAAAGAATGTTTTTCCAGCCCTAAGTCTTTGCAGGGTTTTTTTCATTGCTCTACTTGCTCTGAATAAGTTTTTTTCTAGCCCTAACCAGGTGCTAACGATCTTCCCAGCTCTTACCTTGCAGGCTCTTTCATTGTTACTCTCTGCGAAGAATGTGTTTCCAACCCTAAGTCTTTGCAGGGTTTTTTTCATTGCTCTACTTGCTCTGAATAAGTTTTTTCCAGCCCTAACCAGGTGCTAACTATCTTCCCAGCTCTTACTGGCTTGCATGCTCTTTCATTGTTACTCTCTCAGAAGAAGGTTTTTTTAAGTCCTAACCAGGGGATAAAATAATGTGCTGAAGCTGACCAGACTAAGGATGCTAGCCAGATGAATACCTGGTAGGCAGATTGTTTCCCCCTATTTTCCTCCCCAAAAACTAAGGTGCATCTTATACTCCAGTGCGTCTTATACTCTGAAAAATACGGTAGCTCTTGAACGGCTTCTTCTAATGAACACATAATGGGGCTTGGAGGCGTGGAAGGGAATTTGGAGATAAGATGGAGAAGTTTTCCAGTTTTGTCTTGCGGGGTGGGGGGGAAATAAGGTTGTTATAATACAATCACCTCTCTCTGGTATTATGCATAGCCATGGAATAAGATGCCGGTCGAATGAGTGATTGGAGCTCACGGTTCAGCTAAATTAACATCTCAAGTCCATTTCTGTGGCTAAATCTCAGTTCCTCATAATCTTAGAGCAAATATTTGTCTTTAATGTCTCTGATTTATGCGCCGAATATCATGTGCTGTTCCTTTCTCTCTTAATTATTATTTTTTAAAAACTGCTTTCAGGCAGAAAGTCAAAGCCTGCTGTGTTTTATATTATATCTCCAACTCATTTTCCTGTGTATTTTTTTTTTAAATAAAGGAACCGTCTAATTAATCTACGTACTGTGAATTTTTTTTTCTTCTTCTGCTGCTTAAACTCTTTACACTCATAAAAAGGACCGGACAGAAGTGTAAAATGTTGCTAATTTGTTGCAACTGAGGGTGGTTGTGGGATGGATGTGAAATTATCTTTTTCATATTCCCCAGCCCTTCCGTAATTGAGACTTACCCACACTAATTGTACAGAAAGATATTGGAGCTGAGAGTACCAGAATATAATGTTTAAGATGTTAGATTGAGACAAGTTTGAAAAAACCCCACTGGGTGATTTTGGGCACTTGCTGGTCTCAACTAGATTAAACTCATGGATTGTTGCTAAGATAAAATTAAGGACAGACACTTCTCTATATATGCAACTTTAAGATAAATTGATTAATGGTGCGCCATTAAAAGTGTTTTTTTTCAAACGGCAACTGGACTCAAGAACTGAAGAAGCTTCTTGGATCAGAAGCGAAAGGTCTTCAAGAAAAAGCAAAGTTCAGTTGCCCTTTGGGACAACCATGACCTGGATAACTGAGAATCTCCATAGACATTGATGTGCCATTAATTCTAACCTTGCAAACCGCAGACTTCAGAGGATAATCAGAACTGCAGAAAAAACAATTGCTACCAACCTACCTTCCATTGAGGACTGTTATTAGCCGATTGTGTGGCTAAACCTCTTCTATTGATTATCCACAGTTTCTGTTTCTAGCACAGGCTGTGTTTGGTACCAAATGACCTTCTTCTTACATTTTCATGTTTCTTATATTTATGGGCTTAAGGAAACAATTGCGTGATTCAAAGCTGAACAGGCACACACACACACACACACACACACACACACACACCCAGAGCCAACGGGGGCCAGTAATTGAGTTCAGCTTACCAGTTTCAGCCCTTTTCACAACATAATCTGATATGGGACTTATATTTTCTCAAGAGATTCGCTCGATCGCCTCCGTGGAAACACCAGACTCTGCAAATATGATTGCAGTTTCTTTATCAGCCGGAATGTGTCGGCGTACACTATAATGGGGTATTTAAAAAGGCACTGCGTATACATTTTAATTCGGTGCAAAAGAATAAACATTATCAAGATATCAGGACAGGCAGACAGCACTTGTACAAGGTTTATCAGTTGTTCTAATTCATAAAATGATGCTGGCTTCCCCCCCACCCCTCACCCCCAAAATATCTGAAAGGTTCTGGGTTGGAGTTATTGAAAAAGTTTGTCTGTAGGGGCGTGCATAAGCGCACAATCGTTCCTGTCCTAATGTATAAGCACACCTACCGTTCCTGTCCTAATGTACCCATATATTCATACCTCTTTTACTTTTATTCATGCTTGTGCTATCACATATATATTCAATCACATTTTACTGTTTATACTTTGCTTATAATCATATATGCTTGACAAATAAAACAAATACAAAATACAAACATAAATACAAAATAGTTACTCCTCAGTTTACGACTACATGTAAGACGAAAATTGCCTCCCCTCTTGCCCTCAAGGGCTATGGAGAATTTAGTAGTGGAGCTTCGTGGATTTTCAAGGAAAGGAAAACTGCACGCAGAGTTAGAACAAAACAAAAGGCGAACACTGGGCCAAATGCACCAGCAATGACCCAACCAGAACAAAGTCTCTCTGGCTTGACTACAACGCTGTTGGCTCACAACGCTGAACAACTTGTTTTGATGGTCCGCTGAAAAATTATGACTCATCTCTTGGTGAGCAGTCCTGAGTCTTGTGAGAAAGAAATGTCCATCCTTTGCTGCAACTACATGTTCATTTTATATTTGGCTGGCAGCGATGCACCCATGCACTGCTTCATTCAGTTCTGTAGCTGACTTGTGTTTCTCTCCTCTCTCTCTCTTTCTCTCTCTCTCTCTCTCCCCTCTCTCTCTCTTTCTTTCTTTCTTTCCTTCCTTCTTTCTTTCTCTCTCTCTGTCTCTCTCCCTCTCCCTCTGTCTCTCTCTCTCTTTCCCTCTCTCTCATTCTCTCCCTCTCTCTTTCTCTCTCCCCCTCTTTCTCTCTCTCCCTTCTCTCATTCTCTCTCTCTCTCTCCCTCTCTTTCTCTCTCCCCCTCTTTCTCTCTCTCCCCTCTCTCATTCTCTCCCTCTCTCACCCTCTTTCTTTCTCTCTCTCCCTCTCTTTCTCTCTCTCCCCTCTTTTTCTCTTTCTCTCCCCCTCTTTTTCTCTCTCTCTCCCCTCTCTTTCTCTCTCTCCCCTTTTTCTTTCTCTCTCCCCTCTCTCTTTCTCTCTCTTTCTCTCTCTCTCTCCCCTTTCTTTCTCTCTCCTCTCTCTCTTTCTCTCTCATTCTCTCCCCCTCTCTCTCCCTCTTTCTTTCTCTCTCTCTCTCTCCCTCTTTCTCTCTCTCCATCTCTTTCTCTCCCTCTCTCTCCCCTCTCTCTTTTTCTCTTTCTCGCTCCCTCTTTCTCTCTCTCTCCCCTCTCTTTTTCTCTTTCTCTTTCTCTTTCTCTTTCTCTCTCTCTCTCTCTCCATCTCTCTCTCTCTTCCCCCCTCTCTCCCCCCTCTCTCCGAAAGCAGACTGACCCGCCAAGCTCTGGAAAACAATTGCAGCCTGTCGCAACAGCCACACCAGCTCCGGGCATGTTGCAATACTTTACATAATTCATTGGGCACAACTATATTTGCCAGCAAAGGAGGGGTTTTTTTTTCTTCCTAATTTCATTTGAGTGAAATGAAGCTTAAGGCACTCTGCTTGTTACATGCAGGGTAATGGCTTTATGTAGCTTGTATTTAAACCATGAGGTGGCCAACCAATTTGGATACTTCTCAGACTGAATGGTGCAGATGAAGTGAAGGATACTTTGGAGTTTGCACTAAGCAGTGGGTGCTTACAAGAACATAGAGTTGGAAGAGACCTTGGAGGTCATCTAATTCAACCCCTGCTGGAGCAGGAGACCCTACACCATTTCAGACAAATGGCTGTCCAGTCTCTTCTTGAATGCCTCCAGTGATGGAGCACCCACAACATCTGAAGGCAACTTCTCTTCCACTGGTTGATTGTCCTCACTGTTAGGACATTTCTTCTTAGTTTTAGGTTGCTTCTCTCCTTGATCATTTTCTATCCATTGATTCTTGTCCTGCCTTCAGGGGCTTCGGAGAATAGTTTGCCTCCCTCATCTTTGTGGCAGCCTCTCAAATACTGGAAGACTGCTATCATATCTCCCTTAGCCCTTCTTTACTAACAGTCTCTCCCATAAACATGTAATCAGTAATGACCTTATTAAGTCACCCACCGGATAATAAACACATGCTTGTGTGAATTATCCCGCACAGAAATGACGCCCCCTCCAACCCCACCCTACTTAGAAGATAGAACATATATATATATATATATATATATATATATATATATATATATATATATATATATATATATATATATATATATATATATATATATATATATATATATATATATATATATATATATATATATATATATATATATATATATATATTACAGCTTGATAGCTACCTAGTCCGTGCTCTGATTATAAAGGGCTCAGCGTGGAATCTATTAATTAGATTGCCATGATGATTGCATTCATGTCTCTCTGAGATTTACTTATCTTATTTTGCTTTCGATAAGACAGCAAAATCCCACAACCAACATGGAGGCAGGAGTCGGGGGGTCAAAGAGAAAAGTAAGCACTTTTCTGCCATCTTGTGCCCTTTAAGAATGATCGAAGCCAGGGGCGGGTTCCTCTTACCTCGCTACTACTCGCTGCGCGTGCATTGCCACGTTTCGTGCGTGCGCTTGCTATGTGCGTGCGCCCCCTCGCGCGATTTTGCTTCCGCGCATGAGCAGGAAGCAAAAAACCCCCGAAATCTCTCTTGTGCGCGCGTCCCCTCGTGAGATTTTGCTTCCGTGCATGCGCAGGAAGCAAAAAAAGCCCCAAAATTCCCGAAAAAAGATGGCGCCGCGCGACGGACCGGCGAGGACGGCACCGGAGCCGTTTCGCAATCCGCCGGCCGCTACCGGTGCCATAGAGAAGACCGCACCGGTAGGAACCCACCCCTGATCGAAGCTCAGTGTTGTGGTCCACCAGCGGCCTGCAGAGCTGGCAGCAGAGTCGGACAGCGAGGAGGCTGGGGAGGAACATGGGCCAGTCCTAGAGTCTGGGGAAGGCTCTGCGTCGGAGGCAGAGAGGAGGCCCGGGCCATCTGGGAGTTCTGTGCTGACTCCAGAGCCTCCAGAGGCTGACATGAGCGAGGCAGAGGAACAGTGGGAGCCATACATTGCAACTGGGAAAACCTACCAGGTCTCCTAACTGGTAGGCTAAATACTAGATGCTCTAAAATACAGATCTAGACTAGAATAGTGACACTCTGCAGTGGAAATGTTTGTTAGAGTAGTTCCTAACTGCACATCCGTTTTAAAAATTAACATTTAGATTAAAATTTAATTTCCCCCACCCTTCTCCCAGCAAAGCAGCCTGCTGCTGTTCTGATTTTTCATGCTAGCTGACTTGACTAAGGTCAAGTTAGCTAGCAGATGTAATTATTCTACAAATGCATCTGACTTGTATGTATTTATAAATAACAACACATTTGCATATATATTTTCCCCGTTTCTGATAAGGATGATGATCCAGAGATGGCTGACATGGAAGTCTTTAATGATAGCAGGGGGAAGTATTAATTAGAACTTTGCTACTTCAGAAGCCGCGTCAACAACTTATCTGGCAGGGTTGATTGCTTGCTTCGGTTGCGATTCTAGCAAACAAAAGAGACTAGAAAGATAGACAAGGGAAGACAAGAACATTCCGACTGTTCCTCTTACGAGTCCAACTTCTCTTCTCATCTGCTAGCACCCAACATTGGCCAAGCAGGGTGTCCTTCTGGATTTCAAATAGCATGTAGACAATTGTGGCTCTTATCCCACTAGACCTGCCTCGTCTCATCATTTGTGGGAGCTTCATCACTCGAAGCGTTCAAGTAGAGACTGGACTGCCATCTAACAGATTAACAAAATTGGAAGGGACCTTGTAGGTCATCTAGTCCAACCCCCCGCTCAAGCAGGAGACCCTACACCCGTGATGGCGAACCTATGGCACGCGTGCCACAGGTGGCACGCGGAGCCATATCTGAGGGCACGCGAGGTTTGCCCTATGTCAGCTCCAGCGGGCATGTGCATGCTGGCCAGCTGATTTTCGGCCTTCCAGAGGACGGGGGCGGCCGTTTTCGCCCTCCCCAGGTTTCAGGAAAGCCTCCCAAGCCTGTGGATGGTGGAAAATGGACCCAATGGGCCTACTGGAAGTTCGTTTCTGAACTTTTTCTGAAGCTTTCCTGAAGCCTGGGGAGGGTGAAAAACGTGCCTTCCGCGTCCACTGGAAGTCGTGAAACGGGCCATTTCCAGCCTCTGGAGGACCTCTGGAGGACCTCCAGCGGGGTGGGGGAGGCCGTTTTCTCTGGACCCTAGGGAGGGCGAAAAATGGGCCTGCCGGGCCCCTGGAAGTGCACGCATGCGCAGGGGGGTTGCGTGTGCATGCGCAGGGGGCGGGGTGTGGGGATTGAAATATGGGTTGGGCACGTGCGCGTGCACGATAGCGCACACCTGCGTGCTTTTGGCACCCAAGGAAAAAAAGGTTCGCCATCACTGCCCTACACCATTTCTGACAAATGGCAATCCAATCTCTTCTTGAAAGTCTCAAGTGGTGGGTTGCTCCCGGTTCTTAGAACCGGTAGCACCAACGGTGAGAGGCTCCGCCTACTGCCCAGAATGCTTCTGCGCATGTGCAGAAGCGTCGCTCGTGCGTGTGCACGAGCACAAGCCGGTAGTAAAGGGTTTTAGAACACACTACTGCTCTGCTTGCATGTTCTTCCTGTACACACTCTCTTTCTTTATTAACTGCATGCTTCCTGATCATTAACCTCCTGCATGGAGGGAAGCAAACCATTGTGTGATGAACCGTTGCAGGAATTGGGTATGTTTAGTTTAATGAAAAGAAGAACCAGGGTGACATGATAGTCGTGTTCCAATATTTTAGGGATTGCCATAAAGACGAGGGGGTCAACCTATTCTCCAAAGCACCTGAAGGCAGGACAAGAAGCAACGGATGGAAACTAATTAAGGAGAGATGCAACCTAGAACTAAGGAGGAATTTTCTGACAGTGAGAACAATCAACCAATGGGACAGAAGTTGCATTTGGAAGTTGTGGGAGCTTCATCAAGATGAGATTGGACTGCCATTTGTCAGAAATGGTGTAGGGTCTCCTGCTTGGGTGGGGGGTTGGACTAGATGACCTACAAGGTCCCTTCCAACTCTGTTAACCTAATCTAACAGATCCAACCCAGAGCTAAGGAGAAATTTCCTAACAGTGAGAACAATTCATCAATGGAACGGGTTGCCTCCAGAAGTTGTGGGTGCTCCATCACTGAAGGTTTTAAAGAAGAGATTGGACAACTACTTGCTTGAAATGGTATTGGGCAGTAATGGCGAACCTATGGCACGTGTGCCACAGGTGTCACGTGGAGCCATATCTGAGGGCACACGAAGTGTTGCCTTACTGTATGTGTGCAGTAGGTGCTGGACTACCGGCACCGGATATGCACTCTGCTGGAGGGCTTTGTTAACTGTACATTTGTAATCTCCACAGATGCGAATAGAGCTGTCATTTTTTAATATTGGCACTATTGGGGTTTCCCACTTAGCATGATCCACTGGTTCTAAGATCCCCTGACTAATTAATCTGTCTAACTCCCTATCTATCTTTGGCCTTGGTGCTGTATTTCAGCCGTTTTCGCTCTCCCCAGGCTTCAGGAAAGCCTCCTAAACCCTGGGGTCGGCGACAAAAGTCCCAACGGGCCAACCGGAAGTTCATTTCTGAACTTCCGTTTGGCCCGTTTGGCCATTTTTCGCTCTCTCCAGGCTTTCCTGAACCCTGGGGAGAGCAAAAAACAGCCCAACGGGCCTACCGGAAGTCCAAAGGCTTCAGTGAGGCCTGTGTGCATGCGCGCGCGGGGGGGACAGCACGGGGGGGTTGTGTGCATACACGGGGGGCAGCATGGGGGTTGTGCGCATGCAGGGGGGAGGGCATTGCATTATGGGTGTGGGCATGCGCGCGCACGCTATCGCACATGCGTGCACCTTTTTGGCACCCGAGTCAAAAAAGGTTCGCCATCATTGGTATAGGGTTTCCTGCTTAATCAAGGGGTTGGACTATAAGACCTCACATATCCCTTCCAACTCTGTTATTCCGATTCTATCTGAACATTACCTGGGTTCTTTTTCGGCCTGAGCTGACAATAAACCACTTATCTAAGCAACCTACATTCTATCTTGGTCTCATGACTTCATTGCTCTTCCTTGCTGCAGCAGTGAGCTCAGCCACTCTCCACTGTGACTCATAATTCCCTCCAGCCCAAGGGACATCCCTAGGATGAGAATCCTTGCCTAACACGTTGCTCTATTACCTAACCTGATGTTCTCCCTATATATTGAGTCTATAAGTCCCCAAATTTCCAGCCAATCAAACCGGTGGAAATACAAGTCCCCCTCTGTGTGTTGAGGGCCCCAGATCGAGAAAGGCCCTACCGATGTGTAAGACTAAGAAAATAACTCTTTCTACTTAGGTTTTGACACCCTTCTTACTCTTATCTCATTCCCTCCCTGCTTCTTCACCAAAAGAACAGCAAATAGTTCAACCATTAATTGGAAGCTAAAGGGTCCATCAATCTGTTCCTCCCAATCACTATAATCGCAGCTTTTTCAGCTTTCCTTTTGGAGACACAGGAACAGGGGACCATGTGTAGTATTCCGTGTCACCTTCCCTGCTTGCTCCTGTCTTTTCTCCTAAAATAAGGAATTTGGGGAAGAAAATTCCAAGGGTTTTGCACCATGGTTTCAAAGCCAGCTTGGCCAGCAGTTAACTATTGGCAATAGGGGCCAGGCAATCAGCTTCTTTTAAACATAAGGTCAGTGCCACTCTGCAAGAGTGCTAAACCCATCTTCCAAAGCAGTTGTCAAGGTCCCAAGTAATACACCCATAGCAAACAGAACTCCATGGCAAGTAGGTTCCTCAAAGAACAGGTTTACTGGATAGATCATATTGGCTATGGGGGTATTACTTGGAACCTTGACATTAAACTGACTCTGAGGCATGTAGGTTCCTCAAAGAACAGGTTTATTGGATAGATCATATTGGCACAGGCTGGTGAAAACCGATGCTAAAGGTTCCCGCGGTTTTCACCTAAGTTTTCCCCCTTTTTCCAAACAATCAGTCACATGGTCCAACCGAGGTGCTGTCCCGTTGCTTGGAAACTTCACTCCTCCTCTCTTCAGCCACCTGTGGTTCTCAGGGGAAACTATTTTGTTTTGGCTACAAAACTCCAACTATCTCTATTCCCCACTCCCTATCCCTCATCACCATTGTGGCAATACCGAAGCCTCCAAGATGGCCTCAGTCAGCATGCTAATCCAGGGGTGACATTCAAATTTTCCCCCTACCAGTTCTGTGGGCGTGGCTTGGCGGGCATGGCTTGGTGGTGGGGGGTCATGTGACTGAGTGGGCATGGCCAACTTGACATCGCTCATGGCAAGGTGGGGCGGCACCACCCCACCAAGCCACGCCCACCAAGCCACGCCCACAGAACCGGCAGAAAAGTTCGGCCAAGTCTTCTAGCGTTCAACCTGGCTGCTTCTCGCGTCTCCTTCTCATGTTTGCTCTGTGTGTATGATCCCGAGAAGGAGGAGAGGAGGAGTGGGTGGGAGGGGCAGGGTGGGGCCAGTCAGTGGTGCGATTTGCCGGTTCTCCAAACTGTGCATAATTGCCGCCACCGGTTCTCTATCCGAACCTGAATTTCAACCCTGTGTGCTAAACCCAAGTTGAAAAGGTGCATGGCCAATAATAGAGGATCAGTCCAAGAAAATCTGCAGGACAAACCAACTTTCTTTCCTTGCCACCAATGCTGGTCCGCTGCTGTCCCTGGTCTCCAAATCTAAATTCTATTCGGTGAAACTCCTCCCTTAAGGTCTCCTACCTTTTCAGAAACTTGTGTCACCTCCTTGTAGCAGTCAATTCCCAAATAAGCCGAGGTTAACACCAAGAATAACACTACTAGACTAACAACTAAGCCTTAAACAACACCTCAGTCAAGGAACTACCAACTCAGACAAACAGCAACCAACAGTCTAATCAGGGAACTACCAATAACACTCCCACCAACACTGACAAGGTTAGCTATTAGTATAAATAGAGACCAAAGCCCATTCCCTTCTGGCACTGATGATGTTACCTAGTTGGGTAATGAAAGGTCTGCAAGAAAACCCTCAAGCTCAGAGAGCACCAAGGACCCCACAGATCAATACAAATATTCTCTTCTATTGGTACTTTTATCTATGTCCTAGAGTTGTTTCAATCAATAAAACTCTCTCCAGTGGTCAGTGAGAAGGAAGGGCATGAAGTGCCCTGGTTGGGAAAAAAAGGAAATTTTAATCTCAACAGAATCGTAACCATTAGGAGTTTGGAGAAAAGGGGAGGAATGGGTGCTGTGTGATATCACCCTTAGCTCGCTAAAGCTTAGCCACGTTTTCAAGCAAGTTGCAGCAAAAACAGATCAGCAGGAAAAATGATATCAGTGACTCAGCACTCTGCAGCGGTGATCAGCAGGGGATTTGTGCAGAATCATCAATTTCCCTCTTTTCTTCCTCCCCTCCCCCCTCTTTCTAGAAGACGGAGTAGCCTCTTCTATTCATACTGCAGAGAAATCTTCTTGTAATTGATCATGGAGGGAAGGAAGGGAGGGAGGGATGGAGGGGAAGGAAGGAAGGAAGAGGGAGGGAAGGGAAGTGAGGGGAGGGAGGGGAAAGAAAAGGAAGGATGGAAGGAAGACAGGAAAGAAGGAAGGGAGGGAGGGAGGAGGGACGGGGAGGGAGGGGAAGGAAAGAAGGAAGGAAGGGAGGAAGAGGGAGGGAGGGGAAGGGAAGTGAGGGGAGGGGAGGAAGGGGAAAGAAAAGGAAGGAAGGAAGACAGGAAGGAAGACAGGAAGGAAGGAAGGAAGGAAGGAAGGAAGAAAGAAAGAAAGAAGGGAAGGAAGATAGGGAGGAACAGAGGAAGGAAGGAAGGAAGGAAGGAAGGGGAAGGAAGGAAGGAAGATAGGGAGGAACAGAGGAAGGGAGGAAGGAAGGAAGGAAGGAAGGAAGGAAGATAGGGGAAGGAAGGAAGATAGGGAGGAAGGGAGGAAGGGAGGAAGTTTGGTAGGAGAAGAGAGCCAAGATTAGAGACTTCAATTGTCACTATGTGTGCCTTGTTGTCTGTTGCCTCGTGCTTGTTTAGCAAACAAGGAGACCTCCAGCAAACGCAGCAAATTCTGAATACTGAAACTGACAAAGCAAAGTAGTGTTGGGCGGAACCCAGGCCAATTAAGTAATCAGCAAAAGAGACACTCGCTGTCACTCCAGAATCAACACCATCTTTCTAAATGGATGTTTTCTTGCACATGACAAGACATGCATTTTTCAGCCTCTTCCTCCCTCCCTCCCCCTCCCTCCCGGTCTATTTGAAGTGGGCACAAATTATATTGCAATGCTAATGCTATACAATGCTAATCCATTGTCAAGATCCCATGGAAATGTGTTTGCTTTCCAAAGTGATCTCATCTCTTACCAACAATCGTTCCTTATCAGAAATGGGCAGAGACAGAGAGATTTTGGTGTCTTTCTTTCTTTCTTTCTTTCTTTCTTTCTTTCTTTCTTTCTTTCTTTCTTTCTTTCTTTTTCTTTCTTTCTTTCTTTCTTTCTTTCTTTCTTTCTTTCTTTCTTTCTTTCTTTCTTTCTTTCTTTCTTTCTTTCATTTGTCAAGCATGTATGAGAAACCAAGTATGAACATAACATATAAACATACGTATAAACAGGTATATGTATATATAATAAATGAGTACGAATAAATGGGGACAGTAGGACAGGGACAGTAGGCACGCTTATGCGCTTATGCACACCCCCTTACAGACCTCTCAGGAATGGGGTGAGGTCCACAGTAGAAAGTTTAAGGTTAAAGTTTTGGGGGTTTGAGGGTGTAACAACAGAGTCAGGTAGTGCATTCCAGGCATTGACCGCTCTGTTGAAGTCATATTTTCTGCAATCAAGTTTGGAGCGGTTTACTTTGAGTTTGTATCTATTGTTTGCCCGTGTATTATTGCGGTTGAAGCAGGGGTAAAATCCAGCAGGTTCTGACAGGTTCTGGAGAACCGGTAACGGAAATTTTGAGTAGTTCGGAGAACTGGTAGCGGAAATTTTGAGTAGTTCGGAGAACTGGCAAATACCACCTCTGGCTGGCCCCAGAGTAGGTGGGAATGGAGATTTTGCAGTATCCTTCCCCTGCCATGCCCACCAAGCTACGCCCACCAAGCCACACCACACTCACCAAGCCACACCCACAGAACCGGTAGTAAAAAAAATTGGATTTCAACCACTGGGTTGAAGCTGAAGTAGTCATTGACAGGCAAGACATTGTAGCAGACGATTTTGTGTACTACGCTTAGGTCAGACTGTAGGCGGCGTAATTCTAGGTTGTCCAGGTCCCAAATTTCAAGCCTGGTGGCATAAGGTATTCTATTGCGAGCAGAGGAGTGGAATACTCTTCTTGTGAAATACCTGGGGGGTTGGACTAGAAGACCTCCAAGGTCCCTTCCAACTCTGTTATTCTATTCTATTCTCGAATTCAGCTACTCCTCCAAAACTATGTTGCTTCAGCCCTTTAAGTACGGTAGTTTCAAAGTTGTCAGCACCAGAACGAGAAGTTTCCATTGCCTCACACAATCAGTCAAGAAAACTCAGATCATATTGCTTAAATCATCTTTTATTAATATCTTCCTACATTTAAAAGATCAGAGCGGCTTAAAGCTAGCCAAAAAGGGGAGGCAGGGAGGCTAGAGGGAATAAAAGAGCTTTTAAAACCACACTAGGGAGTTCATATTCCACAAAAGGAGGGTAGTTCAGATAGTTTTACTCTAAGCTACTTCCAGTGAGGTAAAGGGTCTCTTCTGGACTGAGTCTTGATAGGCAGGTAATACTAATAAGGGCTCGTTCCATTATTTCTGTTAAATAGAATCAGAATAGAGTTGAAAGGGACCTTGGAGGTCTTCTAGTCCAGCCCCCTGCTCAAGAAGGAGACCCTATACCATTTCAGACAAGTGTTTGTCCAGTCTCTTCTTAAAAACCTGCCAGTGATGAAACACCCACAACTTCTGGAGGCAAGCAGTTCCGCTGGCTAATTGTCCTCACTGTTAGGAAGCTTCTCCTTAGTTCTAGGTTGCTTCTCTCTTCGATTAGTTTCCAACCATTGTTTCTTGTCTTGCCTTCTGCTTCTTTGGAGAATAAGTTGACCCCCTCTTCTTTGTGGCAGCCTCTCAAATACTGGAATATTGCTTTCATGGCCCCCCTAGTCCTTTTTTTCTCTAGACTAGCCAGACCCAAAACCTCCAACCATTCTTTGTATGTTTTAGCCAGTACCTGGCCTTGCACTCCCGCAGGTCTTCCCTCTGCTTAGAAAGCCTATGCTCGTAGTCCTCAGTGAGGTGCTTCTGCTGAGCCTCCTTCTTGGTCAGATCCAATTTGAACTGAGCCAGCTGTTTTACCAACTCTTTCTCGTGGTGGCTGCTTAGCTCCAACAACTGCTTCCTGTTGGGGCCCTAAGGAGCCCGGGCGGGGAGGTGAGGAGTGGCTGAGAGGGAAGGGGTGAGTAGAAGCCGTCGAGGCGCCCCTCAACGTGAGTGACATCAAGTTGGCCATGCCCACCCAGTCACATGACCACCTAGCCACGCCCATCCAGCCAGTTATTAGGCAGATCATATTAGTGGTCCGAGGGATTTAAAATTATGAATTTAGTGGTCTCTGAGGTCCAAAAGGTTGGGGATCCCTGGACTAGAGGACCTCCAAGGTCTATTCTATTCTATTCTGTTCTGTTCTGTTCTGTTCTGTTCTGTTCTGTTCTGTTCTGTTCTGTTCTGTTCTGTTCTATTCTATTCTATTCTATTCTATTCTACTCTACTCTACTCTACTCTACTCTACTCTACTCTACTCTACTCTACTCTACTCTACTCTACTCTACTCTACTCTACTCTACTCTACTCTACTCTATTCTATTCTATTCTATTCTATAGGATTCTGATGTCCTGGGCTATTCTCTTGCCTAAACATTGTCCAAGTGAGAGCTTTCCTACTAGCTGCCTTGTTCCTCCACTCAGAACAGCAGAAATGGGTTAACAAATTCAAATCATTTCCTGGCAGGCAGCTTGTTGAGATTGGATGTCCCTGCCATTTCAGATCAATCAGGATTTATAAGGGAGATGTTTGTTTAACTCGAAGGACGTGGTTGCATCACGCATTGTGACTTTGGGTGGTAACATTCTAAAAAGCAAGGCTCGATGTCAAATGTACATCAAAAGCCACACCTGGGGAGCAAAATAAAAACACGGGTTGGAAAGCTTTACAATAAAGTCTACAAAGAAAACATTTTAACCCGGCTTGCGAAACGGCCGAGCGGACTCAGGGAAGGCACCCAAATTTTACACAGCGTCTCGCGCAAAAGGGAAATCTGTTCTAGAGTTGCTTTCTCCAGCCCAGAGTCCACCAAATACCTAAAAATTAGTCTTCCAGCATTCCAAGAATTTGTTCTCTGTGCTGGCTGAGCACTCTGGAAGTCTTACATTTTAAATTCCGGAGCGTTTCAAGTTGAAGAAGGCTGGTCTAAGGATTTCTTTTGAGCTGCCACCATTTCCTTCAAATAAATATGCAATTTAAGGGGGAAACAAAGGTTTCTAGCAAACGGAAGAGATTTGGAACAATTACTTTTGCAGAGAAGAAATAGCCAGGGGAGAGTTCAGATGAGAGAAAACCATAAATGACAGCTAGGGCATAACCATCACAGATTGTCGTAGAATTGATCAACTCTGATGTTGACTCTGCCACCAACTCTGATGTGACTCTGCCACATATTGGTGGTTAAGCCATGGGTTGAAATATATGCACCATTCAACCCCTTAGGAAATATAAAAGCATCTCGTTTGAAGTCTAAGTGGCTGAGATGCAACCCAGCCATCTGTTACAAGCCACAATGACATCAAACGACAGGCGTATCTCCTCAGGATTGCACAAATGTTGCAATTATCCAATAAGCACCATGACATCAGAAGTTAATCAGATGCATGTTACAATGCGTGGATATGATTTGCCCCTCTGTTCATGAGTAGCCTCATTAAACTCAGTTCTTAAATCAATAGATTATGAGGGTTTACAGATTTACTCCCAATCTTAAATCACTTCTAGGTGTATGGGAACAGAAATGTATTAGGGGGGCTTGGCATTTCTGTGTAGAAGGTACTGACAATTTGTTTGGGAAGGAATAAGGGCTCCAGCCTTGGGCACGGGGTTGGACTAGAAGACCTCCAAGGTCCCTTCCAGCCCTATGATCCCATGATTCTCACTGTATGTCGGATTTTAAGGAAGTTTGCATTCAAAGCTGAATTGAATTGGCAGCAGATGCTTGCTTCAACACCCCGAGCTTGCTTGTTCTACACATTTGTTATTGTTGTTAGTCACAAAGTTGTGTCCGACCCATCGTGACCCATGGACAACATTCCTCCAGGCCTTCCTGTCCTCTATCATCCCCCGGAGTCCATTTAAGCTCATGCTGACTGCTTCAGTGACTCCATCCAGCCACCTCATTCTCTGCCGTCCCCTTCTTCTTTTGCCCTCAATCGTTCCCAGCATTAGGCTCTTCTCCAGTGAGTCCTTCCTTCTCATTAGGTGGCCAAAGTATTTGAGTTTCATCTTCAGGATCTGGCCTTCTAAAGAGCAGTCAGGGTCGATCTCCTCTGGTTGGATCGCCTTGCAGTCCAAGGGACTCGCAGGAGTCTTCTCCAGCACCATAGTTCAAAGGTCTCAATTCTTTGGGCCTCAGCCTTCCTTATGGTCCAACATTCACAGCCATACATTGCAACTGGGAAAACCATAGCCTTGACTATGCGCACTTTTGTTGGCAGGGTGATGTCTCTGCATTTTAGTATGCTGTCTAGATTTGCCATATACTGCATATTAAATTATAAATGTCCTTTCCCATGAAAGACACGAGAACCATTGGTTTGGCATTGTGCGACAATTTTTGCTTGTTGAACGAAGTGCCAGATTTGTGATAGTACCTGTGCTTCTGGCACCAAGGTATAAAGAGCAAAGGGAACAGTCTTCCTGAGCTCGATTTCTCAGAAGACAATCCTTTGGCGGGCTGTTTTGACGGGTTTTCACCAGGGTGATATTTAAATCCCCTCTGTGTAATTTTCTCTTAAACAAATATCACCTCTGGACTGGAACATCACAGATAAGAGCCTGGGAAAATTAGTCAGGGCTCACTAGCTAAACACAATCCTGACTGCTTGAAAGAGACTTTGACCTGTAAGAGAACACAACATTGTCTCTAACATACATATCAATTTCTCATCATCTAGAGTCCTGATACATTCCCAGTTGCAATGGATGGCTGTGAAAGTTGGACCAGAAGGAAGGCTGAGCGCCAAAGAATTGAGGCCTTTGAACTATGGTGCTGGAGAAGACTCCTGCGAGTCCCTTGGACTGCAAGGCGATCCAACCGGACAGTCCTAGAGGAGATCAATCCTGACAGCTCTTTAGAAGGCCAGATCCTGAAGATGACACTCAAATACTTTGGCCACCTAATGAGAAGGAAGGACTCACTGGAGAAGAGCCAAATGCTGGGAACGATTGAGGGCAAAAGAAGAAGGGGACGGCAGAGAACGAGGCGGCTGGATGGAGTCACTGAAGCAGTCGGTGTGAGCTTAAATGGACTCCAGAGGATGGTAGAGAACAGGAAGGCCTGGGGGGAACGTTGTCCATGGGGTTGCGATGGGTCGGACACGACTTCGCAACTAACAACAAAGAGTCCTGATATACCTAGGTACCAATGGTGGGTTGTAAATAATTTTGCCACCGGTTCGCGCATGCACATGCACCGAAGCGTCCCGGGCAGGTGGGTGGAGCATCCCACCACCGGCACTACCGGTTCTAAGAACCGGTCCAAACCGGGAACAACCCACCGCTGCTAGGTACTCTTGCAAGGTGGCTTATCGAGTGCATACAACCTGCTTCGAAGTATCTCTGGATGTTGAATGAGAATTCTGTTTCTCTGTTGCTCAGCACGTGGGGAAGACGTTAAGTTGGGAAGATCTTCCTAATTAGACAACTAATTAGAGAAATGGAATCCCAGAATTCCATGGACAGCTTCTAATTATAACCAGAGGTCTTGGAGATAGCTCCCCCTGCTAAGTGGCTTCAGTTATTTCTGCTACAAGAGATACAGGCACCACGAGAGTAAGCCAGGAAAAGCAGCCAAGATCTTGGGATCCTACCACATTTAGAGACGCTTTCGGTCAATTCGACTCAACCCTTCTCTTTCTAGGTTGATTAGCAATAGCTTTAAACTTTGGCTCAATTCTAACAACTTTTAGCTGCCGGGTAACATAGAGATCAGGAGGCTAAGTCAGATGCTTGGTTCTTCTACAAGGTCCATGTTGTTTAGAGCGATAGATCGAAGAGATCCAGGTGTTTGAAGATCTTTCCCAGCCCTGCTTGAAGATGTTGGGATCTGACACTTCCTTACCGGGACTCGATTGTCCAAGCATCTAGAGTAGGAATTGTGAACTTTTATGGGCTCAAGAGCAACAGCTGCTTTTGCACAAGATGTCAAGCACCACAGTTCAAGGGCCGGAAGGCAAGCTAGTTGGCTGAAATGAAGGCCTTAAACTTCCATCAGGCTTAAGCGACTCCTTACTGCATCTCAGCAAGATGTTTGGTTCTCCATGGAAGCCGACAACGGGGAAAACCCTAGTCCAGTTGTGTAAAATGAGCTTGTAACAATTTGCATGGACATAAAAGTGCTGATTCTACAGTGTCCCTTTCTTGTTTTTTCCAAGACCAACCCTCTTTCTCTGCCAGTGACTGGTCAGCATTTTGTAATGCATGCAGTGTTCAGTTACACACTAGCCTACTTACAACCCATGAATTTCACGACCGAATTGTGACATCTCTTTTCCGGCAGCTAGGGACAAGGCTTCCCAAATTCCCCTTCTCTCTTCTACGCATTGTCCATGTCTGAAAAACTAGCCCACCAAAATATGATTGTGTACTGTCCACATTCTCGTCCAACTCAATCCATTTTGTCAACACGCCCTACAGAACCACCGTTAAAGAAAACCTACTCACTTTCTATCTTCTTGAGATGTTTGTTCCCCAAAGAGAGACTAGATAGGTTTTAAAATAATAGATTATCTGATAGCAGCAGATGTGCTTCCCTAAATATTGCAAAACTTTGCCTTAAAGTTTGCTAATGCCAGCATGTTTTATCTTATTGCTGTATTGTCCACCTTATATGCTTTGGTTTTTTGTTTTAATCTTGGTTAGTCCACATGACCATAATAAACAATCTTTCTCTCTTTCTTGAAGCAGGTCTATCAAAATAGACACCACTCAGATCTTTTCTTTGGAATTATTACTACTGCTTTTCTAGCATGAATTTCTAGCATGTATACACTATTGAAACAGCGACGTCTACGCTGGCTTGGGCATGTTGTGAGAATGGCTGATGGTCAGATTCCAAAAGATCTCCTGTATGGAGAACTAGTGCAGGGAAAGCGCACTAGCTGCGATATAAGGCCACAGCTGCGATACAAGGATATCTGTAAGAGAGAGCTAAAGGTCTTGGGAATGGACATTAACAGCTGGGAAACCTTAACCTCTGATCGTTTAGCTAAAGACGCAGCATGGCCTTCTTCATTTCGAAGAGACACTTGTTTGGCAGGTTGAGGTAAAGAGGCAATCCCAGACAGGGGTGGATTCTAACTTACCTCGCTGCCGGTTCGCTTCCTCCCGCGCCGTGTGGGCTTCGCGCGTGCGCATGCGCAGTACCAAAAAATAAAATTAAAAAAAGCCAAAAACAAGATGGCGACCCCATGCACAGTGCCAGAAAGTCGGCTTCTGCACATGCTCAGAAGAAAAAAATTTCAAAAAAAAATTCAAAATAATAATAATAATAAAAGAAAAAAGATGTTGGCGCCTATGGACCAGTACCGATTGAACCGGGTCAATGACGTCATCGTGACATCACCAGCGGGTCACTACCGGTTCAGGTGAACCAGTCCGAACCGGGAGGAACCCACCCCTGGTCCCGGAACCAGCAAAATCCGGGGGCCGGGCAGGGAACAGAATCTGCCCTCAGTGTGGAAGGGATTGCCACTCTCGGATTGGCCTTTTCACACTAGATGCTGTTTTAGGAACTCTTTCCAGATCACGATACCATAGTCTTTCGACTATGACCCACCAAGCTCAGAGAGCACTGAGGACCCCACGGTTCAACCCTGAGCTACAAATATTGTCTTCTCTTGATACCCCGATCTGACCAGCACTGCTCTCTTCTTATTCTATTTTTTTCCCCTTGAATTGGTTTTCTTCTTTTCATTTTTTACCTCTTCTTTTTCCTTGGAAGCTTGTAATGGACCTTAGCTGCGATATCCTTGAGTTTCTGTTTTTTATGGACACATTCCTTCGCCTTTACAAATGGTGTAGGGAAGCATGCCAGAACCCGGTTGCAATAAAGCACATTTCCAAGTATATTTTTCTTCTTGGGATTTCATGTTGCTTATTTGGAAGCGAACCAATTAGGGTAGTAGATCGGAGGGCCTGGATGAGACTCTCGGCGAGGAGAAGCCTCCCACGTTTTCATCAGTGGTAGGATTCACATTTTTTTACTCTGGGTTCTGTGGGCGTGGCTTGGTGGGTGTGGCGTGGCGTGGCATGGCATGGTGGGCATGGTTACTGCAAAATCCCCATTTCCTTCTGATCAGCTGGGACTCAGGAGGCAGAGAATAGATGGGGGCAGGGCCAGCCAGAGGTGGCATTTGCCGGTTCTCCGAACTACTCAAAATTTCAGCTACCGTTTCTCCCGAACTGGTCAGAACCTGCTGAAACCCACCTCTGGTTTTCGTCTTGAGAAATACGGAACTCCTCGCTCAGCAAAATTGGGGTAGGGAGGGGTCTATAGAGATGCTACGGCTAACCATGTGCCTTGCCATTTGCACAGATTTTTTTCTGGTTTTTGTTTTAAAGAATCTACAAGAAAACAGGCTGGTTCGAACAGCACAAATGTTTGCCCAGGCTGTAAAAATACCTTCCACATCATCTTTCTCCAAGATGGTACAGTGACAAATATGCAACGAAAAACATACTCTGAATCTGCCGTGACTTGGCTGTTGACTAAGAAAAACTGGCAGCTGCTTTCTCTCTTCTGAGATCTAAGGCAAATACACTTTTTATCTTTAGGAAAAAAAACAACAGCGGATTTTGCTCAATAAGATGGATTCTTCCTTTCTCCCACACAAAAACCTACAAATAATAATAATAATAATATAATAATAAAACAATAATACACAGGCAAACAATTGATACAAACTCAAGGTAAACCGCTCCAAACTCGATTGCAGAAAATACGACTTTAGCAACAGAGTGGTCAATGCCTGGAATGCTCTACCCGATTCCGTTGCTACATCCTCAAACCAAGGGTGGGTTCTAACTTGCCTCGCTGCCGGTTCGCTTCCTCCCGCGCAGTGCCAGAAAAAAAAGGAAACATATTCAAAAAAAAATTCCAAAAAAAATTCCCAAAAAGAGATGGCAGCGTCCATGGACTGGCACTGACAGAAACAGTTCCATGACGTCACCAGCAGTTTGCTACCGGTTCTATAGAACCGGTGCGAACTGGGAGGAACCCACCTCTGCCTCAAACCCTCACAGCTTCAACCTTGAACTGTCTACCGTGGACCTCACCCCATTTCTAAGAGGTCCATAAAGGGGATGTGCATAAGCACACCAGCTTGCCTACCGTCCCTGTCCTACCGTCCCCATTTATCTGTATTCATTTCCTTCGTTCATGTCCATGTTCAAATTTATATCTGCTATCTTGTAAATGTTTGACAAACTAATAAACAAACAAACAAACAAACAAACAAACAAACAAACAAATAAATAAAAAAGTAGACGCAGACCCTGAGTTTCTCAAAGTGGACTAAGTGAAACCCTTCAAACGTTACCGTTCTCTGTTATGTATTGATGTGTTCTGGGTCTCGCTGCTAGGTTAAATGTTTCTGAGGACGGTGGATCATGGTTAGCAACAAGGATAGGTTTGATCCTAAACTTCAGAAGCCTCAAGCCCTCTGTTCCCTTGCCAATAAATGGGGAGTTTAGTTTTTTTCCTAACAGAAAGGGGCAAGTAAATTTATTACAATGCTACCAGTACTCAGGAAACTCGATATTCACAAAAAGTCATCTCAAACTGCAAAAAGGGTGGCATATAAATTAGATAGATAGATAGATAGATAGATAGATGGATGGATGGATGGATGGATGGATGGATGGATGGATAGATAGATAGATAGATAGATAGATAGATAGATAGAAAGAGATAGATAGATAGATAGATAGATAGATAGAGAGAGAGAGAGAGAGAGAGAGAGAGAGAGAGAGAGAGAGAGAGAGAGAGAGAGAGAGAGAGAGAGAGAGAGAGAGAGATCCCCTTACCATGACAAATTTTGCAGCGAAGGTAACCTAATTTTTATTTTCATACTGTAATCCAATTATACGATTTTTTTTCTTTTTTTCTACATTTTTATACATAACACAAGGGCATCAAACATTAATTTACAGCTTGAAAACAGAAGTAGAATTCCCAAATGTAATTAAGAAAATCCATCTAATAACAAACATGCCTATATATGTATCTGCAGAATATCTAAGTAACCCTGGAGACCGCCCACAAGGTCTGTGTGGTTGCTAAGAATGAACACTGATTTGATGTCACATAATAACTAGACCAGTTTGGTCTAATGGTTGAGCCATTAGGCTAGAGACCAGGAGACAGTGAGTTCTAGTCCCGCCTTAGGCATGAAAGCCAACTGGGTGACTTTGGGCCAACCACCAGGAGATGGTGAATTCTAGTCCCACCTTATGCATGAATGCCAGCTGGGTAACTTTGGGCCAACCACCAGGAGACGGTGAATTCTAGTCCCACCTTAGGCATGAAAGCCAGCTGGGTGACTTTGGGCCAACCACCAGGAGACTGTGAGTTCTAGTCTCATCTTAGGCATGCAAGCCAAATGAATGACTTTTGGCCAGTCCCTCTTTCACAGTCCACAACGTCAGACTTGGCCAACATGCTGGTTGGTCAATTCATGTCGCAACCAATGGATCAACACTTGGTTCCTATGAGAAAAATGGAGATCCTGGTTTCAGGAATTGGATACTGGAGTTATTGGTTTTTTCTTCAGCTTGAGAGCACTCATAGCCATACCAACCTAACATATCGGACCAGAAGAGCCTTCTCTTCTCCAGCAAAATAAAGTTTTCCCAACCTGGCTTCCGAAATATTTTCATGCCTGAACAAGTAGGTGGGAACGCTTTGGCAACATATGTCATCTTTCGCTTTGTAGACTCTTTTGAAGATGGATTGTGTTTCCACCAGCTTATTGGTAGGGCTCCAGCTGAAGGGGGAGGGGGCCCACTCTCTGCAATCCTTCCAGATTCCTCTTTTCTACATAATTATAGACAAACAAGGGGAAGATCAGGGAGATCAAAAGAGGAGAGGGAAAGCAAGAATCCTCACCGACTGGTGAAGGAAGGGGGGGAAAAAAGGCTTTCTCTGCATTTTATGTTCAATTCTGAAGAACAAACGCGTGCCTTCCCTTTTCCCTAAATGGGCTGGCCAGTTGCAACTCCCTCAACATCAGGCAGAAACATCTGGAGAAGACCGAGGGCATCCGTTTTGTCACATGAACAGAATAACAGAGTTGGAAGGGACATTGGAGGTCTTCTAGTCCAACCCCCTCCTTGGAAAAATAGGTCACAAATCACGGGCCCATGACCTTAAGATGCTGCAACTAGTTGTAAATGTGAGCCAGTTGCCAACTGTCTGAAATACGACCACGCGACTGCAGAAGGGTGTGGCACAGAGGTGGGTTCCTACTGGTTCGGACCGGTTCTATAGAACTGGTAGTAACTTGGCGGCCTGGGTTGGTGGAACCGGCAGCGACCCAAGCCTGCCATGCCCCCGAGCCAGTTTTGTCAGTGCCGCCGAAGGCGCCGCCATCTTGTTTTTTGCTTCTGCGCATGTGCACACTTTTTTTTAATACTGTGCATGCACGCGCCCACCTGCGCGGCACGTCCCTGAGTGAACTGGCATTAATACAATCCGGAACCCACCCCTGGTGTGGCAGTTGTAACTTTGATGATCACTTTTTTTGGGGGAGCCCATCCTAACTTTGAATGGTTGTTCGGCCACCGGTCATTAAGTGAGGACTACCTATCTATAACGCCTTCTAGGATTCTTCTTGTGGTTTGTCAGTGAGGGCCGTAGGAAGCCTCTATTTCCCCCCCCCCCATTGTGTAACAAAGTTAGCCTGGCACGCGTGTGTATCTGTGCGTGTTTCTCCTTTTCCGCCATCGTATGGATTATTTTTAGGGCTTTACTTCAATTTGACACATCAGAATTAGAACTTTAAAAGGCAGAAAGAGGGGGAGAGAGAGAGAGAGAGAGAGACTGCTGCGTCAATGTGTAGGCTGCACGGGAGAACAAGACAATTTGCTTCGCTACAGGCTGAAAATGGAAACTATCATTACGAACAATGTTCTAATTTCCAAGATTCTCTAATGACTTGTACAAAGCAAAAGAACAGAGGCTGGGAGAAATCTTTCCCATTTACACAGCGTAGTAGAAACACACCTGGGAACAGACCAACAGCTGGAGATGATCCAATGACAGTTCCATTAGAGTTGGCAAGTGAGAGCAAGCGAGTGGTTTCCTGCTATTAAGAGTGAAGAACACTAGAGACAGGTCAACCTAAGCTCTTGTAGAAGGTTGTAAGAGACTGAAGATGAGCACGGAGTGTCCATCGGACAACTGGCCAAATAATTGTTTCCCAAATGAGAAGGAATTCAGAGGAGGGGTACAAAGGAATCTGGGCATTTTCTTATTTTGGTTTTTTTTTTAATCCTGCCTTTATGATTTTTATAAATAACTCAAGGTAGAGAGCATACCTAACATTCACTCCGTTTCCTATTTTCCCCACAATAGTAACAACAATCCTGTGAGGTGGGTTAGGCTGAGGGAGAGTAACTGGCCCAAAGTCACCCAGTTGCCTCCCATGCCTAAGACGGGACTAGAACTCACCGTCTCCTGGCGATTGGCCCCAAGTCACCCAGCTAGCTTTCATGCCTAAGGCAGGACTAGAACTCACCATCTCCTGGTGATTGGCTCCAAATCACCAAGCCGGCTTTCATGCCTAAGGCAGGACTAGAACTCACAGTCTCCTGGCGATTGGCCCCAAGTCACCCAGCCGGCTTTCATGCCTAAGACAGGACTAGAACTCACCATCTCCTGGTGATTGGCTCCAAGTCACCCAGCCGGCTTTCATGCCTAGGGTGGAACTAGAATTCCTAGTCTCCTGGTTTCTAACCTGGTGCTTTAACCACTAGACCAAATTGCATATCCATGTCTCATAAGAGGACTCTTTATAATGCAGGGTAGTTACCCTTTGAGAAGTATGAATGCCAATGGACGTTGAGTGTTATTCTAACACTTTGACCCGACATCCCACTTCGAACTGGGAGAGGGGTAAACATATCCACTATCAGCATCCCTGAGAATGTTGCAGTTAATGGAGACCTAGAGTTTGTGAATCAAAGGCCATTGATTGATGGAACAAAGGTTACACCTCTAGAAGGAAATATATCATGAGGGAGTAGTTGCAACATTCAAAGAGGGAAGACATTTTAGCAGTTAAAGACTATTGTGGTTAGATACATTGACTTTTACATTAAACAGGCAAGCAAAGCCAGACAATTATCAATGACTTACCTTGAATAACAGAAAAACAGAGTTGGAAGGGACTTTGGAGGTCTTCTAGTCCAACTCCCTGCTCAGGCAGGAAAGAGATTGTCCAATCTCTTCTTTAGAAACTTCCAGTGTTGGAGCACCCACAACTTCTGAAGGCAAGCTGTTCCACTGATGAATTGTTCTCACTGTTGGAAAATAACTCCTTAATTCCAGGTTGCTTCTCTCCTTGATTGGTTTCCACCCATTGCTTCTTGTCCTGCCTTTAGGTGCTTTGGAGAATAGCCTGACTCCCTCTTCTTTGTGGCAGCCTCTGAGATATTGGAACACTGCTATCATGTCATCCCGAACATTCAACTTACCTTTGAACATGTAGAAGGAGTCTCTATCTACCTACCTACCTACCTACCTACCTACCTACCTATCTATCTATCTATCTATCTATCTATCTATCTATCTATCTATCTATCTATCTATCTATCTATCTATCTATCTATCTACCTACCTACCTACCTACCTACCTACCTACCTACCTACCTACCTACCTACCTACCTACCTACCTACCTACCTACCTATCTATCTATCTATCTACCTACCTACCTACCTACCTACCTACCTACCTATCTATCTATCTATCTATCTATCTATCTATCTATCTATCTATCTATCTATCTATCTATCTATCTATCTATCATCTCTCTCTCTCTAACTATCTATCTATCATCTATCTATAAAAAAATGAAGTGTTTTAATATTGTGTGTGACCAGCCATACGCTAAATAAATAAAATCTATCTATATCTATCTGTCATCTATCTATCTATCTATCTATCTATCTATCTATCTATCTATCTATCTATCTATCTATCTATCTATCTATCTATCTATCTGTCTCTGTCTCTGTCTCTGTCTCTGTCTCTGTCTCTGTCTCTGTCTCTGTCTCTGTCTCTATCTATCTATCTGAAAGAAATAAACCCCTTGGGTTTGTTTTTCGGGTTATGCTATTGTTAACTAAATTGTAAACATCTTGAAATGTTGGACAAAACGAAAAGAGAAAGGTTGTGTTATTCAGTTGGAGGGTTGACAGAATCTTTCAGAGCAGGTTTAGAAACAGTAGGAAATTTGCTGAACCAGGATGTTTTTCTCATCTTCCTTTCTGTTAAATGTCTTAAGTTTTATTTAACATCTCCAGCCTGGTTTTCCCACACCTTTGGGCCTTTCCAGATGGGACCCAAATCTCTTCTGTTTAGGAATATTATTTTGGAGACTTAAAGAACTCAACTCTCAAGGCATTTAAAAAAACAAAACCAAACCCCAAATCTCGTGTCAAAAGAAATATCGATGCAAAAAAATCGATGGGCAACCCTTTTAAAGCATACCCACTTCGTCTGCCCTTTCCTTCCGTTTAAGCCACCTAATAGTGCTAATAAATTCTCAGATAGCAGTATTAATAACTGATGATTCAAGGCTGGGGGAAAAAACCCCACCAGTTTCTTTTTGTTTTCTATGACTAACGCAGGTGACAGTTGGATGACAAAAATAAACAGAGGGGGTTGGAGGCCTTTGCATGTGTGAGATGATTAAGAACGCCCCGTGCTACTCGGTGTTGGGCTGCATTTCCAGTTCTTTGTGTCCGTGGCAGCGGTGAAATCTACTTACGTCCCCCCCATCGCGCACGCTTTCCCACCCTTTGTGCATGCACAGAGGGTTAAAAAGAGGGAAATGGCGACGTCCAGGTGGGTGGGCGGAGCCTCGCGCTGCCGTCGCTACCGGTTCTTCGAACCACCGGTGCCCGCCGCTACCGATATGCCTGATCCTGGTTGAACTGGTAGCATTTCACCCCTGGTCCGTGGTCTCTTTCCTAACAAAGAATCCCTGGAAATATCTCTCTCTCTCTCTCTCTCTCTCTCTCTCTCTCTCTCTCTCTCTCTCTCTCTCTCTCTCTCTACCTACCTACCTACCTACCTACATACCTACCTATCTATTTATCTCTCTCTCTCTCTCTCTCTCTCTCTCTGTCTCTCTCTCTCTCTCTCTCTCTCTCCCTACCTACCTACCTACCTACATACCTACCTACATACCTACATACCTACCTATCTATTTATCTCTCTCTCTCTCTCTCTCTCTCTCTCTCTCTCTCTCTCTCCCTACCTACCTACCTACCTACCTACCTACCTACCTACCTACCTACCTACCTACATACGTACATACCTACCTATCTATTTATCTCTATCTCTATCTATCTATCTATCTATCTATCTATCTATCTATCTATCTATCTATCTATCTATCTATCTATCTATCTATCTATCTATCTATCTATCTATCTATCTATCTATCTATAAAATGTAAACAACACGAAAGAAGAGACTTTCAGGACCCAGACAGGAACAACATCTACTGGTATTTCTCTTTGCAGCCTCACTTCTTTCTATTATCTGAACATGCTTTTCCTTTCTTACAATTAATGGCAGTGAGATCTATATTGAAAAGCCTGTTATATGTCAATATATTTGCCTATCTATCTGTCTATCAACTATCTATCCTGTCTGTCAGTCTGTCTATTTATTCATCCATCCATCCATCCAATAACTCTCTCTCTCCATCTGTCTGTCTCTCTCTTTGTCTGTCTGTCTGTCTGTCTGTCTGTCTGTCTGTCTGTCTGTCTGTCTGTCTGTCTGTCTGTCTGTCTGTCTGTCTCTCTCTCTCTCTCTCTCTCTCTCTCTCTCTCTCTCTCTCTCTCTCTCTCTCTCTCTCTCTCTCTATCTATCTATCTATCTATCTATCTATCTATCTATCTATCTATCTATCTATCAAATGTAAACAACACGAAAGAAGAGACTTTCAGGACCCAGACAGGAACAACATCTACTGGTATTTCTCTTTGCAGCCTCACTTCTTTCTATTATCTGAACATGCTTTTCCTTTCTTACAATTAATGGCAGTGAGATCTATATTGAAAAGCCTGTTATATGTCAATATATTTGCCTATCTATCTGTCTATCAACTATCTATCCTGTCTGTCTGTCTGTCTATTTATTCATCCATCCATCCATCCAATAACTCTCTCTCTCCATCTGTCTGTCTCTCTCTTTGTCTGTCTGTCTGTCTGTCTGTCTGTCTGTCTGTCTGTCTGTCTGTCTGCCTGCCTGCCTGCCTGCCTGCCTGCCTGCCTGCCTGTCTGTCTGTCTGTGTCTGTCTGTCTGTCTGTCTGTCTGTCTGTCTGTCTGTCTCTCTCTCTCTCTCTCTCTCTCTCTCTCTCTCTCTCTATCTTCTATCTATCTATCTATCATCTATCTATCTATCCATCCATCCATCCATCTGCCATGTGTCTACCCACACCACCATCCACTCGTCTGTCCATCTGTCCTCCTTTCATCTTTCACCTTATGAAGCCAACCCCTAAACGAAACAAAATATTTGTTTTTTGGGGGGAGGGGAGTTTCCCAGGACAGGAAAATGGCAGCTACCAAGTGAGGTGGAAGGTTATTTAATCCCAAATTGGGTGGGGAGCTAGTAAAAGCCCAACGTTTGGCCCCAGACGATGGACTCTTCCTCCTGCGCCCCTTTATCAGCCTTCTCATAAAAGCTGGAATGAGGCACGTCACGGGTACGACCGTGTGCAGTGAGAAATCAATAGTCATCTAACAATGTCTTCCCTTTTTAAAGAAATCTATCGGCAAGACGAAAAGCGAAGGCAGTTACGGCTTGCTTCCTCTGCTAAAAAGCTAGAAATTTACACGCGCTGCCAGTTCAGATCGGGACCGACCCTGTTTAATATATTCTGGGTTATATTTTTCCTAGCTAAATCAATAACGGGCAGCTATTCCCCAAGGTGAAAATATACATTAAGGAGAGAAGACACGAAACTAGACAACCTTCTAGTTCTTTGTGAAAGGCGGGAAAGAAGGGAGAGGAATGGGGCCGACAAAGGAGAACTAAAAGCTTTTTTAAAATTTCCGCTTCTGATCCATGTTGGTGGATGATACCCCTAGTAAGACATCATCAGCCCAACGGCACCCTTTCCGCCTGATCGTACAATCCTTACTCTGGCCTTATTGATTCCTTACTCTGGCCTTATTGACTTCAGGGGCTCCTGGAGGACACAACAGACGGCTTAGATTACGCTTCACCCAGAATATGGTATTCAGCTGGTTTGAAGCGGTTCAGGTGAACCGGTAGTGATGACCTGCAGGCCCACCCGCCCAGGCGCTATGCCATCCTATTTCTGCATGTTTTGAAGGCGCGCGCATGCGTGCAAGCCGCGTGCATGAGCAAAGCGCATGCACGGAAGGTCATGCACATCAGTGGTGGGTTTGTACTAGTGCGGTCCACTCTGTCATCCCGGTAGCAGCCCGCCGATTGCGCAATTTGCGCGCAACGGCTCCGGGTGCTGTCTTTGCCGATCCGTCACACGGCACCATCTTTTTTTCTGAAATTTGGGCCTTTTTTTGCTTCCTGCAGAAGCAAAATCGTGCGAGGGGATGCACGCACGTAGCAACATGATGATGCGTGCACAGTGCACCGGTAGGCAGGTAAGAGGAACTCGCCCCTGATGCGCATGCACTGAAGGGTTGTGCACATTCATGAGCGCACTCACATTTGCGAACCGGTTGGGAAGGTAAGTGAATACCTACCTCTGGCTTCACCATCTTGGCACCACAAGGTGTCAACAGAGGGAGAGAATCCAGCACACGCAGAAAGTCACTGGTTGCAAAATAATGCGTGCACCCGCCACCCCCGCCGGATGCGACCCAAGGACGAAACACCTGTATTAGCTTGGGCAGAAAATGACTTCAGACTCAGCCACGCTTGATTTATGGCTGGTTCTATCATCAAGAGGAGGGCTTGATGGATTCCTGAAGTCCTCTGATACTCGGCCATTGTTGCCCACTATCGCTGCTGTGCAAAACTAGGCTAATGGATGATAAATCGCGAGGACCGAGAGACAGGGATGGTTTTCCCTAACGTGGGCTGTTCTGTCAGCTTCGTTCAAGCGTGCTTGTGGTCTGCCACCCTCCCTCCCTCCCTCCCTCCCTCCCTCCCTCTTAGAAGGACTTGCAGCCAGGCAAATTGTAACTAAGGATGGTTAGAGCTAGGGAAATGAGAGGCAAGGGACTGGAAGCACAAGGTCTGTGAGGTCCTTGGAGCTCTCGGAGCTTGGCGGTTTTCATGCATAGCTTTCATGACTCAACTACTCTAGGTAATATCATCAGTGCTACAAGGGAGGGGAAATGTAGAGAGGAAGAGAAGAGGAGGAGGAGGAGGAGGAGAACTGTATGGTCCTTGATGCTCTAATGAGGTTGGTTGTTTTCTTGCAGATGTTTCATTACCCAAACTAGGTAGTGCTAGAAGAGAGGAGGAGGAAGAGGAGGAGGAGGAGGAGGAGGAGGAGGAGGAGGAGGAGGAGGAGGACTATGGGGTCCTTATTACTCTCTGAGCTTGATGGTTTTCTTCAGACATTTCATTACCCAACTAGGTAACATCATCATTTCTAGAAGGGAGTGGGATTTGCTCTCTGTTTACATGAAAATAGCTTGCCCTATCAATGTTGGTGACTGTGTTCTTGGTAGTTCCTTGAGTAGGCTGTAGTTCTTTGAGTAGGCTGTGATTCCTTGAATAGGCTGTAGTTCTTTGAGTAGGCTGTAGTTCTTTGAGTAGGCTGTAATTCCTTGAGTAGGCTGTAGTTCTTTGAGTAGGCTGTGATTCCTTGAGTAGGCTGTAGTTCTTTGAGTAGGCTGTAGTTCTTTGAGTAGGCTGTGATTCCTTGAGTAGGCTGTAGTTCTTTGAGTAGGCTGTAGTTCTTTGAGTAGGCTGTAGTTCTTTGAGTAGGCTGTAATTCCTTGAGTAGGCTGTAGTTCTTTGAGTAGGCTGTAATTCCTTGAGTAGGCTGTAATCCAAAAAGGGCCATGTGGGGACTCCTGGGAGGGGCGGGCGAGGCCATCCAGGAGTAGGATTTGTGGGTTCTCTGAACTGCACAGAATCTTAGCTAGAGGTTCTCCCGAACCCCTGCGTACCCCCAGCAGCTCACTCCTGGATGTATACAAACAGCCAAACTTCCCTTATTTCTCTTAGTCCTTCACTTAAGGACTAAGTCTTCACTTAAAAGAACAACCGATCACATTTATGGATTTACTTGCAGAACAAAGTTTCTTAAGCTAAGTGAATCTCTTAGTAAACAGCTCTTCCACTAGTGACAAGCTTTAAAAGAAATGTTTAATCTTTCCTTCGTGAGTTCTGAAAATACCACGCAGCAAGGGCAATTTTGTTGTTAGAACTCACTTGACAGAAATACATGCGGTGAAAAAACTCGAGCCTCCAAGTCCCAGTTCTATCCATTTCTAACTTCCCACTCCTTGAGACGTTAAAAACTGTCTTTGATCAATAAGAAGAATTATCCTGTCTCGGCACTGATAGGTGGTGAGGGAAAGGAGTCTCTTTCCTCCTGCAGAAGATCTAAGGATTCATCTTGAAGGCCACGCTCAGCCTGTACACATGAGCGCATCCAGATGTTGTACAACAGTGGATGCAATAGGTGACGAAAACCCAGTTTAAACATCAATCGTCAAACCTTCGAACAAAGTTATGGCAAAATGGAAATATTTCCCTCCTCCGTGAAACCACACACATCCTGGACATAGATCAAGGAAGACAGTCTGTGTTCTTAGGAACTGGGTTGTAAGTGGCCTTTGGGAAGTCCATTGTAACTTTGAACCCTTGATAAGTGACTTGTCATAAGTTGAAAACTGTATATTATCCGTAAGCCATGATTATTGGCACTAAGAAAAATGGAACATAAATAATTTCAATACACGATATTGAAATAGCTTTGGTTCTCACTTAACAGTGAGTTAGGTTTTTTTGGTTTTTTATTTTGAAAAGGAAGCGCCAGGGAAAGGAGGACATTCAGGCAGTTCAAATGAGTATAACGGTTTATTGCAAGCTTAAGTTCTCTACAAGAATCTGGCCAACTAACAGTCAAGGGAAATGAGCGGGGGATAAGAAAGGCATTCAATGTGGGCTGAACTTAGATCTCTTGTGGGTGCAAAGGGACTCATGACTTATAACACATTTGACTCTTCCCTCCGGCTCAGCCTGGTCATCTCCTACACACAGTTCATTAACTAGTTGCATTTTGGATTCGTATTTCATTTGAATTCACATTCACCATACTGAAGTTGGAACATTTGCGCCCTGTGCTGATTTTCCTTTCTAGTCCTCAGAAACAGTTAGAAGGCAATCTGTGATCCTCTTCATTTCTTTTAATTGGAAAGGCAAAAATCACGAAGCGAAAATCACTATATGACGTAGTGGTGTTAACTATTCTTCAGAAACTACCCTCTATCTCTTCATCCTCACTTTGTCAACCATGAAGCTGACCTGACCAAAGCCATCTTGGAGCTTCAGTGTGGCCACACTGGAGCTGAGGGATAGCGAGGGGGGATTTGAGATAGCTGGGGTTTTGTAGCCAAAATAAAATACTTTCTCTTGGGAACCAAGGACATGTTCACACCTGGCCCAAAAAAGGAGGAGTGAGGTCACCAGGCAACCAGACGGCGTCTTGATTGGACCATGTGACTGATTGGGGGGGAAACTTTTACTTTTAATTAGGTGAATTAAAGGAGGAACCTTCAGACTCAGTTTTCCCCAGATCTATGCCAATATGATATATACAATAAAGCAGTGGTGAAATCCAATTTTTTTTAACTACCGGTTCTGTGGGCGTGGCTTGGTAGGTGTGGTGTGGCTTGGTGGACGTGGCTTGGTGGGCGTGGCAGGGGAAGGATACTGCAAAATCTCCATTCCCTCCCCACTCCAGGGGAAGGATACTGCAAAATCCCAATTCCCTCCCCACTCCAGGGGGAAGGGTATTGCAAAATCTCCATTCCCACCCCACTCTGGGGCCAGAGGTGGTATTTTCCAGTTCTCCGAACTACTCAAAATTTCCGCTACCGGTTCTCTGAACTACTTAAATTTTAGTAGTTCAATTTCCGCTACCGGTTCTCCACAACCTATCAGAACCTGCTGGATTTCACCCCTGCAATAAAGCTATTCTTTGAGGAATCCATCTGCCTTGGAGTTTTGCTTGCTATGGGTCTATTACTTGGAACCCTGACACACTTGACACAAAGAGGAAGAAAGAGAAGAAAAATGCTGCAAGGCCACCATGCCAATTTATTCCTTAGAGGATCCAAAACTCAATCAGCAAGAGAAGGACTCAGATCAAAAGACAATCCTCCAATGAAACAGTTGAACACAACTGCATCAAAAAGAAAAGTGTGTCTCTCTGTGTATATGTGAGTGTAATTGCAGCTGAGCCAAAATCTCAACCAGGTTAAGTCTCCATCACTTCTGCTGTCACGGGTGTAATGTTTTAGACGTGCTACTTTTACGCAGACTCCTGGCAGCCTGTGCTATATGAACTTTGTACAATTTTCGAGATCCAGTTCGAGATCCAACTTCAGGTTACGTGGTCCTCTGAGAACATGAATACTGAACCATGTCTTGGGTAGTTACAAGGGGGAAGAAAATAAAAATGCTGTACTTAAGATTAAACCTTTATTAAAATCTATCTGGTAAGATTCCAAAGCCGTGATCAAACATGGTCAAGATGTGGACAGGAAAATAACACACACACCCCGTAAAAACAAAAATTAAAGTTTTTAAAAATGAGTAAGACCGGGAAAAATAGGTAGCCATTTTAACCAAGGAGAAGTTCAAATATCCAAAGTGTCTTTTTGATTCTTTCTTATCGGAGAGAATAATAAACTCCGAATAATGGAAGCATATTGTGCTGACAGATTCTGTTGATGAAACCCAACGAGATTTAATCTGGTGGCTATATTAAGAAGCTATCCATGGCTTAGTCAAACTTGGTAAAAAAAAACCCATGCCTTTTCATGCACATTCCTTGAGACAAAATTCTAAATACATTCATGTACACCACAGCCCATAAATCACAAAATGCGTGTCCTCTGGAAACCTGTATGATGCTAAATGTTTGTCGGGAGCATCTCACGCTGAGCAGCAGAAGACAAAGAGTAACCCACAAACACGAATGATTAACCTATTCTTTCAGCACAAAACGACGCTTGCAACTTCTTGATTTCTCAACTAAGCATAAGCGAAACATACACATTATTGAGGATAATTTTACATTCCCTTCTGTTTTCTGGCCATTTTTTTCCTGCTTCTTATTTAAAAAACAACTTCTCCAAATGGTCCGGAGGACATGCTAAACATTCGGAGGGGAAGATAAAAAAATGTAAAAGCTGACAGAGTGGGCTGTTTGCCATCCAACAGATGGCAAGAGCCCAGCAGTCAAGAGACTATTATGGTATGCCCACGGATGGGGGAGTGGCAGAGAGTTAAAATTTCCTATTGTGAATTCACATGGGCATCCATCCTGCGTCCATATTTCAAGAGGGGATGAGAAGTTCTCGCAAATCCTGGCTTGAGGGAGATGATCCAGGAAGACGAACGAGTCGAAGCTTCAAATTAATTCAAAAGAATTTATGAAGCTAAACGTGTTTTGGTCTCCAGAGTGGGTGTCCTCTTTCTGATATTTTGAATTTTTTTTAGAATAGAATAGAATAGAATTCTTCATTGGCCAAGTATGATTGGACACACAAGGAATTTGTCTTTGGTGCATATGCTCTCAGTGTAGATAAAAGAAAAGATACGTTTGTCAAGAATCAAAAGGTACAACACTTAATGATAGTCATAGGGTACAAATAAGCAATCTAATCATACTAGGAAACAATCAATACCCCTCTCTCTTCTAGCATGGATGATGTTACCTAGTTGGGTAATGAAACGTCTGCAAGAAAACCACCAAGCACAGAGAGTCTCCGAGTTCCCCACAATCCTTCCTGCCGAGGAAGAGCCGAGGTGGCGCAGCGATTACTGCAGGCCATTTTAGCTGACTATGATCCGCAGGTCAGTGGTTCAAGTCTCACTGGCTCAAGGTTGACTCAGCCTTCCATCCTTCCGAGGTAGGTAAAATGAGGACCCAGATTGTTGGGGGCAATATAAATATACATTGCTTACTGGTGTAAACCGCTTAGAGAGTGCTTGCACTGTGAGGCGGTATATAAATGTCACCAATAAATAAATAAATAAATCCTTTAATTGTTTAGTGAGGAAACTTGAGGGCAAGAAGGATAAGGAATCGTTTTGGAATCGCCTCTGGAATCAAAGCGAGATAATAGCGTAGTTGCCGATTCCGATGTAAAATTCAGGAAAATAAGGGCGCTGCCCTTTGCCATTCATAATGAATAATGGGGCTGGCTTATTATTATTATTATCATCATCAGATTTTTCAGTCTCTTCCACTAGAGAGAGCTTTAAAAACGAGGTCAACAGCAATCCTTATCTTTACATATGATCAGCTTGCAGGAAATATAAAGCAACAGCATTTGCCGGGCATCAGTAAACAAAGCCACAACGGATGAAAAATCATGCCGAACGTTAACGGTGACTCAGGCCAGATATGAATTGCCCAGATCAAACTGGTTAGAGAAGGGAGACAGAACAGGGAGAAAAGATCCATGGTGCCCATTAACCATGCCGAAAGATCAATGGTGGCTGAGCAGAAGAATGACAACCCCATATGTTTGTCTCTGCCGAGCCCAGAGTATTGGTCATTGACAGATGCAGGGCAGGAAAAGAGAGCTGGCATCCAATAAACCAACATCACCTCTTGAAGCTGATGGCCCACCTCATCCATAAATGACAGCTACCACAAACAGGCAGAGGATTAAGCTGGAGACTTCCCAAAAGGGCACCAACCGAGATTAAAAAGCCATTCACTCATGTCTGTAGTAGCTCTGGCGCTTGGATGGACGGGGGAGATTTGATTGAGTTCCTCTGGGAAAGAGAGAGTGATGCAAACAAGGAAGAAGGGCATACCAATAGAGACTTTCAACTCTCCAACTGCAGAGAAGGAAGGAAGGAAGGAAGGAAGGGGAGGAAGGGAGGGAGGGAAGGAAGGAAGGAAGGAAGGAAGGAAGGAAGGAAGGAAGGAAGGGGAGGGAGGGAAGGAAGGAAGGAAGGGAGGGGAGGGAGGGAGAGAAGAAGGGAGGAAGGAAAGAAAGAAAGGAGAAAGGAAAGAAGAGAGGGAGGGAGAAAGGAAGAGGAAGAAAGAAAGAAAGAACGAAAGGAAAGAAAGAAAGAAAGGAGAAAGAAGAGAGGGAGGGAGGAAAAGGAAAGGAAAGAAAGGAAGAAATAAAGAAGGAAGGGAAGAGAGGGAGGAAGGGAGGAAAAGGAAGGAAAAGAAAGGAAAAGAAAGGAAGGAAGGAAGGGAGAAAGAAAGAAAGAAGAAGGGGGAAGGAGGAAAGGAGGAAAGGAAGGGGAGGGAGGAAGGAAGAAAGAAGGAAGGAAGGGAGGGAGGGATGAAGGAAGGAAGGAAAAGAAAGGAAAAGAAAGAAAGAAAAAAAGGAAGGAAGGAAAGAAAGAAAAAGAAAGAAAGAGAGAGAGAAAGAGAAAGAAAGAAAAAAGAAAGAGAAAGAAAGAAAGAAAGGAAGGAAGGAAGGAAGGAAGGAAGGAAAGAAAGAAGGAAAGAAGGAAAGAAAGAAAGAAAGAGAGAGAGAGAGAGAGAGAGAGAGAGAGAGAGAGAGAGAGAGAGAGAGAGAGAGAGAGAGAGAGAGAGAAATTCAGATGTAGATGGGATCCTTTCCTCCATTTTAGCTGCTGCTAATAAACTTGCTTTTCCCGTGGATATTGATTTTGCTGTTAAGTGCTGTCTGGCATTACTCTGCATTTTAGGGCAGCCAAAGATGTCGGCTTGCGTTTTGCCCTCAAGCGCACAGATATGGCTGAGAACAAATTACTTCCCATCTTTATTATCCCATGTTTTGGAACAAGCAACACTTCATCCTTGCAGCGGCTCATAAACTAGAAGAAAGCCAGAGCGAATGGGGTTGGGATGTTACGCAACCGCCTACCGCTGAGGTCAAGAGCAGCTTGGACATAGGAATAACACAATAACAGACTTGGAAGGGGCCTTGTCAGTCATGTAATCCAACCCCCCCACCCCCAAGCAAGAGACCCTCCACCATTCCTGACAGATGGCAGTCCAATCTCTTCTTGAAAGCCTCCAGTGATGAAGCTCCCACAACTTCCGAAGGCAACTTCTGTTCCATGGGTTGATGGTTCTCACTGTCAGTTTGGGCGGGGTTTGGGGGTCCCGAACCCCTGCGAACCCCCAGCAGCCTACCCCTGGGTATTGCCACGTCCACTATTCAGACTTTGGTTGGACTAGAAGACCTCCAAGGTCCCTTCCAACTTTGTTGTTATTATTATTATTATACTTTTTTGGGGGGTCTTTCTTATTGAGAGGTTACTTCTGGGTAGTTGTGTGGCACATGCTTCCCTTTTTGAACTGCAAAGTTTTATTATTCTAATTTTTATGCTCTCCAACCCCCAGAGACATTGGGTACTTATTGCTTAATGTGAAGCATAAGAGAAAAGCTACTTTCCTGCCTCTTCAAGCTTGCTCTCCTGACAATCCCAAAATAACCACAGGGCAGATGCTTTGCAAGTATCCTACAAATAACATTTACGCCTGTTGGACGAGATTTCAATTAGGTGTTTCCACACACACGTTATTACTATTAATATACAGGAACGGTCATTTCCAGAGACTGAGATTTTTCAGAGTGAGGAAAAAAAGCTAATCTTTTGAGGAAAAAGTGTGTCTATTTTGTCAGAGGAGCTACAAAGGAGGGGAAAAAAATCAGAAGGAAGCAAATCAAAATTCACAAAAAATGGCTAAGGCCACTCTGAGTAAAACAAACAAACAAACCCTGAAGTTTTGATCTCTGTCCCTAGTAAAGTATAGACCGAAAAACATGAATTAGTTCTTCAGATTATCAGGAGTAAAACATCATCCGGAAGAACAAGATCCAGGATTTACATAGTAATTTGCATTATAACCCAAGATTTTTGTAGAAAGAAAGAAAGAAAGAAAGAAAGAAAGAAAGAAAGAAAGAAAGAAAGAAAGAAAGAAAGAAAGAGAGAGAGAAAGAGAGAGAGAGAGAGAGAGGGAGGGAGGGAGGGAGGGAGGGAGGGAGAGAGAAAGAAAGAAAGAAAGAAAGAAAGAAAGAAAGAAAGAAAGAGAAGGAAGGAAGGAAGGAAGGAAGGAAGGAAGGAAAGAAAGAAAGAAAGAAAGAAAATTTATTCCTCGTCACTGGAATAATGTTTGCCTCTCAAACCTTCTTTCATGGGGCCGAAGAGATGATAGTCTGAAGGCGCTAAATCTGGTGAGTATGGAGGATTATTATTCCAGTGACGAGGAAGTGAAAACTGCAGTGAAGAAGTGGCTCAAAGAACAGTCAACAGAATTTTACGAGGCAGGGATACATGCTCTCATTCGAAGGTGGAACATTGCTATTGAGAGAAACGGTGACTATGTTGAGAAATAGGGATGGGATCCACAGAGGACCAGCTTCATTTTGATGTATGCTACATGTTCCTGTGTTGGTAATTATACCTGTCCTAATGAAAATGGAATTACGTTTTGACTCACCCTCGTATATCAAGATCCTGAGCTTTCCTTTGTTGAAATCAATGGGTAGTCAATTCCCCAGATTTCTTAAAAGTCCAATCCCTTATCCACAAATTCCTACCTTTGACATGCTAGATCTTCCCAAAAGATCTCATGTCCGCGAAGGCACTTAGACTGCAGAAAACTCTCCATGATCTTTCAATAACAGTCATTCCCTGCACTATAGTTAACCTTTATGGCTCCTTCCATGGGTTAGAAGAAGCTGCCTACTTAACGCTAAAGGGACGGCAATATGTAATCAACGTCTGAAGAGCACACGCGGTTCTACTAGGCTTCCTTGCCCCTGACAGCAGGTAACCTATTTGTCTGCTCTGCTTGAGGTCAGGGTAGGCACACTGCGTGGTATCATTACCAGACCCCGGGAGAAGTGTGATTTTTTTTTTTAAAAAAAGCATGTTTTCCTGCTTGGTGAGAAAATAATATACAATCATTTACCCTTCAAAACTGGAGTAGGAATACGTGAATAGGTGAGAAGAAGTGCATCGGCTCGGCTTACTAGCAGCTCTGTTTTGAGCCTGGAGTTTGTGGGTGAACCGTGCATGCAGTGGGACTTTTTTGGCATGGGTTGGTGGGGACAGAGCACGTTGCCCCCAATTCCCTGTCTGTGAAAGTGGGTATGTTGATGTGCCCAAAGGCCATCAGAAAGCTTGGAGGCTGGTCTGGATTCTCCAGCCGAGAAGTAGCAATATCACCAAAATGTGACGACTCCCCGGAGAAGAACAGCAGATGTTGCAGCTGGCCAGCATCCCAAGGAAGTAGTGCAACACCAATGGTCTGAAGTATAGGTCCTTCTGGCCTCTGAGGTCCATGTCCATGGGTCTGGAATCTTGTAGCTGAACTTTTGGAGAGCTTCAGTTGACCTCTTGGCCTCCTTTGCGTTGGTCCTATGGAATTCCCACCATAGTCCATCAGAGAAGAAAAGGTGGAATACTTTTGATTGACAGCTACCCGTGCAACCAGTTTGGAATGTCTATGGAGATTTTCAGTCATCCACTCATGGTGAGAGATAAGAGAGAGAGAGATCATAAAATCATCATAAGAGAGCCGAGGTGGCGCAGCGGTTAGAGGCAGTACTGCAAGCTACTTTAGCTGACTGTGATCTGCAGATCAGTGGTTCAAATCTCACCGGCTCAAGGTTGACTTGGGGGCAATGTAAATATACATTGCTTACTGGTGTAAACTGCTTAGAGAGTGCTTGCACGGTGAGGCGGTATATAAATCTCACAAAATAAAATAAATAAATAATAGATAAATAAATAAATGGTTGTCCCAAAGGTGCTTTTTCCAAAAGGCAATTGAATTTTCTTTGTTTTTCCCTTGAAGACGTTACAATTCTCATCCAAGAAGCTTCTCTATGTATATAGTTTTATTTATATAGTTATAAATAAAATATAGTTATAGCCTCTATAACTGTCTGGTTCGGTTCTACAACCCAACAAGACAGACACAGACTTCAGAGGATAATCAGAACTGCAGAAAAAACAATTGCTACCAACCTGCCTTCCATTGAGGACCTGTATACTGCACGAGTCAAAAAGAGGGCTGTGAAAATATTTACAGACCCTTCACATCCTGGATACAAACTGCTTCAACTCCTACCCTCAAAACGACGCTATAGAGCACTGCACACCAGAACAACTCAACACAAGAACAGTTTTTTTCCCGAACGCCATCACTCTGCTAAACAAATAATTCCCTCAACACTGTCAAACTATTCACTAAGGCTGCACGTGCAAGTCTTGACATCCCCCCAATTGATAGATGTCAAGGTCATCTACGATGGATTAACATCATTCACTAAGGCTGTAATACTATTACTATTAGTCTTCTCATCATTCCTATCACCCATCTCCTCCTACTTACGACTGTATGACTGTAACTTGTTGCTTGTATCCTTAAGATTTATATTCATATTGTTCCCTGATTGCTTATTTGTACCCTACGACAATCATTAAGTGTTGTGCCTCATGATTCTTGACAAATGTATCTTTTCTTTTATGTACACTGAGAGCATATGCACCAAAGACAAATTCCTTGTGTGTCCAATCACACTTGGCCAATAAAGAATTCTATTCTATTCTATTCTATTCTATTCTATTCTATTCTATTCTATTCTATTCTATTCTATTCTATTCTATTCTATTCTATTCTATTCTATTCTATTCTATTCTATTCTATTCTATTCTATTCTATTCTATTCCATTCTTCACTTTTGAACTGAAGTTTGTAGATGCCAGGACAGCTAACCAAGTTATTTTGTCCCAGCTCTGAACAATTGCTAAATGAGGATGACCTGTGTCAAGTTACGTTTGGAGTTCTTTCACAAAATAGTAATTAAACCTTGCTTGAAAATGGGACAAGCCAGACCGCAACGATTCAGTCAGAATAAGCAATAAACAGAATTGTTGTTTTGATGGCAAATGAAAATGTCAACAAGCAGGACTGGATAAATAATTAAGCCCAACAAGGCTTAGTTTGAATCCGCGGTTATTATATGGATTTCACCCATAGTGGTTTTCATTTAATAATATACTTTTCTAACTTTCAGTGTTGCGTGATAAATGACTGGCATAGGTGGCTCTTGCTAGAGTCATAAAAAAGCACAGTCTGATTAATTTAGCTGTTCTTAGAAAATTCAGTATTTTGCACACCTGTCACAATGTGAAGTTCTGCTAATTTTATTAAGCAATGTTTTGCCTTCGCTTTCAATCCGCCTTTTTAATGGATGGATTATTACGCTTTATAATTGGTTTGAATTTTTACCATACGTGGTTTCTGAGCTCGGAGACTACAAGGGGACGAAGAATTTTTAAATTAATTAATTAAATAGATAAGGTGGCTGGACCACGGCATGCCAAGACTGTTAGCAAAGATTTCCTATAGAACAGGGGTCTCCAAAACTTGGCAACTTTAAGACTTGTGGACTTCAACTCCCAGAATTCCTCCTGGCTCAGGAGTTGAAATTCACAAGTCTTAAAGTTGCCAAGTTTGGAGACCCCTGCTAGGGAACCTACACACTTAAGTCTTGTTCTGACTTCTAGAAAAGAACCAGGTTTCAAACATCTGCTAAAATCAAGCGCAAAAAATCAGGACCATAGGTTAAGTTGCAGTGCAGAAGATATATTGCTCAAGTCTTTCCACAATGATTTAGTCAACCAAAGTTCAACACTAAACTGGCACCAGATAAGAGTCAACAGAATTCAAGAGGGATTGAACTCCGGACCATTTATGGTAACCTAATGATGCTAGGCTGATGACTTGTTTAATTTTGCCTCCTCTTCTCCTACCGCTAATACTTACTGTAAAGTTAAATATTATCTGTTTCTCCTTTACGTCTTGCAAGGGATGAGTGAAGCTGGAAGACCAGGCCCACCAAAACCCAACAGCCATGGGCAAAACCATTTGGGGGACTATTTATGTGCCATTACGTTGGTGTTCACGACCAAATAGATGTCCCAATGGTACTTTTTCAGGAGGCAATGGGACTTTCTTGGTTTTTCTTTTGAAGACGTTTTGCTTCTCATCCAAGAAGCTTCTTCAGCTCTGACAGGAGAGTTGGGAATGGAAGGATTGATACTCCTTGCGGACAGCTGGTCATTTGCATCCTTCCTGAGGGTCGTTGAAGCACTTGGAGGTTTATCCCTGTCCTCAGGGTCACCTGAGTGGTGCAAATGGTTCCTGTAGTCTGCAATTTTGTTTCCTCTGGAAATCCATTCCTAGTCCCACACCATTCCAAGGGTGTCCCATCCCAAATTGCATAGCTAAACGTCTGTAGAGATTCTCATCTAGTCATCATATCCTGGATGACTGAGAACTTCTACAGACTTTCGACCAAATAGATCTTCTCCAGGATGATTTGTCCCCAACCTGGTACTTGAACTCTTCCTATGGAGTACCCAATGGAAGCACCTTACACTGCTTGTCATCCTCTACTGCTCTTCTCTTTATGTCCCCAGCATTATGGACTTATTAAGAGAGCTCGGGCCTTCACTGCCTGTATAATTTGAGCCTGGTCATTCGTGCCTTAAGTGAGAACTCTGGAAAGGGTGGGGAGGATATACAGCGAATTAATTTATTTGCCACGGAGACCTCCTCTCCACACAAAAGAAGTGCTCTCTTGTGTTACTAATACGGGCGGCTAATTGCTCTGCACATGGCAGAGTCCGAGAATAATTGACTTCACTTGCTCAGCTATCCAGAGGGATGAAGAGGAACCTGCATGCCAAAACAAAGTGGCAGGGAAGGATGGATGGATGGATGGATGGATGGATGGAAGGAAGGAAGGAAGGATGGATGGAAGGAGGGAGGGAGGGAGGGAAGAAGGATGGATGGATGGAAGGAAGGAAGGAAGGAAGGAGGGAGGGAGTGAGGGAAGAAGGAAGGGAGGAGGGAGGGAGGGAAGAAGGATGGATGGAAGGAAGGGAGGAAGGAAGGAAGGAGGGAGGATGGAAGGAAGGAGGGAGGGAGGAAGGGAAGAAGGATGGAGGGAAGGAAGGAAGGAGGGAAGGAAGGAAGGAGGGAGGGAGGGAAGAGGGATGGATGGAAGGAAGGAAGGAGGGAAGGAAGGAAGAAGGATGGATGGATGGAAGGAAGGAAGTAAGGAAGAAAAAAGGAAGAAGGATGGATGGAAGGTAGGTAGGAAGGAAGGAAGGAAGAGAAGATGGAGGGAGGAAGGAAGGAAGGAGGGAGGGAGTGAAGAAGGATGGAAGAAGGATGGATGGAAGGATGGATGGAAGGAAGGAAAGAAGGAAGGAAGAAAAGAAGGGAGGGAGGGAGGGAAGAAGGTTCAATGGATAGATAAATGGATGGATAGAGGGAGGGAGGGAAGGAGAGAGGGAAGATGGGTGGATGGATGGATGGAAGGAGGGAGGATGGGTGGGCAGGAAGGAGGGAGGAAGGAAGGAAGGAAGGAAGGAAAGAAAGAAAAACAATTGAATGATGAGGAAAAGAGAGAGGGAGAGGGGGGAAGTAAAAACTGCAGGCAAGAAACGTAAGATCAGAGTGAACAGGTTGCTGGGCTGGAAGTTTAACCACCCCAGTTTCCAATCTTGTCCCAAGGTGCCTATATACTGTACTCTAACCCTCACCCCAACCATGTCTTAAACCCCCTCTGATCACTCACAAATATTAACCCAGATTTTGGATGCTAAAAGAAGCTTCCCCCCCCCCCCCCATGAAAATCAGCCCAGCTCACTTGAGTCACTCGAAAAGCCTCGGAAAAAAAGCCGGATTCTTATTAGCAAGTCATATGGAAATCCAGGCGCCCAGAAATGGATCCATTTATTCAGCCTAATCAGGCAATTCCTGAGCTGCGTGTCTAGTTTTATAATAAATCTCATTATCTCCCAACGTGAAGAGTCTGGAGTTTATATTATATTGTATGATGCGGTTCCTGCAGTCGGACGCTTTGAACACTTATAGGAAATGGGGGGGGGGGATATTTACTATTCTAAATATGTACATAACTGCCACACATTTGTATTTAGAAGGCATGCAAAAATTGTAAATGAATTTGCTTAGCATAGGCTCCCTTATATAAAAAAACAACAACAACAAGCCACAAAACTGATTTTTAAAAAGGAAATTTGCAACAGGTAGCCCTTGACTTACAAACCATTTGTTTACTGATCATTCAGAACCACAACGGGCCTGAAAAAAAGAGACACTCACAACTGGTCCTCGCATATACAACTGTCGGAGTATCCCCTGGTCAAAACGCGGGCGCTTGGCAATGGGCATGTATTTAACAGATCTTAACAGATTAATGGAGTTAGAAGAGACCTTGTAGGTCCTCTAATCCAACCCCCTGCCCAAGCAGGAGACCCTACACCAGTGATGGCGAACCTTTTTTCCCTTGGGTGCCAAAAGTGCATGCGCGAGTGCCCACACCCATAATTCAATGCCTGGGGAGGGCGAAAACGGCCTCCCCCGCTCCCCTGGAGGCCGGAAATGGCCCGTTTCCCAACTTCTGGTGGGCCCAGTAGGCCCATTTTTCATCCTCCCCAGGTTCCAGAGGCTTCCCTGGAGCCCGGGGAGGGCAAAAACACCCTCCCCAGTCCCCCCGGAGGCCCTCCGGAAGCTGAAAACGCCCTCTCAGAGCCTCCATGCGAGCCAAAAATCAGCTGGCCGGCGTGCACATGCGTGCTGGAGCTGAGCTAGGCAAAGGCTCGTGTGCCGGCAGATATGGCTCCGCGTGCCACCTGTGGCACCCGTGCCATAGGTTCGCCATCACTGCCCTACACCATTTCTGACAGATGGCAGTCCAGTCTCTTCTTGAAAGCCTCCAGCGATGAAGCTCCCACAACTTCCGAAGGCAACTTCTGTTCCATCGGTGGATTGCTCTCACGGTCAGAAAATTTCTCCTTATTTCCTGGTTGAATCTCTCCTTGATCAGTTTCCATCCATTATTCTTTGTCTGGCCTTCAGGTGATTTGGAAAATAGCTTGACCCCCTCCTCTCTGTGTCAGCCCCACAAATATTGGAATACTGCTATCATGTCTCCCCTGGTCCTTCCCTTCACTAGACTAGCCATGCCCTGTTCCCGCAACCATTCATAATATGTTTAATCATCTTGGTTGCTCTTCTCTGCACTTTTTCTAGAGTCTCAACATCTTTTTTTATAGTGTGGTGACCAAAACTGGATTCTAGGTGTGGTCTTACTAAGGCTTTATAGAGTGGTATTAGTACCTCACTTGATCTTGATTGTATCCCTCTGTTAATGCAATTTAGGATTGCATTGGCTTTTTTTTTTACAACAGTTGCCGGTGTCTTGGGATCACCTGATCCCCATGGATGATCTTCCCAGCTGGCTTCCGACAAAGCAGAGTCTGTGAGGGGAAAGCCAGATTTGCTTAATGACCATGTGATTCACTGAACGACTGTCAAGATTCTCTTACCAACCATAGCAAAAAAAAAAAAAAGATTGTAAATTCGGATGTGACTTACTTAACATCATCCTTGTTTAGCAAAAGAAAGTCCGGTCCCAATTGTCGTAAATCGAGGACTTCCTGTCTGCTTGATCAGGTTTGCAATTTGCTGAATCCTGGTTTTTATATAGGGCCGTGATGGCGAACCTATGGCATGCGTGCCACAGGTGGCACACGGGGCCATCTCTGCGGGCACACGAGCCGTCACCCTAGATCAGCTCCACCGCGAATGCTGTGTACCTTCCATTGGCCAGCTGATTTTCGGGTCTCTGCTGAGCATGTAGGAGACGCGCGCACATGCCCACGCTGCCCCTCCCCTCCTCTCCCAGGTGTCTCTACCCGGCCTGTTTTGGATGCCAGGTAAGTACAGGGCTTGCGCGGAGGCTCTGGGAGGGTGAAAAACGGGCCTCCCGGAAGTCCAGAAATGGGCCATTTCTGGCCCCCAGAGGACTATGGACCCCGCAGGAGGCCGCTTTCGCCAGGTCAAGGAAAGCCTCTGGAGCCTCCGAGGGCGAAAAACAGGCCTACCGGAAGTCCAGAAATGGGCCGTTTCCAGTCTCTGGAGGCTTCAGGGAGGCCAGCTAGGCCCAAAACAGGTTGGGGGGGACACGCACGCATGCGCGGGGGTGTGTGTCATTTCATCACCCCTAAAGAAAGCTGAAATAGATTTTTTAGCCTAGAAGCACCAATCCCAGATAAAATGTTACTCCGAGTTTAATAATTTGAGAAACCTAATAGCCTTTCCCCAAATCCACCTTTTAAATCTGTCTCAACCACGGAGGGGACCCTCCGGGGTTTGCCACAGTCTGTCCAAGGGTTAACCACGTTTGCTCAATGTGAAACAAGCGTCTTATAAATATATCATAGAAAACTCCCAAACAGAAAAAAGGGACTAATATAATTTATAAGATGCAATCCAGCGGGTGGAGAGAGCATAATATGTAAATTAATACTAATTTGCTGAGAGGAGACTATCTCAACTGCTAAGGATGCTCCTGTGGTTTGCAAGAGACATCCAGACATGTGACTGATTCTTTTTTCTGAAATAAGAAGCCGTCTGTTAAAAAAGAAAGGTGGGAAAACAGGGGTCAAAACTCCCATCGCCTGCAACCCGCTGACCGACTCGTGTCAGCCTCGATACCATTCCAGCCTCATCTTCATTTCTTGGATGTTCTCGGAGCCGAGCAGATGCTAAGCTATCGTATCACGCAGGCCGAGGCTGAGAAGGAGAGACAGCTGTGTCACTACACAATGTTCCTCACGATCGCCGAATACAAACACTCAACTCCTCAGCCCTTTGAGTTGAGCTGACAGACAATGGCAACAATGACGGGACTCTTATAATGCTAAGAACAACCTGCTGGAATTAAGAGTTTACCAACATAGAAGACGAACTGTTATCTGAATCTAAATGAATTGGAAGGGGATAGGATAGGATAGGATAGGATAGGATAGAATAAATATTGGAATGAAAATAGAATGGAATGGAATAGAAGAGAAGAGAATAAATATTGGAATGAAAATAGAATGGAATAGAATGGGGAATAGAATAGAATAGAATAATAGAGTTGGAAGGGACCTTGGAGGTCTTCTAGTCCAACCCCCTGCTCAGGGAGTGTCACGATGTGAATTTTGATTGTCAGCTGTGCTCATATGCCATGCTCTATGATATCCAGATTCCTAGAAAAGCAAACACATGATGAGTGATCTGCGCATGTGTAACATTCCACCACTTCAGACAAATGGTTATCCAACATCTTCTTAAAAACTTCTAGAGTTGGAGCATTCACAACTTCTGAAGGCAAGCTGTTCCACTGATTGATTGTTCTCACTGTTAGGAAATTCCTTCTTAGTTCTAGGTTGCTTCTCTCCTTGATGAGTTTCCACCCATTGCTTCTTGTCCTGCCCTCAGGTGAAAAGTAAAAGTAAAAAGAGACGCAAACTGAGATTGTTAGACTCAACAATCTGAGACATTCGATCGAGAGTACAAGACCGGCTTTGATCGAATTCTTCTTACCACCACCTCATTCGGAGCAAAACAGACTTGAGGGTCTTCAGAGAAGCAGGAAGAGAAACCAAAGAAGTGATCCCATCAAAAAATAAAAGATAGTCCCAGGGCTACAGGTTCTCAGTATCCCAGTTCAAATAACCAATGCTAGTTGAGAATTGGGGGGCTAAGCACTGTTTTGGGTTCTCTATCGTTCCCTATGATTCTTCATTTCGGTTCTCTATGGTTCTTCATCTCATAGAACAAGTGTATTTGCCCCAAATCTGGAAACTAGCATATTGATTTCGTCATATATTTGCCCCAAATCTGGAAACTAGCATATTGATTTCGTTATACAATGATTAGAGGAACAGTAAGCCACGATGCACACTAATTTGTAGGTCTTTTAAACAAGTCCATGGCTGGTATCTCACACTTGTGGTCACTGAAAAGGAAGCTGTGTGTTTCACATTCTTAGTTCATTTGTTCCCAATAATGTGAGGATATTGCCTAATGAGTGGAGCAGCGGTGGGTTGTTCCCGGTTCGGCCCGGTTCTGCGAACCGGTAGCGGCAGTGGTGGGAAGCTCCGCCTATCCGCCTGGGACGCTTAATGGGTTTTAGAACCCACTACTGGAGCTGAGCAGCTTCTTATGAACGTAGGAGAAGAAGCTGAGCAGTTGAAGGACACACTAGTTAGGCTGAAATTCCCACCAAAAAGTACAGCTAACAGAAGGGCACCATCTAATGGTTTGAGACTTTAACTGCAGGACTGGGAACCAAATCAAGTTGCTTTAAGACTCTGTCCTAATGATTGGCAGACTAGAGATTTTCCTTTTGGCTTCCTGAAACGGGAAAAATCACCTCTAATCTTATTTGTGGTGGTGATGGTGATGATGATAGTGAGGTTATCCGTTCAGTCATGTACGACTCTTGGCAATTCTGTGGTCAATGTCTCTCCACATCTTTTGATCTTCCAGAATAGAATAGAATAGAATAGAATAGAATAGAATAGAATAGAATAGAATAGAATAGAATAGAATAGAATAGAACAGAACAGAACAGAACAGACATAGACATAATAGAAATAGAGGGCAGAATAGAATAGAAATAGAAATAGATAAGAACTCCTCAAATGCTATGATTGTAAAAAAGGTGGTAGAATGTGCTGAAATTAGTAAATTGACTATGGAATTAAGAGAGAGAGAGAGAGGAAACAGGGTATTATAAAATTTGGGATAGATGGTATGATTGGCTCAAAAAGAAAAGTAAAATTAATGTGTAAACTGTAAGAATGAAATGTCTTAAGAAAGGAGATATGAAAGAAAAAATGTGATAGATGTACGCGGACTATCATTAAGTGTTGTACCTCATGATTCTTGACAAACGTATCTTTTCTTTTATGTACACTGAGAGCATATGCACCAAAGACAAATTCCTTCTGTGTCCAATCACACTTGGCCAATAAAGAATTCTATTCTATTCTATTCTATTCTATTCTATTCTATTCTATTCTATTCTATTCTATTCTATTCTATTCTATTCTATTCTATTCTATTCTACTCAGAAGTCAAATCTGCAACCTTAAATCTATCTGTCGCCAAACAAGGTATCCAGGAAAAAATAATAACTGTTTTAAAACCAAAACAAGAAAATGTAAGTATGAGGTGGGAAGATTACTGTTTTGTGCATTCTTTTGAAGGCTTCAGTGACTAACACTAACATTAAGTTGTCAATAATTCAGCAGGCCTTCCAAAGAGGCGACATGTTTGTGAGCAAACACATTTTCATCGCACGGAATGTGAAGGTAGCCCTGAAGAGATTAAAAAACAACAGGCAAATTCATGTTTATTATGACTGTGGTAGGCCTGCGTTCCAAATGTTTCTCTCACTAGATTCAATATTCAGTTCAGCTTGGAAAAGGAGGAACAGATTTTACAGGTTAGAAGAATGAAAAGAAGAGGAAGAAAGGAAAAAAAAACTAAGCAGAGATTAGAAGGCCCCACTGCAAGGCCATCTTAGTCTTCCAAGAGGAATCCTAAATCTCACCTTACATTACGCAATCTTGTTTATTGGTGGAGCTAAATTTGAGCTCCCCCTTCATCCAGTGGCTATAAATTGGCCTAGATGTTGGTATCTGAGCTTAGTTGTTTTCCTGCAGATGTCTCTGATGGAGTGAGAATAAATTCTCACTAAAGGCGAAATGGATCTTTTCCCGGAATTCTGAAATTAGAAATGAAACCGCAGTTTAAAAGTGTAAGTAAAAATATTTATTTCGGTACAAAAACAATAAATCTCATTAATTACAGCAAAATGTGTGACTTCTCTTCATGGAAGCCAGGAACAGAGAGAAAGAAATCGGAGATTGGAATGTACACATGCATACAAGAACATATCAATCATGTGCCCAGGAATAAACCATTATAATGAATAGGGATGCAACTCCCTGCATATACATATAACAGGCAATACAAAAATCACTGCATGACAGTCTCACTACCAATTTAATATGAACATCATTAGTGCAATAATCCTAGATACCTCTATGGCCCTTTGTCTGAATGGGCAGCATTATCTTCAAACTGAATACCACCATCCATGCTGTCTATCACTTCTGTTTCTTGGATAAATGTGAGTGACATGATCTAGATAAAAATGCAAGAAGTCCCAGATTCAACACTCATCAAACCCATTGACTTTCTTCAATGATGGTCAACTAAAGATCGCAGAAAGTTCTCAAGAAGAACATGTGTAACCATCTTCTATTTGAGTTCCTGGCAAGTGGTACTGAAAGATTTACTGCCTCTAACAGAAGAAATAATATTTTAGAACTAATCGTAGCTACATCCTTATCAATGTAACCAAACTTTTGAAGTCATTCAAGTTAGTAATCTTCATTAAATCTTGGTAGATGCAACAGTTGATCCATAAAATGTAGTTTCTTCTCCATCCCGACTTCATAATCTCTTGTAGTATTGGATTTTTGTTGTTGTTGGTTGCAAAGTCGTGTCCGACCCATTGCAATCCCATGACAACGTTCCTCCAGGCCTTCCTGTCCTCTACCATCCTCTGGAGTCCATGTAAGCTCACGCCGACTGCTTCAGTGACTCCATCCAGCCACCTCATTCTCTGCCGTCCCCTTCTTCTTTTGCCCTCAATCTTTCTCAGCATTAGGCTCTTCTCCAGCGAGTCCTTCCTTCTCATTAGGTGGCCAAAGTATTTGAGTTTCATCTTCAGGATCTGGCCTTCTAAAGAGCAGTCAGGGTTGATGATCTCTAGGACTGACCGGTTGGATCGCCTTGCAGTCCAAGGGACTCGCAGGAGTCTTCTCCAGCACCATAGTTCAAAGGCCTCAATTCTTTGGCCCTCAGCCTTCCTTATGGTCGAACTTTCACAGCCATCCATTGCAACCGGGAAAACCGTAGCCTTGAGTATACGCACTTTTGTTGGCAGGGTGATGTCTCTGCTTTTTAGTATGCTGACTATCTTTGCCGTGGCTTTCCTCCCCAGGAGCAAGTGTCTTTTAATTTCTTGGCTGCAGTCCCCACCTACGGTGATCTTGGAGCCCAGGAAAATAAAATCTGTCACTACCTCCATTTCTTCCCCATCTATTTGCCAGGAATTGAGAGGGCCGGATGCCATGATCTTAGTTTTCTTAACGTTGAGTTTCAAGCCAACTTTTGCACTCTCCTTCTTCACCTGCCTCAAGAGGCTCTTTAGTTCCTCTTCACTTTCTGTGAAGTATTGGATGGACACCTTCTTAAATTTGAGTGACCTCCTTCAAAATTAGCAGCGCCACAGGTTTTCCAAAATATAGTTAAGAACATCACTTCAAGTCAACCTTTAACTGCAACATGTGGAAAGAATGAGCAATTTTTGCCCTGTAACATACGTTTGATTTTCATTCGCAAATTATATTACTATAAAACAGAACTAACACTTTAAGCTTAACTATTCAGAAGTATCCTGTATTGAATTCAACAGGGCTTATTCTCAGATCAATATGATATGACATATCATAAGGCAAAACTGGTTTACATTTGTTCATCTATTCATTTAGCTAAATAATTTCATGATTTGGGAGACGGCATATACCATTTCTGAAAAAAACCAATTACATATTTTGCAGGATCAAAGAGGTATTCAGTTCACAAAAACACAGCGCAGATTTAAACGTGGGTTTGGCCAAAATGTGGCTGGGTTTTTTTAGAAGCAAGCTTTGGATTGCATTGCTTTAATAAACCACCTACAACATGTCTTTTCTTTGCTTGTTTCTAAATGTAAAATCAATTAAAGGCTAGTTGAATAAGTAGCGATGTTTCCTCGGGGTTCACAGCCCTCCTCATAACCTAAGATGAAGAGAAAAAGACATACAATAACCTTTAAAAAATAGGTTTTGTATGTGGCTCTCTATATCATATAGTTGCGATTAAATATACATTTCAACCAAAATCCCCAATAAACAAAAATTATTACATCCTATGCCGCAGTTTTAATATATTCCATCTTGCCCCCCGAGGAAGAGTTCCTTTGAGGATATAGTAACACAAAGTGGAGACTCTGGTTACTATGAGTGGTTATTACAAGTCCTAACCAAACAAAGGAACTGCAGAAAATATCTTGTTTCCCACTTGCATAAGAATACTATTGTACATTCACAATGCTGACAATGCATTCCAGACTTCTTAGAGACAGACAGACGATCACCATGGATAAAAATGGTTGCTGTTTTTTTTGTCTCACCAAGAATGAGGAATTGTAATCTTTGAAATGCAGTACTGCTTTATGATGATGTTCGTCCATCGTATTCGAAGAGGACCTTAACATCTATCACAGACCTGAGTCACCTGTGTGCAGGTCCGCAGCTACAGCTCCCAGCGTATCCACACCTGCTGCTTTGTCGCTCGCCCATCGCCACAGGACTTTTCACAGGAATTGGAGGGATGTCAAGACTTATAATAATAACAACAAAGTTGGAAAGGACCTTGGAGGTCTTCTAGTCCAACCCCCTGCCTAGGCAGGAAACCCTACACTACTTCAGACAAATGGTTATCCAACATCTTCTTAAAAACTTCCAGTGTTGGAGCATTCACAACTTCTGGAGGCAAGCTGTTCCACTGATTAATTGTCCTAACTGTCAGGAAATTTCTCCTTAGTTCTAAGTTTCTTCTCTCCTTGTTTAGTTTCCACCCATTACTTCTTGTTCTACCCTCAGGTGCTTTGGAGAATAGCTTGACCCCCTCTTCTTTGTGGCAGCCCCTGAGATATTGGAACACTGCTATCATGTCTCCCCTGGTCCTTCTTTTCATTAAACTAAACATACCCAGTTCCTGCAACCGTTCTTCATATGTTTTAGCCTCCAGTCCCCTAATCATCTTTGTTGCTCTTCTCTGCACTCTTTCTAGAGTCTCAACATCCTTTGAGCGTGGATTGGATTAAAGTGAGAGAGAGGTGCGCATAGTCAGCCTCACTCTCTCTTCCCAGATTCCATCTTGCTCCAAATAGCAGGACAAGAGTCTATATTCAAATCTATCTCTTTCTCAATGGGTTTTTGTTGCTCCAAATCCTGAACCCAGCTTGGGGTCACAGCCTAAACAATTTTTAAAAAATAAATTTTTATTAAGATGTTCACCACGTAAAACACAAATGAAAATAAAGATGGGGGGAAAAGGGAAAGAGAAATGTGGAATAAAGGAGAAGAGGGGAAAAAAAGAAACCTTGACTTCCAACTTTTTTTCAGCACAGTAAAACACGAAATAAAACGGTAGCCTCAATGTTTAACTTTTACACCCTTAATAAGCATACAAACTTATTAAAATTATGGCCTAAACTTTTTGTCCTGGCTCTTTCCATAATAGGTAGTTCTGAAGACCATCTCAGAGTGTCTTCCAACTGCTTTTAAGGAAGTACCTAACGTTTAGAGATCTGCTCTTGAGAAGAGAAGAGAAGGGAGGAGAGGGGAGAGAAGAGAATATAGAATAGAATGGAATGGAATGGAATGGAATGGAATAGAATAGAACAGAACAGAACAGAACAGAACAGAACAGAATAGAATAACAGAGTTGGAAGGGACCTTGGAGGTCTTCTAGTCCAACCCCCTGCTTAGGCAGGAAACCCTACACCACTTCAGACAAATGGTTATCCAACATCTTAAAAACTTCTACTGTTGGAGCATTCACAACTTCTGGAGGCAAGTTGTTCCACTGATTGATTGTTCTCACTGTTAGGAAATTCCTTCTTAGTTCTAGGTTGCTTCTCTCCTTGATGAGTTTCCATCCATTGTTTCTTGTCCTGCCCTCAGGTGAAAAGTAAAAGTAAAAAGAGACACAAACTGAGATTGTTAAACTCAACAATCTGAGTCATTTGATCGACTGAACCAGAGTGGCTTTGATCGAATTCTTCTTACCGCCACCTCATTCGGAGCAAAACAGGCTTGAGGGTCTTCAGAGAAGCAGGAAGAGAAACCAAAGAAGTGATCCCATCAAAAAATAAAAGATAGTCCCAGGGCTACAGGTTCTCAGTATCCCAGTTCAAATAACCAATGCTAGTTGAGAATTGGGGAGCTAAGCACTGTTTTGGGTTCTCTATCGTTCCCATTGATTCTTCATTTTGGTTCTCTATGGTTCTTCATCTCATAGAACAAGCGCATTTGCCCCAAATATTTGTTCTTTGTGTTGGTGTGGGTGTGTGCGTGCGTGCATGTCATTCCACAAAAGCAAACCCTTTCTGAAAATGTCAACTGCCCGCTGGTGCAAAAACAGAAAACCAGAAGAAGAAAAAAGACGTCCGTGATTGTGTGTACGTACAACGAGTTTTGAGTTGTGGTTTAAATGGACATTTTCGGTGGGGTCTTTGCTAATCCTCTATCACCCTCATCAACCCCTATTTGAAAGAATGTCCCTACAAGCCGCCCAACCCATGACTGTTTTCTGCCCCTCTTCTCTGCCTGGGTAAACGGATTCCCCATGATTAAAAATCTTGAGCTCTCCATGGTTATCGCACACAGAAGTATGCATTACACACCCTGTCACAGCAGGTTGTCATTATGCAGTCGCCGGCTAGGAAAAATAAATGCCTCATTGAACAAGGTGGAAGGCAGAGATTTTTCACTGGCGGGGCGGAAAAGCAGGAACAACAGAGAGACAAGAGAAAAGATTGGCTCGTCGCGGCCCTATTCCTTTTTAATCCCTGTTTTCAGAATATTTACAGAGGGAGAAAAATAAATACTTTAGGGCAGTGTTTCCCAACCTTGGCAACTTGAAGATGTCTGGACTTCAACTCCCAGAATTCCCCAGCCAGCGAATGCTGGCTGGGGAATTCTGGGAGTTGAAGTCCAGACATCTTCAAGTTGCCAAGGTTGGGAAACACTGCTTTAGGGGAGGAAAAAGGGCTCATTGGAGGTCTTACCCTAAGCATATTTACTCACTACCCGCTTGCTGATGAGGTTGTTGTTCCTTCCTTTCTGAGTTGTGCTTTCTTTTTTTTTTAGAAAGCCTGGACTACACAGTGTGACACCTGAGTAAGTTGTTAGTTTGTGCTAAAGGGGAACTATCCACCCGATCCTTTAGTATTTCAATATTTTGAGTAGGAAACATGAAAAAATGGTGCTCCAGATACTCACTAAAAGACGGAGCTGTTCTAATGTTGCAGTACATATCAAAACAAACACCAATACACACCCACACTAACACACTAACCGTTGCTTAGAGAAGGAAAGCTGAAAAACTATTGTTCCCCTTTGTTGATTAAGGGCCCTATCACAAAGATGAACTTAACAGAATCAAAGCTTTATAGATTCCATGCGGAGAAAATCCAGGTTTCTTAACCGATTGGAACCAGGAAGTTAAGGCTTGTAGATAGATAAACAGACGGATAAATAGATGACAGGGAAATGATAGATGAAATCTAGATGGCTAGATAGATGATTGATAGGTAATAGACAGACAACAGAAGAATGGATGGCTAGCTAAAAAGATAGAGATAGATGATAGATACATACATAGATGACAGATAGATAGTAATACGTACATAGATATAGATAGAAGATGGACAGAGAAATAGATGGATGGATAGATAGATAGATAGATAGATAGATAGATGGATGGATGGATGGATGGATGGATGGATGGATGGATGGATGGATGGATGGGTGGGTTCGTGGGTGGGTGGGTGGGTGGAAAGCTAGAAAGATAGAGATACATAGATAGATGATAGATAGAGGAGGGACAAAGTAGATGATAGATAGATAGATAGATAGATAGATAGATAGATAGATAGATAGATAGATAGATAGATAGATAGATAGATAGATAGATAGATGATAGGGAGGGAGGGAGGGAGGGAGGGAGGGAGGGAGGGAGGGAGGGAGAGAGAGAGAGAGAGAGAGAGAGAGAGAGAGAGAGAGAGAGAGAGAGAGAGAGAGAGAGAGAGAGAGAGAGAGAGAGAGAGAGACATCTAGAATAGCAATAGCAATAGCACTTAGACTTATATACCGCTTCATAGTGCTTTACAGCCCTCTCTAAGCAGTTTACAGAGTTCAGCATATTGCCCCCAACAATCTGGGTCCTCATTTTACCGACCTCAGAAGGATGGAAGGCTGAGTCAACCTTGAGCCTGGTGAGATTTGAACAACTGAACTGCTGAACTAGCAGTCAGCTGGAGTAGCCTGCAGTAGCTGCATTTAACCACTGTGCCACCTTGGCTCCTAGAAGAGTACCCAGCATGATTTTAATTTATTTTCCCTGCCTGAGTCAAAGGTTTAGGGAAGAACCTCTATTGATAGATTGATAGATGATGGATGGATGGATGGATGGCTAGCTAAAAAGGTAGAGATACATAGATAGATAGATGATAGATAGAAGATGGACAAAGATAGAAGATGGACAAAGACAGATAGATGATAGATAGATAGATAGATAGATAGATAGATAGATAGATAGATAGATAGATAGATAGATAGATAGATAGATGATAGATAGATAGATAGATAGATAGATGATAGATAGATAGATAGATGGATAGATAGATGATAGATAGATAGATAGATAGATGATAGATAGATAGATAGATAGATGATAGATAGATAGATAGATAGATAGATAGATAGATAGATGATAGATAGATAGATAGATAGATAGATAGATAGATAGATGATAGATAGATAGATAGATAGATGATAGATAGATAGATAGATAGATAGATAGATGATAGATAGATAGATGATAGATAGATAGATAGATAGATGATAGATAGATAGATAGATAGATAGATAGATAGATAGATAGATAGATGATAGATAGATAGATAGATAGATAGATAGATAGATAGATAGATAGATAGATAGATGATAGATAGATAGATAGATAGATAGATAGATAGATAGATAGATGATAGATAGATAGATAGATAGATGATAGATAGATAGATAGATAGATAGATAGATAGATAGATAGATAGATGATAGATAGACAGACAGACAGACAGACAGACAGACAGACAGACAGACAGACAGACAGACAGACAGACAGATAGATGATAGATAGATAAAGGATGGATATAAATAACAAGTAAAAGGAAAATAACTTGCATAGATCCAAACCTATCCACAAATTCCACTTTGATACACAAATGGACACGGAGTGTCACCAACCTTTTATGCTTCCTTTTCTGAAATGACTTCTGGGTAATGTATATGTTGACCAGCATCCAGTCTTAAAGGCCATTCTGTAAGATAGTTGAAGCAGAGAGAGTTTGACTAGCTGAAGTGATTATAGAATTATTTTTCTCTCCAAAAGGGATTCAGGGAAATATTCCCACTCCATCAATGACCTCCAGCTTTGCTGTCCAACGTCATCAAAAGAGAACTTTCCCACCTTCCCCGAAGTTGAAGGACATCTTCAAGATCAACCGGCATTCGAATTCCTATACGTATATTGTATGCAGGTCCCATGACACGAGAACAATGCTTCCCCCCCCCCAATACAATATGATAAATAGAATTAATAACGTTGCTAAAATAAGATCCAGCCAACGCGGCTAAAAATACAATCTCTCTCCATAAAATGTTCTTGGCTCCTGAACAATGTGGAGCATCGGAGTACAAATTGAAATGGTTTATTTGTGTCTATTCAGAGACGTTGCTTCCATCATAAATGGATTTGTCAAACATCATTAGCCTTGCCCTTTCGAACCAAAACCAATAAAACTTTCATTTGATTCAGTGGCCGTATATTCTTGAGACACTAACTAAAGCACATTTGTCGAACAGAGTTACGAGTTTTTCTGAAATTGGTGTTTGGAAATCATCGCGTTTCCTTGCGTTTGTCCCTCCTGACGTCAACATCTACACACCAGGGGGTCTCCATATTGGATCACTTTAAGACTTGTGGACTTCAACTCCCAGAATTCCTCAGCTGGCTTGGGGAATTCTGGGAGATGAAGTCTACAAGTCTTAAAGTCGCCAACGTTGGAGATTCCTGCTCTAAGGTCATTGTTGGTCCAGCTCAGGGGTGGTATTCACTTACCTTCCCTTACCTTCCCTACCAGTTCGCAAATGTGAGCGCGCAAAGCCTTCTGCACATGCGCAGAGCATCAGAAATGTGACGCGCTTACGTCGACCTATCCCCATTGACGTTGCTTGTCAGAAGGTCCCAAAAGATGATCACATGACCCCGGGACACTGCAACCGTCATAAATATGAGTCAGTTGCCAATGGGGATGCTGCAACGGTCATAAGTGTGAAAGGGGGTCGTAAGCCACTTTTTTCAGTGCTATTGCAACTTCAGTCGGTCACTAAACAAACTGTTGTAAATCGGGGACCTGCCTGGAAAGTCAAGATGGTTCCCCCAATGGGATGATCAAAGTTGCTTCCGTTTTATATCTGTACTTTTGACCACTCCAGTAAAGAGAAATCATTCTTTGGCTTCTGCGAAATCTCAAAAGTGCTTTCTTTCATTATTCTCCAACATACCACAGATAATTCCCCCCCCCTTTTTTTCTTTCCAAATTACAAGTTTATCTGTTTAACACAAATAGATACAACAGGGAGTAAGTTAATCCTATTAGTCCTGGAGATTCCCAGCTACAATTGAAGATTAGGGCTATCTTGGTGATTGCCACTAATGTTATTGTTTTATTATATTTGCTTTTATGCCTACCTTTTATGGCTGGCCGTCTGTCTGTCTGTCTGTCTGTCTGTCTGTCTGTCTGTCTGTCTGTCTGTCTGTCTGTCTGTCTGTCTCTCTCTCTCTCTCTCTCTCTCTCTCTCTATCTTGTATCATCTCTCTTTCCAACGGTTGCCCCATCCAGGGGTCACATGATCCCCATTTGCAACTTGCCCAGTCAGCTTCATTTTAAAAAGACAAGAACGTGGCTGGGAAGATGAAGAATTTACTGTTCTGCCCAGCGTAAACTTCAACTCCAACCCACTTGTTTGTTCTTTCTCCAAGGGTTATGGCTGAGACGATGTCATTGAAGGGCAACACCAATGTAATCAATGTAAAAAGGAGGAAGAGGAGGAGGGGGAAGAAGGAGGAGGGGAAGGAGATGGAAGAGGAGGAGGAGGAGAAGAGGAAGAGGAGGGGGAAGAAGGAGGGAAAGGCGAAGGAGGTGGAGAAGTAGAAGGAGGAGAAGGAGAAGACGAGGATGAGAAGGGGGAGGGAGGGGGAGGAAGAGGAGGAGAGGGAGGAGGAGGGGAAGGAGGAGGAGGATGAGAAGGGGGAGGGAGGGGGAGGAAGAGGAGGAGAGGGAGGAGGAGGGGAAGGAGAAGGAGGAGGAGGAGGAGGAGGAGGAGGAGGAGGAGGAGACAAGGTGGATGGGCTCCATCAGAGTGGTGATGGGGATGCTCCTGGAAGTCCTGAAGGACCAAGCTAGTGGAGATTGTACAGGGGGGGGGGCAATTATCTAGATGGCTGACACTGACTTGATGGCACAAAATCAAACATTCTTTCCCCTTTCTGAAAAGCACTTAATCAAGATACAATTATCCCCATCTTCAAAGCAAGTGCCAACACCGCTGCTTCTGTCCATAGGTGATCGAGAGCAATTCGCCTGTTCAAGATAAGGAGGATCTTCACACTAAGTTTGCACAACTGATCCCTGATAATATTGAAATATTTTTTGGGGGACCCTTTTGAAAAGGATGTCAAAAATAATTAATTTAATACCTGAGTTCAGAATGACACCCCTGTTGTTTGCAAAAAACAAACAAATACATAAATCTTCCACTGCAAATACAATCTACCAAAATAAAAAATAAAAAGGAAAGAAAAGAAGGGTGGAAAAGAGAGAGAGAGAGAGAGAGAGAGAGAGAGAGAGACAGAGAGAAACATAAAATCTTTTGCTGTGGCTGCCTGAGGCATATTTTAGTATTTGGTTGGTTGCCAAGCTCAATTTATCTCACTGTTTCACTTTTAATCGCTCACTTAGTTCAACGTAAGTAAAAACACACACAGTGTTTGTTTTCAGGGTAGTTTCCTTGCCGCTGTTTCAGTCTGAATATATTGCTAACAGCCTTGAAAGCTGTAATAATTTGCTTTGAATTCTGCAGGAGCGGGAGAAGTGAAAACGGGATACCACAGTGTGGCTCAGAACCATGGCCTGAAGGTAAGACAAGTTTTATTTCTATGAAACAACAACAACAACAACAACAACAACAACAACAACAACAACAACAAAGTTTTGCATGGACAGCACTTGAAAAACATTGAAGGAAAGTGTGATGACAACTTGACATGGGCATGGCTTAAGATGGAAACCATCAAGAAAGAAACGGAAGGTTTAATACTCGCTGCTCAAGAACAAGCACTACAAACTAATGCCATGAAAGCGAAGATACAAAAATCCACCGACAATCCAAACTGCCGACTTTGCAACGACAAAGTCGAAACTGTTTCACATTTAATATGTGAATGCAGCAAAATTGCGCAAACTGATTACAAAGCTAGACACGACCGAGTTGCTAAATTAACCCACTGGTCATTATGTAAAAAATATCCAAAAAGTCATGGGAGTACAAAGTGGAAAAAGTTATCGAAAATGAGACACCAGCGGAACTGCAAAAAACTGCGCTACTCGGAACATCGTACATTTTAAGAAGGTACTTGGTTGATATCTAGGACGCTGGCAGCAACCTGTATCAACCATCATCACCAGTCAATGATATTTGTGACATTTTTAAATGTTCAGGTGACTGAGTTTCACATTTAATGAATAAAAGAGATAACAACAACAACAATAATAATAACCTGTATCTTATATTACCTGTATCCAATATATTACCTGTATCTAATATATTACCTGTATCTAAATAGTCATGGGAACATAAAGTGGAAAAAGTTACAGAAAATGAGACGGTAAAGATCTTGTGGTACTTTCGAATACAGACAGATCGTCATTTGGAACACAACACGCCAGATATCACGGTTGTCAAAAACCGAAGTGTGCAATTTATTGATAGCACTGTATCAGGAGACGCCAGAGTCGAAGAAAAAGAACTGGAAAAAATCACAAAATATCGGGACCTGGCTATCGAAACTACGCAATTATGGATGAAATATGTAACAGTGATACCCATTGTCATCGGGGCACTTGGTACCATGTCCAAGAATTTCACAAAACACATCAAGAAACTGCAGCTTCCTGCAATAACACCAGCGGAACTGCAAAAAACTGCGCTACTCGGAACATCGTACATCTTAAGAAGGTACTTGGTTGATACCTTGAACGCTGGCAGCAACCCGTATCAACCATCAGCACCAGTCAATGGTATTTGTGATGCATTTTTAAATGTTCCGTTGACTGAGTTTCATGTTTAATGAATAAAAGTTTATAATAATAATTCGGGCAAACCTATGCCTAGGCAGTGGGAGTCAGGGAGTTCTAGTTCTGCCTTAGCCATGAAAGATGTCTGGGGGACCTTGAGCTTGCTCATTCTCTCTCAGCCCAACTCACCTTACAGGGTTGTTGTTGTGGGGGGGGGGATAGGATAGATGTATTAGAGATGTTCGCTGCCTTTAGTTATTTGCAAAAATAATAAAGGCAGGACACAACAAAATACCTTATTCCACCAGACTTGAAATACTGGGATTAGACAATTTACAACTACGTCGCCTCTGATCTGATCTAAATGTAGTTTATAAAATCATATAACAAAATGTCCTTCCTGTTAATGACTACTTTAGCTTCAACCGCAACAATATACGAGCACGTAATAGATTCAAACTCAATGTAAACCACTGCAAACTCGACTGCAGAAAATACGATTTCAGCAACAGAGTGGTCAATGCCTGGAATGCACTACCTGACTCTGTGGTTTCTTCCCCAAACCCCAAAAACTTTAACCTTAGACTGTCTACAGTCGACCTCTCCTCGTTTCTAAGAGGTCTGTAAGGGGCGTGCAGAAGCGCACCACTGTGCCTACCGTCCCTGTCCTACTGTCCTATTGTCCTCTTTTATCGTTACTTTTTACTTATGTTTATACTAATTACTACTATACATGTTTGACAAATAAATAAATAAATAAATTAAATAAATAAATAAATAAATAAATAAATAAATAAATAAATAAATAAATAGATAGGAATGTCAATTGGAAAAGGCATTTCTCCTCTTTTTTTTTTTAAAAAAGCTGTTTGTGGGGGGTGGGGGTAAAGCAAAGCACTTCCAAGCCTTCCCCCCCCCCCTCTCAACATGTTCTACCTTGCAGGGCTGGCGTTCTGTTTGCCTTCCCTTCCATAGGTAGATTGCTGGAAGGAGGAAGGAGGGGGGAGGGGGAGACCCCCTTCTGCTTCCTCAACCTGCTTGCATGGCTCCCTCCCTGGGACGACAAGTCCCATCCTCCTCCACCCTGGCGCAGCATGATGCTCCGCCAAGGCTGGGAGAACCAGGTGGTACTTCCAGCGGAACTTCCGAACTACAACTCCCGGCATGCCTTGTCGACGTCCTGCGGCGCAAAGGCCTCTGGGAGTGGTAGTTCGCTTGCAGCTGGAGCCCGCCTGCAGGACAGGAAGACGGGAGGAGCTCTTCTGGCTTCTTTCCAAGGTAGACTGCACCTGGATGGGGAGGTGCAGAGTGCAGACCACCCCCCCGTGTCCTCTCCAATCCCCCCCCCCCCAGGGAAGGGTCCTTGAATCCCAATCAAACGGGGAAGGGCTGCTTTAAAACTCCTCCTTGGCTGTCGAGCCTCTTTCTTTGCAAACGTCAACAATGCCAATCTCTTCCTTTCTCTGCCCCCCCAAAATTGCATATATATTTTTTTGCCTGTTGCACGGACTGAAGCATTTGATAGGATTTTTTCCCCCATCAGGAAAGGACCCCCCAAGAGACCTGTGGGACGTTGCAAACTTCTTTTTTTGCAGCTGGTAAAAAGACTCGGGATACTGGACGGGCTGAGAGCAGAAGAGAGCAAATAAATTGCAAATCACTTTCTTTTTTGCTTTATTTTATTTTGCAAGATTGTGGCCTTGTAGGTCTCCTTTGTGGATTCTGTGTCTCGAGCTGTATTTATGCTGGGTTGTTGTGGGACTGGAATACAGAAGCGGAAAGGGTCAGATTGCTAAAAAAATATATTTATTTTTATTTATGTTTGTCAAACATGTACAACATAGCAGGTATTTGTATAAACATAACATAAGCAAAGTAAGTACAGATAAATGAGGACAATAGGACAGTAAGACAGGGACGGTAGGCACGTTGGTGCGCTTATGCACGCCCCTTACAGACCTCTTAGGAATGGGGCGAGGTCAACAGTAGACAGTCTAAGGTTAAAGTTTTTGGGGTTTGGGGAAGACACCACAGAGTCAGGTAGTGCATTCCAGGCATTGATTACTCTGTTGCTGAAGTCGTATTTTCTGCAGTCGAGTTTCTAGCGGTTTACATTGAGTTTGAATCTATTGTGTGCACGTGTATTGTTGCGATTGAAGCTGAAGTAATCATTGACAGGTAGGACATTGTGGCAGATGATTTTATGAACTACATTTAGATCAGATCGAAGGCGACGTAGTTCTAAATCGTCTAAGCCCAAAATTTCAAGTCTGGTAGAATAAGGTACGAGCAGAGCAGTGGAGGACTCTTGTTGTGAAATATTTCTGGACTCTCTCAATTGTATTAATGTCCGATATGCAGTGCGGCTTCCAGACAGGTGAGCTGTATTCGAGAATTGGTCTAGCAAATGTTTTGTATGCTGTGGTTAGCAGTGTATACAAAACATTTGCTAGACCAATTCTCGAATACAGCTCACCTGTCTGGAACCTGCACTGCATATCGGACATTAATACAATTGAGAGAGTTTTTGGAATTTTTGTAAACTGTGCCGCAGGTATTTCAATGCAGAAAAATGCAATCTAATAAGGGATGGATTTTATTTGCAAAGGAAACCGCTTATTTGCCTACATAAAGTGATCAACGCATCAAAAAAAATTAGTAACAATCGTGCTGAACCTCCAATTGATTTTAACATTTTTGGTTTTGGTGCTATTACCCATCACCTTCTACTTATGACTATAACCTTGTTGCTTGTATCTTTACAATTTATATTGTTTTATTTAGTTTCCTAGTATGATTTGATTGCTTATTTTGTATCCTATGACTATCACTAAGTGTTGTATCTCATGGTTCTTGATGAATGAATTTTTTATGTACACTGGGAGCTTATGCACTGAAGACAAATTCCTTGTGTGTCCAATCACACTTGGCCAATGGGCTGTGATTTGCTTAAGAACCGTAGCCAAAAGATTCTAAAATTGCCGTGACTCGCTTAACCATTGCCTTTGGTTTTAGCAAAGGAAATTCTGCTTTCCGTTGTCTTTGAAGTCGAGAAACTACCTGTCCTTAATTCTGATTTTACTCTCTTTTGGGTATGTGTAGCGGATGATAGGATCCGGGAGAGGACAACCCCGCAGGGAAATGAAGTTTGCCTGCCTCTCCTTCCGACAACCGTACGCCGGGCTGGTATTAAACAACATCAAAACCATCGAGAGCCGTTGGCGTCCAGTGCTGGCCAACCACCAAGATGGGACCCTTGCGGTCCACATTGCTTTTAGAGACTGGGAAGACGACAGCTGGAGAGACGTTCTCTTGAACAGACTCGGTTGGACGTCGGCTCAGGTTGAAGATCTGTTAGCGGAGGGGGAGAAGTTTGGCCGAGGGGTTATTGCTGGTAAGTCCAAATGAGACCTGTTTCTTAAGCCAGCAGGCCCACAAACATTTGGGCACCAGGAACCGGTTCTGTGGAGAGAGATTTTTCTGTGGACCGGAGGGTGTATGGTTGCATGTGCTGGTTTGCGTGGCCCGATTGCTGGCGTGCCGCGGACTGGTGCCGTCCTACAGAGCCGAGGTGGCGCAGTGGTTAAATGCAGCACTGCAGGCTACTGCTAGTTCAGCAGTTCAGCTGTTCAAATCTCACCAGCTCAAGGTTGACTCAGCCTTCCATCCTTCCGAGGTCGGTAAAATGAGGACCCAGATTGTTGGGGGCAATATGCTGAACTCTGTAAACCGCTTAGAGAGGGCTGTAAAGCACTGTGAAGCGGTATATAAGTCTAAGTGCTATTGCTATTGCTACAGACCAGGAGTTGGAGACGTATGTCTTTTTTTTCAATTTTATTGATTTTTTTATGAATTACATTTCTTAGAGCTTAAGAAACATTGTGTTGTCTGGGTATTTAATTTGCTTAACAATTCTGATTATATTCTTAATCTCCACCCCTTTTTTTTCCAACCGCCGGTAAAATAGATTCCATGTTTGATAGTGTTCTGTGTCTTCTTTCTGCTTAATTTTCAATGTCAATCTATCCATTTCTGCTCAGTCTAATATCTTCTTAATTATCTCATCTTTTTTCATTTTTCCAACATTGTGCAAATATAATCCTCGCTGCTGTTACAAGACATAATGTTAAATACATACTCTTCTTATCTAATGTTTCTGATGTTATACCTAATAAAAAACAGTTCAGGGCCATCTGTCTTAAGCAGCTTGTGAGTTTGGCCCTTTGGCCAAACAGGGGTAGCAGCCAGATTCACACAGTTACAGTGTAACACAACATGGTTTGTTTTTTGGCCTACTACTTTGTAGAAGCCCAGCTCTTGGGTTTTGTAAACCATTGTTGGTGACTTGTCTATACATGCAAACCCAGCATTGTTGCTGATCTGCAAGCCTTTCGTTCACTTAACACCATAGACGAGTGTTTCCCAACCTTGGCAAGTTGAAGATGTCTGGACTTCAACTCCCAGAATTCCCCAGCCAGCGAATGGTGGCTGGGGAATTCTGGGAGTTGAAGTCCAGACATCTTCAACTTGCCAAGGTTGGGAAACACTGCCATAGACCAATATTTCTTAGCTTGTCTTAGCATAGAATTCCTATGCTGTCTGGGGAATTCTGGGAGTTGAAGTCTACCCACATTAAAGGGCTGGCTGGAGAATTCCGGCCCAAATCTCCTAAAATCACCGAATCTCACCAGGTTTTGGTGTCCCTCCTGAAAGTTTACAGACTTGGGGAAATTACCCAAACCACACAAGACCTCATGTATACCCCAAAGCCTATATAGCTGGGTAAATTTGCAAGATTTGGGCTATTTTATTTTTGTGCCCTGATCAAGGATTAGCGCTTGCACCCACAGAACCATAGGCCGCCTAAGATGCAGTGCAAACCTAGCCATTTTGAACATATTAGCAAACTACGATGGAACACGATATATAAACTTGGACCCAGCTTTGCTACAAATATGTTTTTCTACGTATTATATGTCCAAGAGTCACCTCACAATCAGGAGGCTGTGAGTTCGATCCTAGGTAGCGGGGTTATTTCTCTCTGTGGGCGCAGAGAGAAAGTATCTGCTGTGAGCTCCACATAGGCATCAGGAAGGGCATCCGGCCAGTAAACTCCCATCTCTATTCCGTCACCCCGATTCCACCTCGATGCAAGGGATCGCAGGGGTTGTTAAAATTAAAAAAACAAAATATGATTGTCAAAAGAGAACAATAAATAATTTTTTTGAGGAGGGGGAATTAAATCATGGCTTTGGGTCTTCAAATACAGGTCTCATCGACATCGGAGAGACGTTTCAGTGCGCTGACCATTTGCCTCCTGAAGACATTTTACAGTTGGAAAATAAAGCTGTTCTCCGGGATTTGGAAGGAAAATACTTGACGGTGGTTTCCAACCCCAGATGGCTGCAGAGCGCCATCCCTGCACGAGGACACAAGGATATCTGGGAGGTGGACATCCCAATAGATCTGATTCCCGTCCGTTGAATCCGGTTGAACTTTTCCTTTCGAACTCGCTCTCTTGCTTGTGATGGGATTGAACGGAACAACCGTTCTCTAGTTTCGATCACGGCAAATTTAGAGTTCAGAACTGCTTGTATGATTCCTCATCATTGGACTTGGGATAAATTCAGTCTCCAGGGAATTCCGAACTATTCCTGTCAAGTTTTTTTTATTTACATATAAGTATTCTGAATACAGTGTATTGTCCGGGTATACCATTTTACAAAAGAAAAAAAAAGATAACACAAATACTGACAGCAATAATAGTGATATAACAAAATAATTCTAACCATATTTATAATTATATTTGCTTATTTATGTTCCCGTTCAATATATTAGCATATATTTAACATATATTATATATGGATATATTCAAGTTTTATCAATGGTTAGAGATAAGAGGTAGAAATTAGATGAAGAAAGAGTATTGTTATGTTTAAGTAAAATATGAATGTTGTTTATAATTATATGTATGGAATTCCGAACTATTCCAAAGGTGTTATGATTAGATGACTATAAAGCTGAAGTTCATTTAATTAGAAGCAGTGATTTATTTTTTATTTTAAAATATGTTTTCTCTTTGTGCGTACATTATATACTAACTTACATTTCGTAACACAAATGAGGTGATCAGCTATGAAGCGTTTGTTACTCACATTTTAGACTTCAAATCATTAGTGCATAATATTGCTACAGGATGTCCCAAAGGTGCTTTTTAAAGGAAGCAACTGGACTTTCTTGTTTTTTCTTTGAAGACATTTCGCTTCTCACCCAAGAAGCTTCTTCAGTTCCGAGAGAAGCTGAAGAAGCTTCTTTGATGGGAAGCGAAACGTCTTCAAAGAATAACCAGAAAGTCCAGTTGCCTCTTGAAAAAAGCACCTTTGGGACAACCATGACCTGGATGACTGAGAATCTCCATAGCCATTACTACAGGATTCTCTTTGCCAAATTTAATGGTCCTTGACTTAAGACCAATCACTAAGCGAAGTTATGATGGATCCACCCTAAAAGGTAGTTATGACCCAATTCTGAAGTTCCGACGGATCTCTTGCCAGAGAAGCCTACAAACCAAATCACACCCAAGGAGAAATTTGTGGCCTTCCAGAATGGTTGCTCTCCCCAACTCTTTGCATTTGTACAGGCTACATCATCTGGGAAGTCTTTCAGATATGTTTGTAGGACCTCAAGTTACCCACCACTGGTCCTAGGTAGGCTTAGGATGGGTCAATTTTTTTCCCCTGGAGCACTGGAGTCTCCAAAACTTATGGAATTAATGCTGTTTGTGTCCTATTTTTTAATCTAATGGAACCCTACTCTTCAAAATGCTAGGCATTTAAATCTAGCTCTCTCTTTCTTCCTCCCTCCATCCCTCCCTCTCTCTCTCTCTCTCTCTCTCTCTCTCTCTCTCTCTGCGGTTTCATGTCCTATTTTTAATCTGCGCTTCTATAGTGTCTATGTAAACACTTGAAAGCAATGGGAGAATTTGGCAGCAGCTGAGGGAATTCTTCAAGTCTGAACAAATTAGTCTGAATCCACACTTTTAAAATATTCCCCCAGTGCCTTAAATTACAGTGCTCTGCAGCTCTCAAATCTGTGAGCTAGAAAGGAAGTTTCAGCAAGTTAAGCAATTCAAATGTAAATATGATTTGACTTTTTTTTTTCCTCCTTAGAACTTGCTGTCCCGCTTGTGAAGGATTTAGCAGAACAATGGTTCTCAATTTAGATCACTAAAGGCGCATTTAGGCTGTGATTCCTTATCATTGGACGTGGAATAAATACCGTATCCAGGGAATTCTGGGAAAAAAAGCTGTAGATGGCATAAAGCTTGAAGTTCATTTAATTAAAAGCATCGATTTATTTATTTTTTATCTCAAAACATATTTTCTCTTCCTCCGTGCATACATTATCCACTAACCTACATACTCATAACATTGGTGGGGTCATCTGCTTTGAAGCATTTCATTATTCACATTTTAGATTTCAAATCATCAGCACAATATTGCTACAGGATTCTTTTTCGCCAAATTTAATATTATTAGCAGCATGTCAAGTAAAAGCAAATATTTTTACTGCTGATAAAATGAACTCCTGCTTTGTTAATACGTAGCTGAAAAATTATGAAAGTTGGAAGTAATGTCTCTTTAAGGCGACAAATGTTAATTGCAGAATGGCCCCATAGTTTGTAAATAATGTGTCAGAGGTGACTTCCCATCCAAACTAAATATTTGCTAGGATTATACTCTTTGTTCACAGCCTGCAATTCTTGATATTAATTTTTGTCTAGCATTTTTATTAAAGAAAGTTTAATTTTGTAATGTCCATGAATATCGAAAGAAATGCGTTTCAGGGAAAGCAAATTAAACTCAGAATCTTTTTAGATGTTTTAGCCAATTTAACTACATTTAGAGTAAAGTGTGCTTCTGGCTGCTCAAAATATTTTTTTGCTGTATTAAAAAAAGGAAAAAAAAAACCCCAGTAAATTGAAAAGAAACAAGATGAGCATTATTAAAATCAATCACCACTTCAGCCAAGAAGTAACTTGTCCTGTTCCGACTTCACCAGATCTTCAAACTTGATTAAGCCCAGATCCAAGCTGAGCATTTATAAATACTGCACAGGAAGGTCACAATAGCAACAAATTAAAATGTATTGAGGAATTCACTGTTGGTGCTTTGACTGCCTATCTTCCCACTGTCTTGTACTGAATCACCAGATTCAATAAACTTTCCCCTACACCTTTTAGAAAATGTGAACAAGATCTAGACACACAGTAAAAATCTCATAATTCAGCCAATGTTTCATTTAACAAATCACTGTCCCTTAAGCATCGAATTACACCATTATAATAATAGGTGTATAATAATAACCTTAAGGTTGAAATCTGTTCTGGTTATTGTTTTCTCGTTACGTAAACCTATCAGATCTCAGTAGACTGAAAAGATTTGTAGTAAGAACTTAGGAAGTGGTTAACTTTTAGTGTTTCTCAACCTTGGGCACTTGAAGATATGTGGACTTCAACATCCAGAATTCTCCAGCCATCACCCAGAATTCCATGGCTGGAGGATTCTGGGAGTTGAAGTCCATACATCTTCAAGATGCCAAGATTGAGAAACACTGTTTTATTCTCTAGGATACTTACCTTGAGAATCGGGAGGGCAACGGTCACCCAACAAACGCCAATACCAACACACAGGTAATTGTGATTCACCCTCCATAACACCATGTCACATATTGTTCCCAGCATCGACCTTTGCAAGCATCCTTCATACTTTTTTTCCTTTCCAAGTTCTGGTGCCACTGCCAATTTTCTACATTTTATAACCGGTCAAAATTTTAATGATCTTGTCCACAGATTTTTTTAAACCCTTAGGTGGCCGGGAGCTATTTTACATCAAATGTTCCTAACCACAATCGGCCAACTTGAAAATGCTGCCTGCACAGGCCAAGAACTCTGAAAAGAAAAGAAAAAAGAATAGAAAATTGGAATAGGAATAGAATAATAGAGTTGGAAGGGACCTTGGAGGTCTTCTAGTCCAACCCCCTGCTTAGGCAGGAATCCCTACACCACTTCAGACAAATGGTTATCCAATCTCTTCTTAAAAACTTCCAGTGTTGGAGAATTCACAACTTCTGGAGGCAAGTTGTTCCACTGATTAATTGTTCTAACTGTCAGGAAATTTCTCCTTAGTTCTAAATTGCTCCTCTCCTTGATTAGTTTCCACCCCAAAAAATGATTTTTGTTTAGACTGCAGCTTTAAAACCAAAACCAAAACCTGTGGCAACAACAGAAGTGGAAAGCTATTAATCCAAATCAATGCAATTCCTTCCCTAGGTGTTCCTCCTCAATCTATACATTTAAAGAAGGAAACTTTTGAGGGGGGGGGGAAACATCCCCCCTGTGTTATCCGTGATGAAAGAAATACAAAGAAGTTCACCCTAGGTAAACCAGACAGGAAGAACAAAAGTTTATTCTTCCGCCCATGCCGTGGTTAGATTCCCTTATTTTAAGTAGATGCAAAAACGTCTTCAGAAATTCTGTCCTTTTTATCGGTGGTACCCAGCGTAGTCTGCCGTTTTGGGTCCGGCTCCTTTGGAAGCGGACGGAGGGTTGGAGGTACAGTTGCAGTTAGGACAATGGTGGTACGAAGGAGTTCGGTGGTGATGGGAAGACCTCGACATAGAAATAGCCGAAGCGGCCGCTATCATCGGCATGGAGAACCACGGGTTGCAGAAGGGAAGGATGCTGGCCCAGTGAGCTTGCATGGCGGATAAGTCTGGATACATGGTCGGGAAGGTGGGCAGCCCCATCATTGGCGCAAAGGGGCTGTTGGGGACGGGAGGTATGACGTGATACAACGAGGTAGCTGAAGTGGTGGTGGTGGAATCGATCTCGTGGGTGTTGACTCGAGCATGGTTGGGGTGCTGGGGCAAGTGGAAAGGCGCCAGCTGGTTGATCTTATTCTCAGTGTCCTCAGGTGGCCCCTGATCTGAAGACCTCAAAGGGGTTGGAGAAGGCGCGAACCCGCTTCTGAGACGGCCTACTGTTCCAGCAAGGCCTTTGGTCACGGGTGGCTTCCGGAGACCAAGTTTGTGCATCTTATCTTTGGGAGAAGTGGTCAGGAAACTATTTTCCCTGGAAGAAGATCCCAGAGAAGGTGGACCTTCTGGGCTTCCGGATCTGCTCTTCAAACAGATTTCGCCGAAATCTTCCTCTAGCGAGAAAGCAACGGGTGGCATGTTTTTGATTCCGACTCTTCGCTTGCACCTCGCGAGAAGGTGAGGGCATCCTCTCTTAAAATTGGGGTTATGGTAGAACTGGAGCTAGAGACGGGAGGGGGAAAAACGGGAGTTGGTTAATCTTCTGAGGAGGAGTCAATAGCCGAGACAACTATAAGTTTCTGTCATCCCTGGAGCAGCGGTGAGATCTACTTACCTTCCCTACCGGTTCAGAAGCTGTGCGATTTGCACGTGTGCCACCATACGTACACTTTTTCACCCTCTGCGTATACCAGGGGTGAAATGCTCCCGGTTCGGTCGGGCCGGTCGGTTGTCATAGAGCCGATAGCAATCGCAGCTTGAGGCTTCCCCAACCCGCCTGGACGTTGCCATTTGGGTTCTTTTATCCTCTGCGCATGCGCAGAACGCTTTGCGCATGCGCAGCGGGTAAAATAACCCAAATGGCGGCGTCCAGGAGGGTGGGGGATGCCTCACGCTGCGATCGCTATTGGCTCTACGACGACTGACCGGCCCGCCCGAACCGGGAGCATTTCACCGCTGGCATATACACTGGTTTTGCGCATGCGCAGAGGGTCAAAAAACAAAAATGACAGTGGGTGGGCAAAAAACGGGCCAACAGGACTACCAGAAGTTCGTTTCCGAACTTCCAGTAGACCCATTGGGCCCATTTTTCGCCATCCACAGGCTCCGGAGGCTTTTCTGAAGCCTGGGGAGGGCGAAAAATGGCCCAACTGGCCTACCGGAAGTCCGGAGGCTTCAGCAACGCGCGTGGGGGGGCATGCGTGGGGGGGCAGCACGGGGGGGTTGTGCACGCATGCACGGGGGAGGGCATTGCATTATGGGTGTGGGCACGTGTGCGCGCGCTATCGTGCACGTACCTGCCCTTTTGGCACCCAAGCAAAAAAAGGTTCACCATCACTGGACTAGAACATGGATGGCTGATGACATGCGTGTCAAAGGCGACACATCACAGTTTCAGGGGACATGCTAGCGTTCAACAACTGTTCATGAAGACACACCCTGTTCTTGTACGATTTTTGGAGGCTGTGAGGGCCACACGAGAATGGGTTGTGTTCTCACTCCAGGCTTTCTGGAAGTCTGTGAGAAGTCTGTGCTCCTGCGCAGTCTCTGGACTCTCCGTAAATGAGTTTTATTCGTATCTGATTTTTGTAATCATTTGATGTTTCTTTATATATTATATAGCACCACACGATTGGACTGCATTTTTAAAAAATCAATGAATATAGAATGAATTGTTTCTCTTTTGTTCACTGGGCGGGATGGGCAGTGACACGCTAATGGAGTCAAGTCAGACATTTTCCAAATTTGTGACACGTTGAGCCCCAAAGTTTTGCAATCCGGGGTTGGCAAAGGAGCAAAGTGGTTTACATGTAATTTTCCTGATTTATGACGCTCGATTTAGTCTTTTTCATGAATACAGAGGGGTACTGTAGCCTACGGAATAACGTGAGCCTAAAGTTAGTGATGTTGCCCAAATGTTAGGAGAGCAGCTCGTAATATTAAAAGATAAGGTAAGTGCTCCCTACAGAATGGAGGAGGATTTTGGGGGAGCAGCTAAAAGCCACTGAGTTGTCTGCTAGATGGAAAATTATGCACTTAGCCGACAGAAGCCACTTCAAAAATGAAATATCCAAAACAAGACAAGGAGGCACATGCCCTGATGTTGCCCTCGTCCAATGTCCTGCATCAATAATAATAATAATTATGCACCAGGATATTGAACACTGAAGATGGATTATAACCCTATCATTGCAGTGCAATATGAAACAGGACATTCTTTAATCTTTGCTCTACAAGCTGTAATTGCAACACGAGTGTGCGTGAAGTACACTTGTCCAACCAACTTGAGCAAAACTAGCACCCAACAGTTGTCTATCATGGCTTAGCACAATGGGCTCCTGCTTTACTGAAATAAACCATCTTTATAGTGGTTTAATGGTAATGATTGACAGGCTGGAGTAATCCAGCCAGTGAAGCCATAGGATGCTTACCTTTAGAAAATAAGCTGTAAAAGTCTGGGTTCACACAATCGACTGACCCACCTTGCGTGAATTTAGCCACAATCAAGACATCTAGTAGGTGGTAACAAACCTATCCTGCATTCAGTTAGCACCTTGCTCATTTTCGATGAAACAAATCTTCCATTTACGGCATAGGTCTTAAGAGAGGACGAGGAAACATCTTGTTCCTTTGTCCATTGATTTCATGCATATACTGGATGTTTTTGAGTCATGTCCACTCGCAATTACAATTCCTTTTGCCAGGAATTGTTGGCATTCTGTACCTGAGGGAGAAGGAAGGTGATGGTGTGGGCCCAGCGTGGTGGATACAAGAGGGTGGAACCAGCATTACTGGTTGGGCAAAAGATGGCGTGAGCCCAGAGTGGTGGATACAAGTGGAACCATTACTGGTTTGGCAAAACAGGGTGTGAACCCAGCGTGGTGGATACAAGAAGTGCAACCACCATTATTGGTTTGGCAAAAGACGACGTGAACCCAGCTTGGTGGACACAGGAGGGTGAAACACCATTACTGGTTTTGCAAACGACGGCGTGAGCCCAACCTGGTGGATACAAGAGGGTGGAACCACCGTTACTGGTTTTGCAAACGGCCTTACCTTGCTGAACGCGTAAGCGGCCTTTTCTTCCGCTAAAAACTCGACCAGGGAGGCCGACCGTTGGAAGTTCTGCCTCATCTTGCTAAAGCCGTAGAGGTTCAGCTGGCGGATGAAGCTTTTCATGCAGTCCGTCTCGAAGATGCGCATGGGCCCTTTGCGCTCCAGCACCTCCTTCTTGAACAGCTCTTCGTCGATCACCACGCAGCTGCCCTCGTCGTCCCACCAGAGAGACTTAAACTGATCGCTCTCCACGATTTTCCAGAGCTTCTTCGGGAAAGTGAGCGAGAGGAAATCGTTGTCTTCCAGACCGGCTTCCTCGCAGAGCGACAGGCGGGGCCGCTTCGCCCAGGGCCCATCGCTCAAAGCTTGGAAGGCGTTCTCTTCGATCATCGACCGCAGGGCAAAGTCGCCGGCGGCGGTTTTGTCGTGCATGGGGCCAGAGGGGAGGGCAATCGCTGGAGGCCCCGTCTCATCTTCGTCTGAAGTGGGCTGAGTCTGCACAGTGGGAAGAGCAGTGTCCAATTCCCTGTGATCACCTAGGTAACTTTCAGCGGTCGCCATTGTTATGCTGTTTGTCGAACCATGCCGGAGAAAAGTGCCGGCAGGTCTATTTAAAAAAAGAAAAGAGAGGCTAGCCAGCAGGAGCTTCAGGAAAGAGTTCTAGAACATCACAATGCTTTTATCTGGGGACGGGGTATGACATCACACAATGAACGCTGGTTTCCTAGCAAACGAGATCATAATGACAGGAAGAGAGAGACAAGACTTAATTTGCAGCTGCGCTGAATGAGAGGATTTGGGGGCTGAGAGGAAGAGAGAGGAGGTGGATTACAGAGCTGGCCTCAAAGTAGCCATTAAAAAAACCCAACCAGCAGCATAAAAGTTGCTCAAGAGTGGAGACATGGCAAGATCCCACAGCGGGGATTCTTCCACCACCTTGAAAAGGAAATCCGGAAGAGAATTCTGCATCTCGCCTCCAAGCCAACTTATCATTTGCTAAGAAGGTGCCAGTTTATAAAGAAATAAGATTTGGGGGAATCTAAAACACACTTTCCAATGCTAAAGGGCAGTTTCCCACCCGGTTCCAGGGTGTCCGAACCGTGGCAACTTTTAAAACTTGTGGATTTCAACTCTCAGAGTGCAACTTCCAAGCACAGCTGGCTGGGGAGCTCTGGGCATAGTCCACAAGTCTTAAAATCGCTAAAAGGTTGGACACCCCCAATCTAGAAAACTAAGGGTTCCCCCCCCCAATGGATGCTGCATCAAAACAAGTGTCTTTTTCCTTTAGGGATATTGTAAACTTTTCGCATTGACTCATGAAGTGCTGCCCGATTCTCATCGCTTCTCCTCTTTCTCTCCTCTCTTGTGTATTCTCCTGCGCTGTGATGGGACACATTTTCTTAGCAGCTTTTCCAAAGCACCTGAAGGCCAGACAAGGAACAATGGGTGGAAACTGAACAAGGAGAGATTCAACCTGGAAATAAGGAGAAATTTTCTGAGTGAGAACAATCAACCCATGGAACAGAAGTTGCCTTTGGAAGTTATGGGAGCTTCATCACTGGAGGCTTTCAAGAAGAGACTGGATTGCCATCGGTCAGAAATGGTGGAGGGTCTCCTGCTTGGGCGGGGGGTTGGACTAGATAACCTACAAGGTCCCTTCCAACTCTGTTAAGCTGAATCTATCTAAGATGATCAAAGGCCTGGAGACTAAAACATAGGAAGAACGGTTGCAGGAACTGGGCATGGCTAGTCTAGTGAAGAGAAGGACCAGGGGAGACATGATAGCAGTCTTCCAATATTTGAGGGGCTGCCACAGAGAGGAGGGGGGTCAAGCTATTTTCCAATGCACCCAAAGGCCAGACAAGGAACAATGGATGGAAACTGACCAAGGAGAGATTCAACCTGGAAATAAGGAGAAATTTTCTGACAATGAGAACAATCAACCAATGGAACAGAAGTTGCCTTCAGAAGTTGTGGGAGCTTCATCACTGGAGACTTTCAAGAAGAGACTGGACTGCCATCTGTCAGAAATGCTATATCCTGCTTGGGCGGGGGGTTGGACTAGATGACCTACAAGGTCCCTTCCAACTCTTGTTAATGTTCAATGTCCTTTCTCGTTCTCCCCACTTTACATTCACGTTTCTGATCCTGAGAAAAAGTTCTACCAAGCGCTCACACCAGTGAAGTCCTCCTTCAACAGATCTTACCTGACACTCTTGCACCCCGGGTATTTGGGGTGGTTAAGAGTTAGCTCACGCTTGCAAACCTACTCCAGGCTCACATTTTTCACTGACATTTGCAAGAAAGCAGGCTTGCAAAAACCCTGCAGGTGGGTAAGCTTGACACAAAAACACAGCACTCAAAAAAAAACTTGGGGATGCTTTATTGAACAGGCCAAAAGCGAGGCTGGGAGAAATCAGTCTTTGCCCAAATGTGTAGCGTTAACAAAAGTGGGCATTTTCTGAAGAGCTGGCAGGCTCTCTCCCCTCTCTCCGCCGCAGATGGTGCAAAGATGGAGGCTATTTACAGAAAAAATTTACATACCTCTTCCAAGCCAAATTTGAGAAGTGGAAACAGTCCTACGCGAAGACTCACGTCTGAATAGTAGTAAGGTTCAATGGTCCGAGGGGGGAAAAATTCGAAATGTGCGAACAACTTTGCCTGAGGTACTTCAAACCGAAATAGAAGCCGAGAGGAACACGTAATGGGGCCACGCGCCACGGATTACGCACGTCATACAGCCTTTTAAAAAATACTTTTACATACATATTTATAATGTACAGACTCGTGTTTCTCCCCACCCCACCCACCCAATATATTACATTGCCAAAAGTTCATATAAATACTATGTACAGGAAAACACGACTTCCACCAAGGAGGAAGGTTCGTACGTCAGAAACCTCCTTTTTGGCTTCTCCGAATTACACACCCATCCACTGCAGGATAGGTGTGAGTGCAAAGCCCTTCGTGGGCTTTTGTCCGGGGTGGGGGAACTGTGGACAGGAAAAACTCAAGGGGGAGGGGACGGCGAAACTGTATTAGCAGTGGCAAACCAGGACTTTGATGCTGAGACCCGAACTCGAATCTAAGGCTGCCGGTCTGTGAACAGAGACTCAACCGTTGAACCCGGCCAGAGTTACTGATCTCTTCCTGCTTGTACTGGGGTGATATTTTGACACCCCAAGATGGACGCTTGTTAAGGGAACGACATGAATGCAGATCCACAGTGGCCCCAATCCCTATAGCCATCAACAAACTAAAACAAAGGCATGAATTAAAATAATAATAATAATAATAAAAATAAGGGTCGGCTGCGGATACCCGGTGGTTGATATCACGGGGAAGACATCGGTCCTTTGCAAAAAGTTGATTTTTAATCCGGCATGTCGATATTCAGTTTGGGCGGCAGGATGACGTACTTTCCGGGGCTCTGCGTAATGACCACCCCGGCTTTCTTCCGAAACATCGGAGCGATTTTGGGCGCTTCCGGAATCGGCGTTTCTTCCGTTTCCTCGTTCTCTTCGTGATGCAGGTCGTAAGAAATGTTGCCGTACTCTCTCAAGAACGGGAAGAGCTCGAGGAGGAATTGGCAGAAGTCTTTGCGGATTCCGAACCACCCTGCGCGGAGGAAGTTGTTGGCAAAGTCACTCGCCCGCCCGACTTGGGAAGTCCTGCCTCTTCTCCCGCTTTGGAAGGGTCCTTGCTGCTCTCGGAGCTTGGTCGGTTTTCTTGCAGACGTTTCATGACCCGACTAGGTAACATCATCAGCGCGAGTAAGGGGTGGGGTTTTGCTCTCAAGTTTATATTCTAGTGGCTTGCCCTGTCAGTGTTGGTGGGGCTGGTCTTGGAGGTTCTTTGGTTGGGCTGTTTACTGGCAGGGCAAGGCACTAGAATATAACCTGAGAGCAAACCCTACTCCCTTCTAGCACTGATGAGGTTACCTACTTGGGTAATAAAATGTCTGCAAGGAAACAACCAAGGTCAGAGAGCACCAAGGACCCCACAGTCCTCCTCCTCTTCCTCCTTTCCACAAATCCCACTCCCTTCTAGCCCTGATGTTACCTACTTGGGTCATGAAACACCAGCAAGAAAAGCAACCAAGCTCAGAGAGCACCAAGGACCCCACAGTCGTCTTCCTCTTCCTCCTCCTTTTCCCCTTCCTCTCCACAAACCCCTCTCACTTCTAGCACTGATGATGCTACCTAGGTGGGTCATGAAACATTGGCAAGAAAACCACCAAGGCCAGAGAGCAAGGACCCCAGTCCTCCTCCTTTCCACAAATCCCACTCCCTTCTACCACTGATGATGCTACCTAGGTGGGTCATGAAACATCTGAAAGAAAGCCACCAAGCTCAGAGAGCACCAAGGACCCTACTGCTCCTTCTCTCTGCAAACCCCACTTTCTTTTAGCACTGATGACGTTACCTAGTTGGGTAATAAACGTCTGCAAGAAAACCAAGCTCAGAGAGCACCAAGGACCCTACAGTCCTCCTCCTCCTCTCTGCAAACCCCACTCCCTTCTAACACTGATGTTACCTTGGTGGGTCACGAAACGTCTACAAGAAAACCACCCAGCTCAGAGAGCACCAAAGACCCCACAGTATTCTCCCCTCCTCTCTAAACACCCCTCGCCCTTCTAGCCCTGATGTTATCTACTTGGGTAATGAAACATCTACAAGAGAACCACCAACTTCAGAAAGCATCAAGGACCCCCACAGTCGTCTTCCTCTTCCTCCTCTCTGCAAAACCCACTCCCTTCTAGCACTGAGGATGTTACTTTGGTGGGTCACGAAACGTCTGCAAGAAAACCACCAAGCTCAGAGAGCACCAAAGACCCCACAGTCCTCCTCCTCCCTTCTAGCACTGATGATGTTTCCTAGTTGGGTCATGAAATGTTTGCAAGAAAACCACCAAGCTCAGAGAGCACCAAGGGCCCCCACAGTTCAACCCCGAGCTACCAATATTCTCCTCTCTTCTTCCCTTTTGTCTGCACTTCCCTTTTGTCTGCACTGTCACCGTTGACAGAAGGAGATCCGAGTTCTGCCGTCGCATACTTACAATGATTGCCCCCCTTCTGGCCAAAGGTGGTTGCCATCAAAGTTATCAGCGAAAGCCACAGCGGAACGAACACGGGGATGTAGGAGAAGGAGTTATGCCCATCCAGTCTGTGCACCAGCAGGATCTAAAGAGACAGACGGACAGCTTCAGTAATCTGGAGGGAACAGAAGCCTAGCTAGCATGAAATCCTTGCAGCCGTAGATATAACGGGGCGGTTTTTGAGAAAAGGAACTGTAAACAATATTCACAAGATTTTTTAAAAAAATATTGGCGACTGCAATTGGTGCAAAATGCAGCTGCGCGAGCTGTGGTGGGTGTACCCAGATGCACCCACGTAACACCTATCCTCCGCCAGCTGCATTGGCTGCCCATTAGTCTCCGGATCCAATTTAAGGTGTTGGTCGTTACCTTTAAAGCCCTACATGGCTTAGGGCCAGGTTATCTTCGGGACCGCATCCTGCCGCATACCTCCCTACGACCGGTTAGAGCACACAGAGTCGGCCTCCTCCAGGTCCCGTCGACCAAACAATGTCGGCTAGCGGGACCGAGGGGAGGGCCTTCTCTGTGGGAGCTCCCTCCCTGTGGAACCAGCTTCCTCCAGAGATCAGGACCATCCCCACCCTGCTGGCCTTCCGGAAAGCAATAAAAACTTGGCTCTTCCGGCAGGCGGGGTGAATGAGATACTCTTTTAACTTTTGTATTTTCTGTATTTTTAATTATTGTATTTTGTATTGTTATACATTTTAATTATTGCTTTTTATTTTGTAATGGATCTAACATGTTGTGAGCTGCCCTGAGTCCCCAGGGATTGGGCGGCATAGAAATCCATTAAATAAATAAATAAATAAATAAATAAATATGGTTCAACCTACTTCAAAGGTGAGCAGCGGAACCACGATGGTCATCCAACTGACGGCCATCGTAATGTGTGTCCTTCTCTGTTCTGCAATCACGTCCATCGAGCGCAAGAACAAGACCGACCAGACAATATAATACAGCACAACCAAACAGAGAAAGGACATCAGGATCCACAGAGGGACACAAACAACCTAGAAATTAAAATGGGGTGTGGGGTGTGTGGAGGAGAGTGAGTCACCTGTCACTCAAAAGGATCACCATTTCCATTCTACGCATCCAACGTTTGAAAATCTAGGCTCTAACAATGAGTATGATGAATAGGTTCTGAAATATTTATGTGGGGTTCCTTCTAGCACTGATGACGTTACATAGTTGGGTCATGAAACGTCTGCAAGGTAACAACCAAGCTCAGAGAGCACCAAGGACCCCCACAGTCATTGTTCTCCTCCACTCTGCAAATCCTACTTCCCCTAGCACTGATGATGTTACCTAGTTGGGTCATGAAAGATCTATAAGAAAACAATCAAGCTCAGAGAGCCCCAAGGACCCCACAGTTCAACCTTGAGCTACAAAAATTCTTTTCTATTGAAGTATTGATTTTGGGCAGCAGGCAAGGATTATTATTTTTTCTCCTGCCTAATTCCATAAAACGCTCCCTACCATTGTATTGCCAGTCTCACCTACAGGCTGGAATTTCCTAGAGGAATATAATTCAAGTACTCATTAGATCTTACCCTGCTTAACTTGTTCAGGTGACGATGCCAATTTAAAGTCATTAAGTTCCCCACTCCCAAAGGATTCCTCTGCAACTATGTCAAAATGTCAAAATCTATATATGGCTTATTTTGGCATGCCAGCCGCTACTGACCTAACAACCCTGGCATTCTGAAAAGAGAACGAGGCGTAATCGCAGTTTACGTACAAGCCATGGCCACTTGATGATTTCATCCAATCGGAGGGCAATAAATATGAACTGGAGTATGTTGACGGAACACAGGATTTCCAGCTAGGAGAGGACCAAAGCAAATGGATTAAGAGTCAAAATGGATTTTTCTGCAACCAGCAACGAGTATCTTGCTTGAGGTAGCAAAGCTACAAGTTACGAAGTACCTGGCAACTTAATACAGGTAGTCCTCGACCATAACGGAGCCCAAACTTTGGGACAGGTGTCACACTGTCCCAAAGGCAGAGAGAGCCAATCAATCATGCACATCTTACAAAACAAAAGAACCTTTCGGAACTTCACTAAAATTCGAGACTATCTTTGAATGACGACCCACTCCTCAATTTTTCTAACGTGGACCTCCTCACCTCCAGAGATCGGTCATGCCGGAAACCCCATACGCAAGCAGCCACCGATACCGGAGACACGAAGAAGAGGGGCATGAAGACCAGCAGCCAGAAACGGGTCCCTCGCTCGATTCCGTCACAGACCAGAACTTCAAACATCAGCAGGAGGAGGTGGATGCCGACGGCTATTAACATGGCTTTGAACTCCACGCACGTTTCTCCTTCTGCTCTAAAGAGTAAAAAAAAATCAGTTTTGTTAGTTCACCCCTACTACTACTACTACAGGATCACATAAACGTTTCCTGACATTGAGGCCAAGCTTTATCCCTGGAAAATTACCCATTTCTAAAGTGAAGATGCTAAGCAGGCGAAAAGAAACAATGCTAAACAACAATGCAACTCTTATGTCTACATAGGTGATGCCCAGCACGGGAAATGAATTGTGGGTGGATTCACACACAGCTTCGCACAATGTTTTAAAGATAGTGCTTGGATTCCTGTCACATGATGAATAACAAACCATGCAACCCTGTTTCTATTTAGGCTATGGTGCCTAGTGTGAATCTAGTCTATTTATTACCGTATTTTTCGGAGTATAAGACGCACCTCCCCCCCTAAAAGAGGTTGAAAATTTGGGTGCGCCTTATACTCCGAATGTAGCTTTTACTAAGCTTTTTTTTCCAGCCCTAACGAGGTGCTAACGATCTTCCCAGCTCTTCCTGGCTTGCAGGCTTTTTCATTGCTACTCTCTCCGAATAAGTTTTTTTCCAGCCCTAAGTCTTTGCAGGCTTTTTTCCATTGCTACTTGCTCCAAATAAGTTTTTTTTCAGCCCTAACCAGGGGATAAAATAATGTGCTGAAGCTGGACAGACTAAGGATGCTATCCAGATGAATACCTGGTAGACAGATTTTTCCCCCTATTTTCCTCCCCAAAAACTAAGGTGCGTCTTACTACGCCAAAAAATACGGTAAGTTTTTTTAAAAAAAATCAAATCCAAGGCCTATCTCCTGGACCAGTAGCTAGAGTTGTATAGCAAGTCAAAGATGAACCAACTACTTTGGTAGCTACTTGGAAACCTGGATCACAAAAGGATCCAGCATTTGTACACTTTAACAGGTAGTCCTCGACTTACGACCACAATCGAGGACAAAATTTCTGTTGCTAAGCGAGATATGCGTTAAGTGAGATTTGCCCCATTTCACCACCTTTCTTTGCCAGAGTTAAGTGAATCGTTGCAGCTGTTCAGTTAGCAACCCCGTTGTTAAGTGAATCTGGATTCCCCCGTTGACTTTGCTGGTCGGAAGGTCGCAAGAGAGGATCAGGTGACCCCGGGACGGGAGCCTGTTCTCAAAGGTTTGAATTTTGATCACGTGACCATGAGGATGCGGCAACGGTCCTAAGTGAAAACCGGCAACAAATCACTTTTTTCAGCGCCGTCGTAACTTCAAACGGTCACTAAATGAACTGTTTTAAGTTGAGGACTGCATGTCCAATCGTTCATCATGGGTCCTACCTGAAACTTCAAAAGACGATTTGCAAAAAAAGTCTCGTGAAATACATTTGCAAAGCAGGTCCCTCTTACCGATATTGTGGGTTCCGGGCCCATACTCCGGTCCCTACGGAGGCACCCACTATAACCATTAACTTCCACAGCCATATCGGAGCAAACACGGCCCAGTAGCTCCATTCGATCTTGTCATCCAGCCGGAGAGACAGCAAAATTGAGAAGAGCAGCAGACATGCATAAATAAGAAATTTGCTACGGAAGAAGAAAAAAAAAAGGGGGGGGAGAGAACATCAATTTATGACATTATCGTCTTCACAATCCTGGTGTGCAGTTTGTGTTTCTAAAACAATAAGTCATTAAGAAGAGGTGAACAAAAGGAGACAACAAAAGTTCCCAATAACACCCTGAAATGTCTGATTTTAAATCCCTTCCGGCAGCTGCCAGTGCACTTTTAAATCATAATCTTCATTTCCCGTTTAACTGAGACCAAAGATACGTTGTTTTTAGTCCAGTAGTTCTCAACTGTAGTTATTTAAAGATATCTGGACTTCAACTCCCAGAATTCCCCAGCCAGCTTAAACAGATAGACTGGATTCACACTAGGCACTGCAGTCTAAATGGAAATGGGGTTGCACAGTTGGTTATTCAGCCTGTAACGGGAATCTGAGCATTGTTAAAACATTGTGTGAACCTGGGTACCGTGTCCCCCCAACGATTCGCTTTCTACATTACGACTGTGGTCGTAAGTCGAGGGTTGCAATTACCGTATTTTTCAGAATATAAGATGCACGTTTCCCCCCCTAAAAGAGGCTGAATATTTGGTTCGTCTTATACTCCGAATATAGATTTTTCGAAGCTTTTTTCCCCAACCCTAATGAGGTGCTAACGATCTTCTCCACTTGCAGGATTTTTTCATTGCTACTTCCTCCGAAAAAGGTTTTTTCAGCCCTAACCAGGGGATAAAATGATGTGCTGAAGCTGACCAGATTAAGGACGCTAGCCAGATGAATACCTGGTAGGTAGATTTTTCCCCTTATTTTCTTCCCCCAAAACTAAGGTGCATCTTATACTCCGGTGCATCTTATACTCTGAAAAATACGGTATTTCATGGGACACCCAAATGTAGCTCTGGGCTCCGGAAATGGACTTTGTGGGCTTCTACCCAAGATCCCAGTGGAAAAATCTTTCTTTGCCAGAGTTGTTAAGTGAATCACGGCAGCTGTTAAGTTAGTAATACTGTTGTTAAGTGAATCTGGATTCCCCACGGACTTGGCTTGCCGGAAGGTCGCAAAAGGGGATCAGGTGACCCCGGGACACAGCAACGGTCATAAGTATGAACCAGTTGCCAAGCGTCTGAATTTTGATTGCGTGACCTTGGGAACACTGCAATGGTCGCAAGTGAAAGACGGCAATAAATGGTGGTAAAATCGGACGGCGGGTACCGATAAATCGCCTTTTAAATGCCGCGTTTGTCTTCCTCTTGGAAAAAACTAAACAAAGAAAATGTCATTAGCAGGGAACACAATGGGCTTCCTTCCAATGCCTTCCACCAGCAAGCTGACTCACACCACAGCAGCTGTCTTCAAACTGTCATTATTCAGTCAACACAAAGGAAGGGAATATTATGAGCTAGGAAGCCCAGGCAGACAGCTCCGATTCGGCTGCAATGACAGATGTGCGCAGAACATGAGCAAGAGGGTTGCAAGGGCAACAACGCGACAGCGAAGTGATAGAAAATATTTGCAGCTCGGGGGATGGATTCTTGCAATGGTTTGCTCTGCCGTTTAGGCTCCTCCTGATTTTAAGGGAAGGAATTTTTCAGGTGATTGTCACCTCTCTTGCAATTCTGTATTTACTACTAGCTGGATACCCGTGCTTCGCTACGAAACTATGGGATCGGGCTTGATACATTGACAGTTAAAGCTTGAAAATTAATGAGTAGTTACGATCAGGCTTGATACATTGACACTCAAAAGCTTGAAAATTTATGTAGAATGTGTAACTCCTTAACAGCAGAGTGTGTTAATATAAGGCAACTGGCAGGTTGGAGCAGAGTTCTTTTCAGGTGGGGAGGGGGAGTAGAATGTCTAGACTCCCAGCCCGCAGGCCGGATGAGTCACGCACTGGCCACGCCCGGTGTAGCGAAGGGGTAGCATCAAAGCGTGTTAATATAAGGCAACTGGCAGTTGTAACAGAGTTCTTTTCAGGTGGGGAGGGGGAGTAGAACGTCTAACTCCTTAGCATCAGAGCATGTTAATATAATACTGTATAAGAAATACTAATGATCTGATGGTCATTTCGAAAAATCCTTTCTTAGCGAGCACCTAGAAGCCAAGAGGAACATTTGTGTCAAATTTCAAGTTTGTAGGCTTTACAGTTCTGGAGATTTCGTGATGAGTGAGTGGTATTTGGCTTATATATATATATAGATTGTAGTTTCGTACAAGCCAAGAATGGGAGGTTTCTGGATGGCTTAATGTCTGGAGGACAAGGAGTAAACCTGGAGACATTCTTCGAGGGCAATAAGGCAGACTGGTAATTTTTGGGGAGGGCCAGATGTGTCATCGGCTGAAATAACACTGCTGGAGAGTGGAAGGAAGAGCTTGGGCAAGGTCAAACTAGACGCTGCTTAATGGATTGTTGTAAATTCTTTAGGGCTACAGCAAAGAGGTGGAGCCCTTGGTGCTCTCTGAGCTTGGTGGTTTTCTTGCAGACGTTTCATGACCTGACTAGGTACATGATCAGCGTTCATCCGTTTGGGGTTTGCTCTCTGTTCAAGACTAAAACACATTGTCTTCAGTAGCCAGAATCCATCAGATAAGCAGGGATTAACCCCAGACAAACAATCAAGCAGAAAACAATCCCCCTAATCAAGGATATATAAACAGAGAGCAAACTTCACACACTTAATAGCACTGATGAGGTTACCGTGTTTCCCCGAAAATAAGACCCTGTCTTATATTTTTTGAACCCTGAAATAAGTGCTTGGCTTTATTGCCATGCACTCGAAAGCTCGATTGGGCTTATTATCAGGGGAGGTCTTATTTGGGGGGAAATAGGGTACCTACTTGGGTAATGAAATGTCTGCGAGAAAACAAGTAACCTCAGAGCATAAGGAGGACTCCACTTCCAAAATAAGATGGGCAATCAAGGTGATACTCTGAAATAAAGACACGAAGCAAACAGGCCGGAAACTGAACCAACCACAGCAATCTTCATCATCATGAGTTGGAAGGGACCTTGGAGGTCTTCTAGTCCAACCACCTGCTGAAGCAGGAGACCCTAAGCTATTTCAGACATTCGCCAGTCGTGATCGCAGCTCGACCCTGAGCTACATCCGTCCTCCTCTAAAGAATTATGAGCTGCAGGCCAGATGTGTTTGATAAAGGTGCACACCACAGCATACATTCCGTAGCTATTGTTTTAAATTAAAAGATAAAAAGTTTTATCTTGTTGCTTTGATTGGTTGTAAGCCTCCTGGAGTCGCCTCCACGTGAGATGGGGGGCACAGAAGTTTAATAAATAAAATACAGGTCACAATTGAAACCCCAAATTTCTGTTGCTAAGCGAGACATTTGTTAAGTGAATTTTGCTCTATTTTACGGACCTTCCTTGCCACAGTTGCTAAGTGAATCCCTGCAGTTAAGTTAGTAACACGGTTGTTAAGGGAATGTGGCCTCCCCATTGACTTTTGCTGGTCAGGTGGTTGCAAAAGGGTGACCCCGGGACATTGCGACCGTCATAAATACGAGTCAGTTGCCACACCTCTGAATTTTGATCATGTGACAATGCTTGCAATGGTGGTTGTGAAAAAAACCACCCATAAGTCCCTTTCTTCAGTGTTGGTCAAAGGGCCACTAAACAAATAGTTGTAAGTCAGGAACTACCTAAATAGGGCATCTCTACAATAGCATTCTACTCTCTTTCCCAACATGCTGTACGACGAAGAGGGTGAATTATTTGCATCAAGGCATTTCCACAGCCAGAATGTCGCTCTCTTTCAAATAGCTCAAGAAATTCTGTGCACATAAGAAACTGAGTGTCTCGGAGCAAGAATTGCTAAGCTGCCTCTCTGTCCTTCTGTGCCATCGTATAATTAAAATAAGAATAGAATAGAATAGGGAATAGAATAGAATAAAGAAATGAATAGAATAGGAAATGAATAGAAAAGTGATGGCGAACCTACGGCACGCGTGCCACAAGTGGCACGCGGAACCATATCGGTGGGCATGCGAGCTCAGGTCAGCTTTGGAAGTTGAGAAATGGGTCATTTCTGGCCTCCGGAGGGCCTCTGGGGAGGTGAGGAAGGCCGTTTTCACCTTCCCCAGGCTCCTACAAAGGCTCTGGAGTTTGGGGAGAGCAAAAAAATGGGCCTTCCGGTCCAACCAGAAATTGGCCATTTTCTGCCTCCGTAGGGCCTCCGAGGGGGTGGGAAAGGCCGTTTTCGCCCTCCCCAGGCTCCTAGAAAGGCTCTGAAGCCTGGGGAGAGCGAAAAAAAGGCGTGCCATCGCGTGCCAGGAGCAGGGGGTCACGTGTGCATGCACGGGGGGACAACATGGAATTATGGGTGTGGGCACACCCGCGTGCGACACCCCCGTGCTCCCCCCCTTTTGGCATGTGAACCAAAAAAGGTTCGCAATCACTGGAATAGAATAAAATAGAATAGAATAGGAAATAGAATAAGAAATGAATAGAATAGAATAAGAAATGAATAGAATAGGGAATTCAGGGTAGGGTAGGGTAGAGTAGAAATACAGAATTCTTTATTGGCCAAGTGTGATTGGACACACAAGGAATTTGTCCTCGGTGCATAAACTGTCATTGTACATAAAAGCTATAAGTGATAAATCAGGATCATCGTCATCATAAAAATAAATTCATCATAAATCATAAGATACAACACTTAGTGATAGTCATAGGGTTAAAATTAAATTAAAAAAAGAGAAAATCTTCCCAATGAAAAGCAATAATTTGCATTGATGGGCTCCCCTCTGCCTTGTTCGGTTCCCACAGACCTACTGGAAACACAACTGGAAACTTTCCCCATTGTTTAATCAGGCCAAGGCAACTCCGAAGGCTCAATTTGTATTCCGCGATTGAGCCGTTGTGTAAAAGGCAGCTTTAATACAACACCCTGTTCTTTTTTTCTTCAGAAAGCTGCAGAGGCCAGGAATGACTCTTAACGAGTGAAAATGAAGAAGGATGGAAGGTGTGAGGATATAAAGAGAAAAAGAAATTGAGATTTTTACAATATCCCCTTTAATGTTTTCTCATTTTTCTTTCTTCGGAAGGCATAAGCAGAATTGTCCTTCTGTGGGAGAAACTAAAAAAGGGGAAAACCACCAATTCTGAAAGCTCCTTCCTGTTAAATTGTTTTATTTACATCGTTTCTTCTATCCCAAGGACTCGGTCTGAAGTTCTACAACTACTTGTTGAAACTGCAGTTTTACTCTGTAAAAAGGCAGTCTATGCTGTACTCAATGTTTGAGATTCCCCCAAATCCTACAAGCATGACCAAAATTCGTGTTACTATTCTGACACCTGAATCATGCTTTAAAATAAAATTTTAAACGCCGTGTATTATTTTTTAGATGATTTTCTTGGTGCGATCGGGGTACTCTATATTCCAATAGGTAAGCAAAAATACTGGTTGTGCCTTATGGAGACTATAATCCAGACCTACTCCATGTGGTGGATCTCTTTCCCCCACCTCCCAATACTGGCTGTGGTTTATAGGGATTATAATCCAGATCTACCCCACAGGGGTGAATTTTTCTACCCCAGTCCCAAATACTGGCTGTGCCTTATGGGGATTATAATCCAGATCTACCCCAATGGGATGGATCTCTCCCCCCCCCCCCAAATACCGGCAGTGCCTTATGGGGATTATAATCCAGAGCTATTCCAAAGGGATGGGTCCCTTTACCCCCAGCCCCAAATACTGGCTGTGCCTTATGGGGTTTATAATCCAGACCTATTCCAAAGGGATGGGGTCCCCCCCCCCAATACAGTCTTGCACTGCGAGGTCGCCTTTCCACCCATCCCCCACCCTCGATTGCCACCGCCTTCCAAGGCCTTCCCCCCTCTGGACCCGCCCCTTCTGCGAGGCCCCGCCCATTTCCGGCCTCCCCTCACCTCGGATTGAAATCTTGAAACAGGCCCCTCAGGTTCATGGCGCTCCTCCCGCCCTCGCCGGTCCCGCCGCTCGGTCACCACGGCCACATGGTGGCTCCGGCCCGAAGCCTCCCGGCGAAGAAAAAACCCGGCTCCCGCCTCAGCTCCGCCGATCATCCGCCGCCTCCCCTTGTCTCAGCGGCCGGGTCGCACTGCGGCTGCGTCGTGGCCGGACCGCGCACGCGCGGAGGACCTCAGAAGCAGCGGGAGGCCTCGCCCACCCCGACCTCTGAAGCATCGAGTCTTTCCTTACGCGCTTTCGCGCTCCGCCCCCTCGCGCTAGAAGCGTGACGTAAGACGCAGCGAAGCCATGCCCTCTTATGGGCGTGGCGGGCGGAAGCCCCTGCAGGGATGCCAGGCATTCTGTGCCAGGGTGGATTTAAGGGCAGATTCTGACCAGTGGCCAAATACGCGTCTGGAGGGATGCTATTTTGATGCGGGGCAGCAGCGGAGGAATGCATTTTATTTATTGCAGAGGGGAAGCTTAGAAATTAAAAGAAAGAGGACTGATACGGATGAAAAGAAGGATGTAAATGCATCAGGGAAATAAAATAATCAGGTTGCAGAACATGATTGGGGAAGATCCAGACAACGGGGGTGCCACGGAGGAAAGACCCTGATTTCGTCTGGTTCGAGTGAGTGATTGCATTTAAACGCTGGATTTTCTCTGAGATGTAAACCTGTACATTTAATCTGCCTTTTAAATTCTCTTTTTTTTAAATTTGCCCACGACAGCTATAAGTATTGGGGGGGGGGGTTTGCAAATGCACAGAATGCTCTGACTAGGTGGCTCAGTAGTTAAGACACTGAGCTTGTTGTCGATCAGAAAGGTCGGCAGTTCGGCGGTTCGAATCCGTAGTACAGGTCTCCTGCGTGAGCAGGGGGTTGGACTAGATGACCTCCAAGGTCCCTTCCAACTCTGTTACTGTTAAAATGCCAACACTTCTGAGCCGCAACCTTCTGATCAAACTGCTGAGCAGTTGGCTGGTTCTTGTGGGATGAGTGCCACCTGGTGATCCTCTGGTGAGAAGGATAGAAGAGAACCTTGATTCACTGATGATGTTACCTAGTTTGGCCACGAAGCGTCTGCCAGAAAACAAGCAAGCTCAGAGACCACCGAGGAACCCCCTCATTTCAACCATGAGCAACAAAAATATTCTCCTTTATTGGCAACCACAGTGCCCAAACTTGTTCCATCGGGGACAAGAAGAAGAAGAAAAAAAAACCAAGCGGATACAAAAGATGGGAGCTAGAAGCCAAGAAAATGGGAGCAAAACCTCCCTCTGCGCATAACAACAACAACAACAACAACAACAACAACACAACAACAGAGTTGGAAGGGACCTTGGAGGTCTTCTAGTCCAACCCCCTGCTTAGGCAGGAAACCCTACACCACTTCAGAGAAATGGTTGTCCAATCTCTTCATAAAAACTTCCAGTGTTGGAGCATTCACAACTTCTGGAGGCAAGTAGTTCCACTGGTTAATTGTTCTCACTGTCAGGAAATTTCTCCTTAGTTCTAGGTTGCTTCTCTCCTTGATTAGTTTCCACCCATTGCTTCTTGTCCTGCCCTCAGGTGCTTTGGAGAATAGCTTGACTCCCTCTTCTTTGTGGCAGCACCTGAGATATTGGAACACTGCTATCATGTCTCCCCTGGTCCTTCTTTTCATTAAACTAGACAAACCCAATTCCTGCAACCGTTCTTTATATGTTTTAGCCTCCAGTCCCTTAATCATTTTGTTGCTCTTCTCTGCACTCTTTATACATTGGGAATAATGGGGAAAGAAGAGAAGCGGAGCGGCTGGGACTCTTTTCTAAGGCGGGTCTAAGGGTCGTCCAAAAGAGGGGAAGAAGACAAGCCGACGCGCGTTTGCTCGAAACGCGCTTCCCACGAACGGTTGCAGCAGAGCCAAGCCCGGCGCGCATCAAAGCGCTTCTGCAAGCTTCGTGCGCGCAGCCAGCTCGGCTCGCTTTGCAGCCTCAGCCGCCGCCCCGCGGTCGGGGTGGCGCTTGGGAAGCCCTGCCCGCCGCCGCTTCCTCCTCCTCCTCCTCCTCCGGAGCCTGGCTGTCGGGCGAAGAAGACCTTCCCCGGCGAGGCTATGGCACCGGCGAGGATCCTGCGAGCGGCTTCGCTCTGGTTCCTGGGCGCCTTCTGGCTCCGATTGGGTTCCCCGATGGGCGCAGGAGGTGATGCGCTCCCGGATCCGTCCGGGTGGATGGGTGGGGGGTAAAGCCTGTGCACCCACGGGCGTGGGCGAGAGGGTGACCCCCGAGGGGAGGTTCAGACGACCCTCTCTGCAATCGGGAGTCTGGGGGGTGGGTGGGAGATGCAATCTGGGAGGGGCAGAGAAAGAAAGAGGGGGGGGGAGGGTTAGGAAACTTTCCACTCTTACCTGGAGCCTCCTGGGCAAAATTAGGGGAGGGGGTGAGGGGGGAAAGCATTTGCTTAGCGTTATTATTCTGGGGTCCTTCTCAAAGTCAAAATCAGTGTTGGTTTCAGGAGATTCTCATTAACAGAGTTGGAAGGGACCTTGCAGATCATCTAGTCCAACCCCCTGCCCTGGTAGAGAAGTCCAGCATTTGGGACCGACCTGAACGGGAAGAGAACTCTTAGAGATCCATTTGTTTGAAATGGTCTATGCTGGAGCAGGGTGGGCGGGTGGACTAGAAGACCTCCAAGGTCCCTTCCAACTCATGATGATGATGATGATGATTTCTGGGGATGGTTCAGTTTTCAGACTGTTTGGTTCATGCCTTTATTTCAGAGTTATTGCCTGGATCGCCCATCTTACTTTGAAAGTGGAGTCCTCCCTTTGCTCTGAGGTTACTTGTTTTCTTGCAGACGTTTCATTACCCAAATAGGTAGCCTCATCAGTGGTATTAAGTGTGTGGAGTTTGCTCTCTGTTTATATACAGTAGCTTGCTTTGCCAGTGTTGCTGGAGATACGATTGTTCTTCCTGGTAGTTCCTTGATTAGGGGGGATTGTTTTCTGCTTGATTGTTTGTCTGGGGTCAATCCCTGCTTATCTGTATTCTGGCTACTGGAGAGGATGTGTTCTAGTCTTAAACAGAGAGCAAACCCCAAACGGATGAGCACTGATAATGTTACCTAGTTGGGTCATGAAACATCTGCAAGAAAACCACCAAGCTCAGAGAGCACCAAGGACCCCACAGTTCAACCCCAAGCTACAAATATTCTCTTCTGTTGACATTTTGAAAGTCCCATCAGATTCTTTCTTTTATTGTGTTATAAAACACAATAAACAGCAACACTGCAAGATGGTTCAGGGTTGAGGAGGTATAAGTGGCAGCTCCAAATTCAGTTCATTTGCTTTGTGGTTAAGCGAGCCTTGAACCCAGGTCCTCCTGAATCCAGAAATACAATTTAACCTCTGTGGGTGGCTGTGAGCAGTGGTCTCAATCGCAGCTAAATAACTCTTTTTGTCAGCTATTAAATCCAAATTAATCTTTTTTTGTTGTTCATTTCAGAGTTCAAAGCCACTGACCTTCAGAATTTTTTTTCAGTGGTCTTCCGTTACTGCTATACTTTTAATAAATGTGTTTATGAAATTCTCTCCCACAAGAGTGCTTAAAAATGTGGAGATGATTCATAATAACATGATAAAACCACTGTTCATTTAAACCAGGAAATGTACAGAAACTGCTAAAAATTTCCCTGTGTTAAATGCTCTTGAAGTGTCTCTAAAGCAGAAATGAAAATCTCAGTAGCCTTTCCTTTCCTTTCCTTTCCTTTCCTTTCCTTTCCTTTCCTTTCCTCTCCTCTCCCCTCCTCTCCTCTCCTCTCCTCTCCTCTCCTCTCCTCTCCTCTCCTCTCCTCTTTTCCCTTTCCCTTTCTCTTTTTCTTTCCCTTCCGTTCCCTTTCTCTTTTTCCTTCCCTTTTCCTTCTCTTCCCTTTCTCTTTTTCTTTCCCTTCCAATTCTCTTTTTCCTTCCCTTCCTCTCTTTTCTTTCCTTCCCTTTCTCTTTTTCCTTCCCTTCCCTTCCCCAGGGCAATTAGATGAGATGATTAAAATATCAAAATCCAATCCGATTAACTCTGCATTATCCCTTTCGAAGTGCATTGTTTATTTTTGCCATTCATAAAACCTGCTAACTGAAGTTTAGTAGGGAATTAATCTTTGAAAGTATTCAGTATACGGTACTGAATTACTGCTACCTTAAAAAAAAACAGCTAACAAGCTTAAAATTATTCCACCATGTTCCTTCTTCCCCAATTAGGACTGGCTGATGGTGGTCAGAGGCCTGTCCGTGATTTTCATCATCGAGGCTTAAATATTCTCTTCGTGATTGCGGACGACTTGCGCCCTGCCTTGGGGTCTTACGGGGACTCCGTGGTGAGATCACCCAACATTGATCAGCTGGCCTCCAGAAGTGTGGTGTTCCAGAATGCTTTTGCCCAGGTAACTGACGTCGTCTTCATTACTTATTTAATTTTTGTGGGAGAGGGAGCCTTGGTTAGCCTTGCTGTCTGGACCAGGGGTCTCCAACGTTGGCAACTTTAAGACTTGTGGACTTCAATTCCCAGAATTCTGGGCGTTGAAGTCCACAAGTCTTAAAGTTGCCAAGTTTGAGGACCCCTGATATAGAACAATAATCTGAGTACCTTTGGTTCTTCCTGCTTGCTGTTAGTTAGGTGGATTCTAGGGTAACATGGTCACATTCTCCCAAGCCACCCTAGAACTTCCATTTCCTCAACGTTAGAATAACAGAGTTGGAAGGGAGCTTGGAGGTCATCTAGTTCAACCCCTGCTTGAGCAGGAGACCCTATACCATTCTGAACAAATGGCTGTCCAGTCTCTTCTTGAAAATCTCCAGTGATAGAGCACCCACAACTTCTGGAGGCAAGCCATTCCACCATCTTTTTTGATCTAGAACTTGGGATTTCTGCCACGCACAATATATACCTTATTGCTAAACCATATTCTCTCTCTCTCTCCCCCCCCCTCTCTTTCTCTCTCCCTCTCTCTCTTTCTCTCTCTTCCTCCCTCTTCCTCTCTCTCTGCCTCTGCCTCTCTCTGTCTCTTTCTCTCTGTCTGTTTGTTTCTCTCTCTCTCTCTCTCTCTTTCTCTCTGTCTGTTTGTCTCTCTCTCTCTCTCTCTGTCTCTCTCTGTCTGCCTGCCTGCCTGCCTGTCTGTCTCTGTCTTTCTGTCTGTCTGTCTGTCTCTGTCTCTCTGTCTCTCTGTCTGTGTCTCTGCCTGCCTGCCTGCCTGTCTGCCTGTCTGTCTTTTTCTGTCTGTCTCTCTCTCTCTGCCTGTCTGCCTGTCTGTCTCTGTCTGTCTCTGTCTCTGTCTCTTTCTCTCTGTCTCTCTGTCTCTCTGTCTCTGTCTGCCTGTCTGTCTGCCTGTCTGTCTCTGCCTGTCTGTCTGTCTGTCTGTCTGTCTGTCTCTCTCTCTCTCTCTCTGTCTGTCTCTGTCTCTCTTTTGCCTCCAGCAAGCTGTCTGCGCCCCAAGCAGGGTTTCCTTCCTCACAGGCCGCAGACCTGATTCCACCAGGCTGTACGACTTCAATTCATACTGGCGAACCCACGCGGGAAACTACACCACATTGCCGCAGTACTTCAAGGAGAACGGCTACATGACCATGTCCGTTGGGAAGATATTTCACCCAGGTGAGCTTTCTCACGGCTTCCCAAGACCTGGTGGGGGCCCTAGGAAAGCCTTCAAGATCCCAATCCAAGGATTGGGTCCAGCCTTACCTGCGTTTCGGCTTTCTCTTTCTCAGGCATCTCCTCAAACCACAGTGACGATTACCCGTACAGTTGGTCTGTCCCGGCTTTCCATCCGTCTTCTGAAAAATACGAAAACACGAAGGTAGACGGGCGCTACGGTTGTTGACAATGAGTGATCACTAATAATACAGGGGGGTCCTCGATTTATGACCACAATTGAGCCCAACATTTCTGTTGCTAACCGAGAGATTGTTGAGTTTTGCCCCATTTTGCGACCTTTCTCGCCACGTTTGTTAAGTGAATCGTTGCAAATGGTTAAGTTAGTGACATGGTTCTCAAGTGGTTTCCCCATTAACGTTGCTCATCGGAAGGTCGCAAAAAGGGGATCACATGACCCCGGGACTCTGCAACCGTCATAAATAGGAGTCAGTTGCAAAGCGTTCCAAATTCTGATCACGTGACTGTGAGGATATTTCAACGGTTGTAAAGTATGAAAAACGGTCGTATGTCACTTTTTTGAGCCCTGTTGTAACTTTGAATGGTCACTAAATGAACGGTTGCAGGTTGAAGATTATTTGTATATCATCATCATCTCCATTTAACGACCCCATAATCCCTGGCGGGGTGGAGTCTGGGCAACTGAATGGAGCTAGCAGAGTGTTTACTGGCCGGATGCCTTTCCTGTCGCCAATGCGGAGTTTTGTTCAGCAGATCTATTCTCATTGTGCCCAGAGAGAGAAATACCTGACTCTACCTGGGATCGAACTCACAGCCTCCTGATTGTGAGGCGAGAGCTCCACCTCTAGGCCACCCCACCACTCTCGAAGATTACTTACATATGGCAGAATCTAAATACAGATGATCGATAGGGATGGCTGTGAAGTCTTTTTTCTTAACGCATTGCTGGGCCAGTCTTGAGTGTTGACTTTTCCTCAACTGATTTGAGGAAGTGATGAGAATTATTACAGCGCTGGAGTAAGGACAGGTGGTAGACACGTGGTAGCAAGAGCTCTCTCTTCTCTAGGCTTTCTGAGCTTGCCCTGGTTTCCTTCCCACCACCGGATTTTTTAAAATGACGGTTGCTGTTTGCCTTCAAGGTTTGCAAAGGCAAAGACGGAAAGCTTCACGCCGACTTGATCTGCCCTGTGGATGTTGCTGAGATGCCCGAGGCTACTTTGCCAGATATCCAGAGCACCGAGGAGGCCATCCGTTTGTTGAAGAGTCTGAAAAGAATCAAGAGGAAGTTTTTTCTGGCTGTCGGCTATCATAAGCCCCACATCCCATTCAGATACCCTCGGGTAAGACGGCTTCTCTGCAGGGGAGAAGAGGGGAGGTCCTCCATGGAAGAGTCTTCAAAAAGATCTCTCCTAGAAGAGTATATCAATAGAATAGAAATATAGAAATAGAAATATAGAAATATAGAAATATAGAAATACAGAAATATAGAATAGAATAGAATAGAATAGAATAGAATAGAATAGAATAGAATAGAATAGAATAGAATAGAATAGAATAGAATAGAATAGAATAAGAATAATAAGAATAATAAGAATAATAGGAATAGAAAATAGAAAATAGAATAGAATACAACATAACATAACATAACATAACATAACATAACATAACATAACATAACATAACATAACATAACATAACATAACATAACATAACATAACATAACATAACATAACATAACATAACATAACAGAATAAATATTGGAATGAAGAATAGAATAGAAAATAGAATAGAATAGAATAGAAAATAGAATAGAATAGAATAGAATAGAATAGAATAGAAAATAGAATAGGAATAGAAATAGAAATAGAAATAGAATAGAATACAACAGAACATAACAAAATAAATATTGGAATGTAGAATAGAGTAGAGTAGAATAGAATAGAATCTAATAAGAATAGAATAGGAATAGAAAATAGAAAATAGAATAGAATACAACAGAACATAATAGAACAGAACATAATAAATATTGGAATGAAGAATAGAATAGAATAGAAAATAGAATAGAATAGAATAGAAAATAGAATAGGAATAGGAATAGGAATAGAATAGAATACAACAGAACAGAACAGAACAGAATAAATATTGGAATGAAGAATAGAATAGAATAGAATAGAATAGAATAGAATAGAATAGAATAGAATAGAATAGAATAGAATACAGTTGGAAGGGACCTTGGAGGTCATGTAGTCCAACCCCTTCAAAAGAAAGGGTCTTTAAAAGAAAGGAGAGGTTGGCATTGAAGAAGTCAAAAGGGACTCGGCTGGTTGATTATCTAAACCAGTGTTTCTTACCCGTGGCCACTTGAAGACGTGTGGACTTCAACTCCCAGAATTCACCAGCCATCTATGCTGACTGAGGAATTCTGGGAGTTGAAGTCCACAATCTTCTATCCATCAAGGGTAAGAAACATTGATGCAAACAATACATGGATCCTGGTATATCATAGAGGCTTTCCTGTATCTTTATGGCTGTCCACATTTCTTTCCAATATCCAATTCTTCTGAGCGTTGTGTCCCATAGTGTCATCCACAATTAGGAAAAATGTAAATTGGGTGAGATTTCATGAGTAGGGCCATTGGCTGAGCTGCCTAAGTGGGAGGATTAGCTAAAGGGTAGAGTTAGATGCAGGAAAATACTTTTGCTTGGAAAATATTTATTTACTAGTAGCTGGATACCTGTGCTTCGCTATGAAACTACGTGATCGGGCTTGATCAATTGACAGTTAAAGCTTGAAAATTAATGAGTAGTTACAATTGGGCTTGATACATTGACACTTAAAGCTTGAAAATTTATGTAGAATGTGTAACTCCTTAGCATCTTATATTAAAAGGCAACTGGCAGTTGGAATAGAGTTCTTTTCAGGTGAGGAGGGGGAGTAGAATGTCTAACTCCTTAGCATCAGAGCATGTTAATATAATAATGCATAAGAAATACTAATGATCTGATGGTCATTTCGAAAAATCCTTTCTTAGCGAGCACCTAGAAGCCAAGAGGAACATACGTGTCACGTTTCACGTTTGTAGGCTTTACGGTTCTGGAGATTTCGTGATGAGAGAGTGGTATTTGGCTTACATATCTCGTTAGAAAGCCAATTCAGATAATCTTTTCTCTCCAGAAATTTCTCAAATTATACCCGTTGGAAAATGTCACCTTGGCTCCTGATCCAGCAGTTCCTAAAAAACTTCCTTCCGTTGCCTACAATCCCTGGATGGACCTACGGCGGAGAGAGGATGTTGCCGCCTTAAACCTCAGTTTCCCTTATGGGCCCATTCCAGAACACTTCCAGGTAGAGTTTCCGTTCTTGCCCCATTTGGTCACATTTCCATTAGATGATGGTCTGGTTGTGGTCTGAAAGACACCGGTGGGATAGGGAGTTGGATGGCTAGTCTTCTGTTTTTTCTCCTACAGGTAGTCCTTGACTTACAACAGTTCATTCAGTGACAGTTCGAAGTTACAACGGCACTGAAAAAAGTGACTTATGACCAAGGGTAGGTTTCCCATTTTGCTGCTACTGGTTTGCCCCGCGCATGCACGCTCGCTTCGTGCACGCGTGCACTTAGTTTGCGCGCATGCCTGTCTTCCGCGCATGCGTCCGGCCTAAAAAACATCCCTACAAAGGATGTCATAGAGACGGGGTGGGCCCACCCATGATTTCCGCTACCGGTTCGGCCGAACCGGTTCAAACCGGCTGAATACCACCTCTGCTTTTGACCATTTTTCACACTTATGACCGTTGCAGCATCCCCATGGTCACACGATCAAAATTTGGACACTTGGAAACTGGCATGTACTTGTGACTGTTGCACTGTCCCGGAGTCACCTGCTCATTTTGTTTTGTGACGAACAAAGTCAATGGAGGATGCCACAGTCACTTAACAGCTGTGTTACTATCTGAAAAACTGCAATGATTCGCTTAACAGCGGCAAGAAAAGGTTGTCAGACTCACCTTCACACGGTCTTGCTTAGCCACAGAAATTTTGGGCTCAACTGTGGTCATAAGTCAAGGACTACCTGTATTAATTGGGGAGACAGGTGCGTTACAAACAAATTACTTCGTGAAAGACCTCCCAACCCTTCTCAGGGGCTGCTTCGATTGATGGTGTAGCAGCCGCAACTCATTTTTTTTTGTCCCATTTGCAAACTTGTTTTGTAGCGGAAAATTCGCCAGAGTTATTTTGCCTCCGTTTCCTACGTTGATACGCTGGTGGGAAGGTTGCTGAGTGCCCTGGATGAGACAGAGCTATCTCACAACACCATGGTTGTTTTCACCGCAGACCACGGTAAGACTTCCTGGCGGCTTGGAGTCAATTGCAAACGCCACAGCATCGTTTTCTGGAGAAGATCGTTGAACGTTATGAATTGTAGCTCTTGCGTCCGGATCAGCATGTTGAATAAACCAGCTCCTACACAATGGCTTATCTATTGCAATGAGTTATGTCAGGGTTTCCCCAACCTTCACACCTTTAAGAGGCCGAGAACTGCAACTGCCCAGCTGACTGGGGAATTCTGGGAATTGAAGTCTATGCACCTTAAAAGTTGCCACGGTTAGGAAACCTGGAGTTATGTGGAATTCTAGGCAATAGGGGCTCCCAGGAGCCTTGGATGTACGGTGCCAAGAGCTCTTCCCATAATTGCTAGAGAGGCAATTATTAAATAAGTGGGGAGGAATCATATTAACCAGATTACAGCACTCATAATAATCCCCAGTTGGCCTGAACAGGGAGGGGAAGTCCAGATAGGGAAAAAGATGCCTGTCTTTTTCCCTTTGCCTGCAAACCTGTTTTAGTTAGATCTGCTTTGCTGCTTCGCTGCTTCGTTGAGACTTGCTGACGCGTAAGACGGAGAGACTTCCCATAGGTATCCTTGCATTCGGTCTACAAATATCATTTCAAATCTTTGTTGAGGCATCCAAAGTGATGACCGTAGCATCAGACACACCATGTTTGGACCTCATTTCTCTATCTGTACCTGTCAGGTATGAACACCAAAGCAGGTGTGTAGAATATAAACTTTATTGCTTAACGCCTACCGTATTTTTCGGAGTATAAGACACACCGGAGTATAAGACGCACCTTAGTTTTGGGGGAGGAAAATAGGGGGGAAAATCTGCCCACCAGGTATTCATCTGGCTAGCTTCCTTAGTCTGGTCAGCTTCAGCACATTATTTTATCCCCTGGTTAGGACTTAAAAAAACCTTCTTCTGAGAGAGTAACAATGAAAGAGCCTGCAATCCAGTAAGAGCTGGGAAGATCGTTAGCACCTGGTTAGGGCTGGAAAAAAACTTCTTTGGAGCAAGTAGAGCAATGAAAAAAAATTCTGCAAAGACTTAGGGCTGGCAAAACTTTCTTCTGAGAGAGTAACAATGAAAAAGCCTGCAAGGTAAGAGCTGGGAAGATCGTTAGCACCTGGTTAGGGCTGGAAAAAAACTTCTTTGGAGCAAGTAGAGCAATGAAAAAAAAACCTGCAAAGACTTAGGGCTGGAAAAACATTCTTCTGAGAGAGTAACAATGAAAAAGCCTGCAAGGTAAGAGCTGGGAAGATCGTTAGCACCTAGTTAGGGCTGGGGAAAAAAGCTTCGGAAAAGCTACATTCGGAGTATAAGACGCACCCAAATTTTCAGCCACTTTTAGGGAGGAAAAAGGTGCGTCTTATACTCTGAAAAATATGGTATTTCACAAGAATCTTCCCAGACTGGCAATTTGCCCCTGGAAAGGACTAGGTAAGGTTTAATGGCATTCAAGAGGGGTGGGATTTGCGGAGTGGTGCGGTGGCCTAGAGGTGGAGCTCTCGCCTCACAATCAGGAGACTGGGAGTTCGATCCTAGGTAGAGGCAGATATTTCTTTCTCTGGGCACAATGAGAATCTATCTGCTGAACAAAACTCCGCATCGGCGACAGGAAGGGCATCCGGCCAGTAAACACTCAGCTCCATTCAATTGCCCAGACTCCACCGTGCAAGGGATTACAGGGTCGTTAAAAGATGATGAAAAGGGGTGGGACTTGCCCTCTTATGCCTACATAATGATTCTAGACTAATTCCCTGCTTGACTCCTCTCCTCATCTCGGCCAGTCTCTTTCCAACATCATCTACTTTGTTGTAAGACTGGCTGAAGAGTTTTGGAGATTTTAAAAGCTTGGCTGTTCTTTGATATCTTTGTGGTCGATCCTAATCAACGTATTATATCCAACTCTTGATTATTATTATTTTTTTCCTGGATGGATCCAGTGCTGTCTCCCCTTCATGGTTCTTTATTTCATTTAGGCTGGTCACTGGGCGAACATGGCGAGTGGGCGAAATACAGCAACTTTGACGTAGCCACACGAGTGCCGCTGATGTTCTACGTGCCAGGAGTGACAACTCCAATCTCTGATCCAGGACAGAAAGTTTTCCCATTCATTGATCCCTTCGCTCAAGATTCCTGCTCTTGGCTTCCAGGTAAAAATCCAGCATTAACAGTGCAAAAAATTAAAAGTCCGACCTTTTATTGCTAATCTGGGTGGGGAAACCTTGGAAGCTTTCAGATTTGGGTTTTCCCAGATGTGCCAACGTGACATCGCTAATACATTGGAACTTTGAGGAACTTCTAGCCTTGGAGTTTTATTTCATTGGGGGTGTTTCTTTGGAACCCTGACCTATCTGTAAGTCTGGGTGTCGTGCTTGGACCTGACACTGCCTACTCTAATTTTTCTCTTTATCCCACTCCAGGAAAACCCAAAGAAATGGTTGAGTTGGTGTCCCTCTTCCCAACGATTGCAGAACTGGCTGGACTGACCGTCCCTCCTGCTTGCCCCCAGCCTTCCTTACATGTCCCTCTTTGTAGTGAAGGGAAGAGCTTGGTTCAGTACTTCCCATTCTCCGGCGGAGGGCAGGACAACCCTGGTTCCAAACGAAAAGAAACCCCGGTTGCCTTCAGCCAGTATCCGCGTCCTGGAGACACCCCTGCACCCAATTCTGATTTGCCGTTACTTCAAGATATAAGAGTCATGGGCTATTCCGTCCGTACGGCCGATTACAGGTGTACTGTCTGGTTCGGGTTTAATCCCAACAACTTCACGATCGACGTGAAGGACATCCACGGGGGAGAGCTGTATTTTGAAAAAAGCGACCCCAACGAAGATCATAACCGGTACAACGAAGTCCTGCGTGGATCCCCCATTCCAAAGCTTTGCCCTCTAGTTGATCGTTTGGGATCAACTTCAATTCCGTGAACCTCTGCCAAGCAATTGACCAATTGTATATACATCATGCTTTGTGTTATACACAAAGACACCTTTAAGGATGACCATTTTTGTATCAAAAGGTTTTAAATGCTGATATAAGAATAAATTTGAATATATATATATATGCTCATTAAAAGAAATCTGTCGTGTCTGTCAAATAGTTCTGGAGAAAACAATGATAACATTAGAAAAGAGATAAGAGCAACCCGCTGGTGGATGTCACGATGACATCACAGAACCGGATCGGTCGGTGCCGGTCTGTGGAGGCCGAGGTGGCGCAGTGGTTAAAATGCAGCACTGCAGTTCAGCAGTTCAGCTGTTCAAATCTCACCGGCTCAAGGTTGACTCAGCCTTCCATCCTTCCGAGGTGGGTAAAATGAGGACCCAGATGTTGGGGGCAATATGCTGAACTCTGTAAACCGCTTAGAGAGGGCTGTAAAGCACTATGAAGCGGTATTTAAGTCTAAGTGCTATTGCTATTGCTATTTTTGGGGGGGAATTTTTTTTGAATTTTTTTTTGAAATTTTTTTGAATTTTTTGGGGTTTTTTTCTTCTGCACATGCACAGAAGCCGAGTTTTCGGCACTGTGCATGCATCACAATCTTGTTTTCAGCTTTTTTGGGCGGGGGATTTTTTCTGATTTTTTTGCTACTGCGCATGAGCTTCCTCCCGCAGCCACGCGTCGTGGGAGGAAGCGAACCGGCAGTGAGGTAAGTTAGAACCCACCCCTGGTCTATTTGCAGAATTTTTTTAAACTGTAATTTTAAAAATTATGTCTCTATCGAGTGGGAAACTCAGTTGGCTTTTGTTCAGAGGATTCCAGCAATGGCTGATGGGCAGCATGCATTATCAGCAAGATTATACAGGTGAGATGCAGGATTCTTGAAACTTAATATACTGTTTTTCTAATAAGCCTGTCAAGGGAGCAAGCGTTCTCCCAAGAACTCAGAATGGGCTCCAAGAACAAGGAACCCATCTTAGAATCTATATATATAAAAGCCAAATACCACTCACTCATCACGAAATCTCCAGAACTGTAAAGCCTACAAACTTGAAATTTGGCACATATGTTCCTCTTGGCTTCTAGGTGCTCGCTAAGAAAGGATTTTTCAAAATGACCATCAGATCATTAGTATTTCTTATACAGTATTATATTAACACACTCTGATGCTAAGGAGTTAGACGTTCTACTCCCCCTCCCCACCTGAAAAGAACTCTGCTCCAACTGCCAGTTGCCTTATATTAACACGCTCTGATGCTAAGGAGTTACACATTCTACATACATTTTCAAGCTTTAGGTGTCAATGTATCAAGCCCAATAATAACTACTCATTAATTTTCAAGCTTTAACTGTCAATTGATCAAGCCCAATCACATAGTTTCGTAGCGAAGCATGGGTATCCAGCTACTAGTAACAAAATACAGACAGCTTGAAGTGATGGAGGGAAGGAGGTGGGGAGAGAGAAAAAGCAAAGCCATTGTCATTGAATAAATGAGATTCCACTCTTGACCTCTTCCTTGGCATCAGTTGGAGCAGAAGGCATTTTTCCCACATCAGCAAAATTTACTACCTGCCTAGCAACTCAGGAATAGCCAGACCTGGAGATTCCCCGCAGTTAAACATGAGGCAAAACAGCCCCGTCAACAAAACACTTTTATTTAGTTAATAAAGTGAGATCAGCTTGAATTAATTTCCTTTTTCTTTTCTTCCCTCCACGCAAAAGATGTGAAACGTCTTAAAACTTAATTTGGTCTTTCAACCTCACTTTAAAAAAAAAGTTTCTCTTGCAGGGAGTATAATATATAATATAATAATAATATAATAACAGAGTTGGAAGGGACCTTCGAGATCTTCTAGTCCAACCCCCTGCTCAGGCAGGAAACCCTACACCACTTCAGACAAATGGTTATCCAACATCTTATTGAAAACGTCCAGTGTTGGAGCATTCACAACTTCTGGAGGCAAGCTGTTCCACTGATGAATTGTTCTGACTGTCAGGAAATTTCTCCTTAGTTCTAAGTTGTTTCTCTCCTTGATTAGTTTCCACCCATCGCTTCTTGTCCTGCCTTCAGATGAATTGGCAATTAATGCCTTTTTCTTTCTTGGCACCTCGTATTTTTCCCCCCTCTCTTTTTCCTTCCCTTAATTTCCTATTTTTGTGTCTCTTTGTATTTTATGCATGCATGAAACAATAAAAGTTATATATGAATTTTTTTTTTGTCTTACAACTATTCCTCGGCCTTAAAACTGTTGTGACATTCCCTGCGGTCACGTTTTCCAAATTCAGGATCTTGGCAACTGGGATATTTATCACCTTTGCAGTATCCTAGGGACACATGATCGCCCCTTTGTGACTTTCTCAGTTGACTTTCAACAAACAAAATCCATGGGAAAAGAGAGACTTGCTTAACGACCCTGCGACTCACTTAACAACTGCAGTGGTTGGTATAACAATTGTGGCAAAACAAAAAGTAAAATTGGACATGACTTACTCAACAACCATCTTGCTTAACAACAGAAATTGACTGGGAATGACTGGGGAATTCTGGGAGTTAAGGTCCAGAGATGCGGGCTGGGGAATTCTGGGAGTTGAAGTCCACATGTCTTTAAAGTTGTTAAGGTTGAGAAACAATGTGTTATGCCTCTGAAAAGCAGCAGGGTGTAACTCTAACCTCATCCACTAGAGGTCACTAGGACAATAGAGAAAAATTGCTTTAATCCCAACTTTTCAAAGTCCAGAATTATTATTATTATTATTGGCTCTAACCTTAGCCGGTGAAATATGGACACTAAACTTACAATCCAGACAAAAGCTACGAATGGTGCAAAGAGCCATGGGAAGATACATTCTCGGCATCACAAGACAAGATAGAGAGACCTGCACATGGATTAGAGAACAAACAAAAGTATATGATATCATCAAGAGAATAAAAGAATTGAAATGGAAATGGGCCGGTCACATAGCAAGAAGAACTGAGGGCAGGTCATAGAATGGATCCCACTTGATCAAAAGCGTCCATGAAAGAGATCTAAAACAAGATGGATGGACGACATCAGCAAGTATGGTGGTGTTGTGGCCTGTTGGCTGCCGGCCCCTCCAGCCATGGGGGAGGAGGCGTGGGAGTCAGGGCCAGCATCAAGGCAACCTGAGAGCTCCGAGGGGGAAGAGGGAATGGAGCTGGCAGAGAGAGAGAGAGGTGGAGCCTGGGCCGTCCAGCATCCCTCAGATGGAGAGTCAACAGCCCCAGGTCTTGAGGTGGCTGATGAGGAAGAGGAGGAACAGCTGGGTCCAGTGACGGACACACAGATGTACAGAAGGCAGAGGAGAGGAGAGCAGTGGAAATCTATGGGCCGGTCCTTGGGACGGAAGAGCCACCGCTGCTAGCGAAGCCCTACCCTAGCTCTGGGGATAAAAGATAGGGGGCAGAGATGAATAGATGTGGCAAACAACTATTCATCTCCCCTGCCGGACAGACTTGTTAGCCTGCTGTGTGTGTGTGAGAGACTTTTTGCTGGGGCTGCTGGCGCTCCTAATAAAGGGAACATTTTGGGTTTGTCATGTTTGGGAGCTGAGTCAGAACAGGTGGGCCCAGTTGGCAAACGAAAGCTCAGGACCATTTTGGTTGGAAACATGCAGAATAAGACCTTCATCCTGCAATGGACAGACAATGGCTAGAATTAGGGTGATGGTGAATGGCTCATTTATCCCCTTTCCTTTTATTTGATGGCCAATATGGACAAAGGACTGCCCTTCTTGAACATGACACGCATCTGTGCAACGTAAGACAGTAGCTTTAAAGGACGTCTGAATTCATAGGATTGCAAATATAACTTAGGGCAGCAACTGGAGGACATTGAGAGAAATATGGCATGTGCTGCTGTGTAGAAGAATCACAATTTCAAGTTGTTGAGTTTGGGGAGCCCCTTATTTACAAAGCCACCAATAACCAACCAACCAACCAAGGTCAAAAGACATATAATAAGAAATAGATACTGTATTTGCGCATCAAAAATGCACAGTTCTGTCACTTAATTGTTGATTTTACAGGATGCCTCTCCATCAGTTTTTGGACATAGAAGTTCAACCCGTGACAATCGAGACTATGGTGCGTTTTATTTCATTTCTCTCGACTGTCGACACCAAAGTGACTCTAGCAAATTCTACAAATCTTGTTTTCCTTGGATGTTTTTCACCGCAGGAAAAAATAACTTACACAGAAGTCCTATTTGTGCTGGGAAATTAAACGCTTCTTTCCCCTTGGCCCTTCACCAGATCTTGTCAACTGGCTAATTCTTGAGCTTAACACCAAATCCAGTTCGTTATTTTTCCTCTGAGGCAAATATATATATTGCAGTTTTTGCACTTAGATAGAAAATAGCAATTTGGCCCCGGGGAAAGAAGCCCCCTTTTCATGTACAAAGTGCTACAAAACTTAGTTAGCAGACAATATGTTCAGAGCAAGGAATTGGCAACTGTTAAAGACCTCCAAAATCAAGAGGAGCCATTTTCCCCAGCTCTTAATTAGTATCCTTGGGAATAACGGCAGAAGTGGGCTAATGAGGAAATGTCATCCTTGTTCATTTCCTAAATTCCTTTGATGTGATGCAAACTGACAGAGTTCCCGCCACCCTCTTTCCCTGCCACCCAACTGCAGCCAAGAAACAAACAGGGAATTTCCAATGTCCGTTCTTCATTCTTTTTTCCTAGATGTTGGTGACTGCGCGGATGAAATTGTACGCTGCAAAAGGCGCAAGGCAGTGGTGGGTTTGAATTAACTTCGCTACCGGTTCACTATTGGGAGCGCGGGCAGGTGGGTGGAGCCTCCCGCCACTGCCGCTATCGGTTCACTCGATTTGGGGTGACCCGGTACCAACCCACCACTGGTGCACAGTGGGAATGAACACAGCGCAGCAAAAGATCAACGCGAAAACCAAGAACGAAAAGAGACCCAAGCCATCAAACAGGCTTTAAGCTTACATTGATGCAGCAGGTTTAATAAAAATCACGTTTTGATAACCCCCTGAGAAACACTGGCTGTGTTCCCACATCATCCTAGGCCGTTGTTTCTCAACCTTGGCAACTTTAAGAGTTGTGGACTTCTACTCACAAATTGCAAGGGCGGCGGCAACTGTTGTAAATGCATCCGCTTGCCAAACACCTGAATTCTGATCACAATTTTCAGCGCTGTTCTGACTTCCTTTGTCCCATGAGGTGATGAATGGGCTTACATGGATTTGAGGACAATTATTCATGGTGTTGATTGGACCTGCCCTCTCCTGAGACTTCTGTTTTTATTATTTTATTTACATCCTGCCTTTATTTATTTTTAAATAAACTATTCAAAGCAGAGAACATATCTAATATTCCTTCCTCCTATTTTTCCTACATCAATAATCCTGTGAGCTGGGTGGGGCTGAGAGAGAAGGATTGACACTATGTCTCCCCGTTGGCTTTCATTGGCTAAGGCAGGACTAGAACTCACCGTCTCCTGGTGATTGTTGCAAAGTCACCCAATTGGCTTTCATGCTGATGGTAGGACTAGAACTCACAGTCTCCTGGTGATTGGCCCAAAGTCACACTAGAACTCACAGTCTCCTGGTGATTGGCCCAAAGTCACACTAGAACTCACAGTCTCCTGGTGATTGGCCCAAAGTCAGTCAGTCAGTTGGCTTTCATGGCTAAGGCGGGACTAGAACTCACCATCTCCTGGTGATTGGCCCAAAGTAACCCAGCTGGCTTTCATGGCTAAGGCGGGACTAGAACTCACCATCTCCTGGTGATTGTCCCAAAGTCACCCAGCTGGCTTGCTTGCCTAATAAGACTAGAACTCACTGTCTCCTGGTTTCTAGCCTGGTGCCTTAACCACTAGACCAAACTGGCTCTCTTGATAAGCTTTATAAAATTTCTCAGATTTTATATCAGCTTCAGATGGGTTGGCATTTCAGAAGCCTCCATAACTGTCTCTGAAGTCTTGAGGCTGAGATGTTTGAGTGAAGGTATGCCCATAAAATGGAGTAGTGGATCGCAGGCCTTATCATGTTGTCTCTCTCTAGCCTGCTTTTATTATTGATTATGACCTTCTGACAAATGGAACTTGGCCAGCAAGACAGCGAGGAAGAGAGCCTTCCCTATCATCATTTTCCTACATCTGGCATCACTATAAATATTTGATGGCATAAACACCAAATAGCTCTTTATGAAACTCATCCTCCCTTTCCTTTGGGTGGTAGATTATCGCTTCCTCATTTGCATTTTGCATGTTTCCCTTCTTTTAAAAAATGGCAAATGTAATTGCATTCCCATCCATCCAAGTGGAAAGCTAAATAATGAAACAGATATTGGATTGTTTCCCAATCAGTGAAAATGATGGCTTGGGTTGACGGGATCTAGAGAATGTTGTTCGGGGTAGGTTCCTTTAAAAATCAATAGGATTAATTAGAATTCACTTCAATTTACGTAGCGACGCTTCACCTAGGACTAAATTTGGATCCAACCAAAGTTTTTTTTAAAAAAATTATTGCTTCCTTTATTAGCGAGAAAAAAAGTCAGTATTGTGAAATCATTTCAGCATGAGCAAGGAGAATAACCATTATGGAAAGATCAATCATATCAACTTAACCCACTTGCTTGTCCAATATTTATGCAAAACAACACATCTCAATATGTCATCTCAACCCAGTTAGAAAATCCGTCTCTCTAATTTCTCTATTTCTCCCAGTAGTGAAGGGGAAAACATACCGTGTTTCATCTCCAAGTTTCTAATATATTTCATTCTTCTGTGTATCCTAATCCATATGTCCATTTCAAGCGACTTAATAAAAACAGGTGTTTAATTTGCTAACTAATGGAATTTCCCCTTTCTCTTAAATCCTGGCTCCATGATGAATTAGTAACTAACATCCCTTGTCTCAGATCCAGGAATCGTAGAAAGTATCCCTCTATTAATTTTTTAGAGTTCCAGCAGTGTAACTCTCATTATTATTATTTTTTGCCAATATCATTCCAGTGGGTCTTCATAAGTGTTGAATCCATTATTATCTAAACTAGTGTTTTTCAACCTTGGCAATTGTAAGATGGGTGGACTTCAATGCCCAGAATTCTCCATCCTAGATGCAAACTTTGCATCTGAGCCAGGTGAGTTGCTCCCGGTTTGGCCCGGTTCTGCGAACCGGTAGCGGCGGCGGCATGCTCCGCCTACCTGCCTGGGATGCTCCGCTCACTAGCCCAGGATGCTCCACCCACCCACCTGGGACGCTCCGCCCACCCACCCGGGACGCTTCTGCGCATGCAATTGTCACGGTTCCAAATAGTACTCAAGCAGTAGAACCCACTACTGATCTGAGCGATAACATCTTAAATAACCTGGGATCACTTTCATATTTATAGACTTGATTGCTCAATGAGATCCTCAAAGGAAATCCTAGGATGTAGAATGATTACTGGTTATTTATTTATTTTATTTATTTTTATTAATGGTTCTTGTAGGCCGCCCATCTCCCGTAGGACTCAGGGCGGCGTACAGCATAGTATAAGAACAATATAAAACCAATATATTTATGGATACCCTTCAAGGTTGTATCTGCGCTCTGGGATAGTCTCCCCTTTGAAACTCATAATGACTCTGTGATTTTATTTTTATCCTTTCCCCTTTTATAGTTTTGTATTATGTTAGTTAATTTTTCTATGATTTTCAATCTATCTACGGCATCTGTCTTTCTGTCTTCCTTTATCAGAGTCTCTCTCTGTCTCTGTCTCTGTCTCTCTCTCTGTCTCTCTCTCTCTCTCTCTGTGTGTGTGTGTGTGTGTGTGTGTGTGTGTGTGTGTGTGTATCTGGCTGTGACTTTGGACCAATCACCAGGAGACTGGGAGTTCTAGTTCCCCATGAAAAACCAGTTGAGTGACTTTGGTCCAGTCCCTCTCTCTCAGCCCAACCTAACTCTACAGGGTTGTTGTTCTGGGGAAAATAGGAGACGGAGTTAAACACATTCACCACTTTGAGTTATTCATAAAAAATAATAAAGTCAAGATAAAAATAATCTAAAATTAAATTTAAAAAATCACATCGAAGGAGAGCGATTTAACAACTGCGGAATAAATGTTGGTCTCTTTACCACCTTGTGAAAAACGGCTAAACCCTCATTCATTTTTCACTTGCATTTTTGGATACTTTGCTCTTCCTCTCTTTCCATTTCCCCTCCACTTCTCCAAACCACAATTACACATTCTGGGAATCAAAAGGTCTTCTGACGGGGGAAAAAAAATCCTGATAATAAGATGTCCAGCCTCGAGTGACTGCCTCTATTCTTAACCATTTTGTTTCCGATTCCATTACAGATAGAGTTGTACCAGGGGTGGGCTCTACTTACCTTCCCTACCGGTTTGCATCGTGATGGAAGTGCACGTTTTGCGTGCGCATCACTTTACGGAAATGACCCTCTGTGCATGCACAGAAGCCTTTGTGCATGCGCAGAGGATTTTTTTGGCAAGCCGCGGCGACCAGAGGACTGGTTTAGGAGCGTGGACCGCCGGTCATCGCTGCCGGTTCGGCGAGCAGTGCCAGATTTCTGCTACCAGTTCTAAAGAATCGATCCGAACCAGAAGCAACCCACCACTGAGTTGCACTCATATAAACACACATGTCCGTTGTTTTCCTTCTCCTCTCTCCTCTCTCTCGCTGCCAGATAAGCAGTGCACACAATAAATATTTAATAGCAATTCCCCTCCGGCATATTTGGATCCTCCCAGCATCTCATTACAACGTCTAGGAAAGGCACCCTTATTTTTAGTTGCTTAATTATGTTAACGAAGAGCTGAGCCGAGGAGCTGTTGGGATTGCAAAATGATTAAAATCGCTTCGGAGGTCTTCGGGTTTGTCATTACGGTCTTCCTTAATTTTTTTTCTTCAAAACATTTATTTGGTAAATGCTTTACTGTATTTTGCAAAAACCTCCCTGCCCCCAATCTGCCCTCTTTTTTTCTTTTTATTTCCACCGCCAACTAATATGGCCAGGAGGAGGAAGGAAATGTGCTTGAAAACTGCATTTTGAGGCATTAAACTCTTAGAAGGAATCCTTTGCTGATGGATTCTGTCATCCCAACAGTGCTTTTTTCAAGAGGCGACTGGACTTTCTGGTTTTTTCTTTGAAGACGTTTCTCTTCTCATCCAAGAAGCTTCTTCAGTTTCTCTCAGAAGCTTCTGCTCTCAGAACTGAAGAAGCTTCTTGGATGGGAAGCGAAACGTCTTCAAAGAAAAAACCAGAAAGTCTAGTTGCCTCTTGAAAAAGCACCTTTGGGACAACCCTGACCTGGAGGACTGAGAATCTGCATAGATATTTAACGGTTGATTCAGTCCTTCAATCCATTGTATACAGCAGGGTTGAACCCCGAATATACAAGCGTGGCATATAAAGTAGTCAGTCCAGGGAGCAAGTCTTTATAAATTACAGAGGGATTACTTTCTGAGTTTGGATAGGTTTATGCCATTAAGGCATTAATGGTGTGAATTCTGCTGTGATCCTACACAGGTTTACGCAATATATAAAAGAAGAAGATGATGATGATGATTTCATTATCCAACTAAGTAATTGGCCATGTATTTATGGGTAAATAAATAGGTAATTGGCATATATTGATGATGGTCGTAGCGTTCCAGAGTCATGCGATCACCGATTGTGACCATCTCAGCCATCTTTTGACAAGCAAAATATAGCCAGAATCACTTAACAATTCACTTAACAACCGTGACAAAAGAGGTTGTAAAATCAGACATGCTTAACAATGATCAGCAATGGAAATTTGGGTCCCAACTGTAGTTGTAAGTCAACGACTGTCTGTCCTTAAAAGTGGAGGCTGAAACTTTGCGCTTTCAGACTGACAAGATTCGGTTCCTGTCCCTTTACAATGAAGTAGAATTGGTTTCCCTTATCATGTTTTCTTTCTGATATGGCTGGGAGGGCTGTCAGGAGAGCCTCCTTATTCCTTTCCCTGTTATTTAGATTTTCCCAACCTTGGGAGGAAAAAAAAAATAACCAAGACACGTTTGCAACTTTGCAACGGTTAATTATGAATGTTGTACCTGAAGCCGTCGCTTAAAGAAAAGGAAATATCAGAATGCATTTCCACGCCCTCCGATAATTGAAGGTATTCCGTATCCTTTTTTTTTAATAAAGAGAAAAAGTTTAAATCACAGGTGAACAGCTTGAACGCAGGTAGCTCAACAGAAGCTTTGGGCTGACAGCTAATAATTAATTAACAATGAAGGGTGTTCTTCAAACTGTCACAGTGATTGGCAGGATTGTCTATTGGAAAGAGAAAAAGATTTTTGTTAATGTGGCAGACGGCAGTCTGGGAAACATTAACGCTTCACAATTCCCATCGCGTTTCTGCTAAACGTTTGACGTGGCAGCTTGCCTTGCGCGGGATAGAGAAGAGCAGAGTAGAGATCCCATTGCGATGCACGCTTGCCTCACAACACAGGTGTCCACTGCAACTGTGGAGAATTTAGCCTCTGGACCAGTGTTTCTCAACCTTGGCAGTTTGAAGATGTGTGGACTTCAACTCCCAGAATTCCACAGGTTGAGAAACACTGCTCTGGACCATCTTTCTTGCTCTTCTCTGCACTCTTTCTAGGGTCAGAATAACAGAGTTGGAAGAGACCCTGAAGGTCTTCTAGTCCAACCCCTTGCTGAGGTAGGAAACCCTATACCAGGGGTCGGCAACCTTAAACACTCAAAGAGCCATTTGGACCCGTTTCCCACAGAAAAGAAAACACCGGGAGCCACAAAACCCTTTTGACCTCTAAAATGAAGATAACACTGCATATATCGTTTTTTAACCTTTATGCTATGTATAAAAAAAGACTATAGTGTGTTGCATTTATGAAATCAATGACCTGCTACAGAGAAAACAAATTTTTATTTCTGCATGCAACAAAAACATTTTGAACTCCGAAAAAAAAAGATGGGTCGAAAAGCTCAATAAATCACGTGCCGGCGGGTGTCGCACATTGGCGGTTGTGACGCATATTTTGAGCGACAGGGAGCCACAGCAGAGGGATGAAAGAGCCACATGCGGCTTCAGAGCCGCGGTTTGCAGACCCCTGCCCTATACCAATTCAGACAAATGGTTGTCCAATCTCTTCTCAAAAACCTCCAGTGTTGGAGCACTCATAATTTCTGGAGGCAACTCATTCCAATGATTAATTGTTCCAATTGCCAGGAAATTTCTCCTTAATTGTAGGTTGCTTCTCTCCTTGATGAGTTTCCATCCATTATTTCTTCCCTTGCCTTCAGGTGCTTTGGAGAATAGGTTGACCCCCTCTTCTTTGTGGCAGCCCCTGAGATATTGGAAGACTTCTATCATGTCACCCCTGGTCGTTCTCTTCACTAGACTAGCCATGCCCAATTTCTAAAAATGCTTTTTCAAGAGGCAGCTTGGACTTTCTGGTTTTTCTTTGAAGACATTTCACTTTCTCATCCCAGAAGCTTCTTCAGCTCTGACTGGATGGAGGGGAATGGAAGGATTTATGTTCCTTGCAGACAGCTGGTCATTTGCATTCTTTTCACAAGTTGTTAAGGCTCCTTTGGGACAACTATGACCTGGATGACTGAGAATCTCCATAGACCTAACCAATTCCTGCAACCGTTCTTCATACGTTCTTGATATGGGTCTAAACATCCTTTGTGTATCACAGTGACCAGAACCGGACACAGTATTCCTAATGTGGCCTCATCAATGCAATATGAATGGTACTATCATTGATTGTGTTTTTGATGCTATCCTTCTGTTGATGCAGCCTGGGACTCTACTGTCATATTTTTTTTGCAGCTGCAACACACTACTGGCTCCTACTTAAGTGGTTGTCCAACTAGACACCAAGAGACAAGTGGACTTTCTGGGTTTTTTTCTTTGAAGACGTTTCGCTTCTCATCCAAGAAGTTTCTTCAGCTCTGACTGGATGGTGGGGAAAGGAAGGATTTATACTCCTTGCAGCCGGCTGGTCATTTGCATTCTTTTAGCGGGTCATTAAGGTCACCTGAAGGTTTATCTGTGTCATCAGGGTCACCAGACACAATGGGTGTGGAGCCTTCTTGGATCCGCTGAAAGGACTGTGTTGTAGACTGGAGATAGATTATGTCCTATTCCTCCCCCTCTGTTGAGAGAGGTGTCACGATGTGAATATTTCCAGTTGAGCCATCTCTACTATATTTCTAGGTTTACTGTATTTTCTAATCAAGCAGACATGTGATATGTTTTACTGCGCATGTGTGCATTCCAGGAGTCTCCTCCTTCCTTCTTCTCCTGTGAGCCTCGCCCGAGGCAGACGTGATCTCTTAGCTGAGACAATGTAGCTTATTTAAGGTTTATATTTTGTTACTTTTATACTGAAATAAATACTTTGTTAATTAGAATTAAATCTCGGTTTTATTTTCTAAGTAAGAATGACTTCAAGGAAGCAAGATCCTATATCACTTCTGATAGGAATAAATTCCTATCCTGTCAAGAGGGCTGTTCAGTTTTGACATAGATGGCCTCCTTAAACCCTCTTTCAAACCCGAGATCCTCTCTGTCCAAAATATGGACTTTGCTGTCTTCAAAAGAGTGGCCTTTGTCTTTTAAATGTTCCACCTCATTAGAAAGCAGAATCCGTTGTTGTGATAACCCCAAGAAGGTTATTACAGTGAAATTTGTTGATGTGTACGCAGGCTGCCTTAGGTACGTTGAGTAGAAACAAAATAGAAACTCATCCCCGTCTTCCTATCCAACTTATTCTAAGTCTTTTTTTTTTAAGCTTCGCCACTTCGCTGCTCTATAAAAAGCTTCCTCGGATAGAATCAGCAGATGGCTCCTTACTCGGGAAGACTGTTAGCAGCAGAAGCAGATGGCAACCGAAGAAGAGAAAAATCAACTTCCATTTCTGAAATGGGACCAGCAACTTTGCCATTAAAACAAACCAAAAAAATCACGCATGTGTGCAACTCGGAGATAGGAAATATCTTTTCCTGCTTCTTCTTTTTTCGATGGGAAACAGAACTTTTCTTTTTTAATTCAACAGAGATCTCAACTTTGGTTTTAACCCATAAGGCAAAGTGGACGGCATTTTGGTTTTCTGCTGTTGTTAGAGGGGTTTTTTTTGGTGCTTCTTTTGAAAACAAATCTGAAGGTGCTTTAAAAAAGGAAGGATGGATAGATATGAGAGAGGGAGGGGAATAGAGACAGATAGATAGATAGATAGATAGATAGGTAGATAGATAGATAGATAGATAGATAGATAGATAGATAGATAGATAGATAGATAGATAGATAGATAGATAGATATAAGATAGAGAGAGATAGATACAGAGGTAGGTTCCTGCCGGTTCGGACCAGTTCACCCAAACCAGTAGCATCTTCTTTTTGAATTTCTTTTGAATTTTTTTTTGAATTTTTTTGGAATTTTTTTTGAATTTTTTCCTGATTTTTTCTTCTTCTGCGCATGCACAGAAGCCGAGTTTCCGGCACTGTGCATGTGTCGCCATCTTGTTTTTGGCTTTTTTTGGGTGGGGAATTTTTTCTTATTTTTTGCTACTGCCATGCGTGTGCACAAAGCACGCGCGCACCCACAAGGCACGGCCACGAGGCGTGGGAGGAAGCGAACTGTCAGTGAGGTAAGTTAGAACCCACCCCTGGATAGTTAGATAGATAGATAGATAGATAGATAGATAGATAGATAGATAGATAGATAGATAGATAGAGATAGAGATAGAGATAGAGATAGAGATAGAGATAGAGATAGAGATATATAGAGAGATACAGATAGAGAGATAAAGACATAGAGATAGATAGAGAAATAGATAAAGATATAGAGAGATATCCAATTAGTGATGTTGTTTATCATTCTTTTAAACCACTGTTTCCTGTTTGAAAGTTTTAAAAATGTTCATGTGTTTATTTTGTTGCAAATGTACTAAATCTCAGTTCAGAAGAAACCAAACTAAGGATGGAATAAAACAGTAAATGTATGTATGTATGTATGTATGTATGTATGTATGTATGTATGTATGTACGTACGTACTGTATAGGCCATCCTGAAAACGTCCATTTCAGAACAGCTAACAAATTGTAGAGATCAATATATAATCATCAACCAATAGAATTGTAACCTAAATGCAACTTCTGATCAGTTTTAGAATTGATATTAAGGCATCAATATTTTTATTGGGTATGCCTTTGTATCTAAATGCAATACAAGACTTGTACTTCAAACAGCCTCTCTCTCTTGGTATGGAGTGATCTTACTACTCTCTCTCTCTCTCTCTCTCTCTCTCTCTCTCTCTCTCTCTCTCTCTCTCTCTCTCTCTCTCTCTCTCTCTCTCTCTCTCTCTCTCTCTCTCTCTCTCTCTCTCTCTCTCTCTCTCTCTCTCTCTCTCTCTGTCTCTCCACACTGCCCTCCTAGTTTCTCCAAAATCCATTCCTATCCTCTTTTTACAGTCTCCCACTCTACTTGCCAACTTGAGAACATGCAGAAAAGTCAACTGAGAAGGTTCCACCGTAGTTCCTTTAATGGAGTGAAGACACTGCGCTTGGGATGCTGTGTTACTCGGTGAATTTAATGACTTTATGAAGATAAACGTTAGCCTTCCATAGCTCCTTCTTGTCAGAATACATTTAAGAGCTCCCTATCCCTAGAGGAACACGTTCCCGTAGCGTTTTATAGCACATCCGCATGCGTGGACTACTAAACTCTCTTGCCGCATGAAATTGCACTTCAAGCAAGAAATAATCACCTTTCTGCATTCCCTGGCACATTTTTCCCCCCACGAATACAAGGAAATTCAGCATTGTGGCTCACGTCATTCCTGATGATCAAACTCCCAAGACATTTTGTAGAACAAAGAAGTTTTAATTTAATTTCTGAAGGATTCCTTCCAGCGCCTTCCAGATACGAACCCAATAACGCTAATAAGCAAAACAGAAATGTCTGTGGGGGTTTTTTTTGGAGTAAAGTCAAATTTCATACAGGTAATCCTCAACTTATGACCGCAATTGAGCCCAGAATTTATGTTGCAAAGTGGGACGTTTGTTAAGTGAGTTTTGTCCCCTTTTACGACTTTTCTTGCCACATTTGTTAAGTGAATCACTGCAGTTGTTAAGTTAGCAATGCGGTTGTTAAGTGAATCTGGTTTCTCCATGGACTTGGCTTGTCGGAAGGTCACAATAGGGGACCACGTGACCCCAGGATGCTACGACCGTCATTCTGCACGCTACCAAGACAACTAGACACAAGAATGGGTTTTCCCCGAACGCCATCACTCTGCTAAACAAATAATTCCCTCACCACTGTCAAACTATTCACTAAGTCTGCACTATTATTAATCTTCTCATCGTTCCCATCACCCATCTCCTCCTACTAATGATTGTATGACTGTACCTTTGTTGCTTGTATCCTTACGATTTATATTGACTGGTTCCTAATATGATTTAATTGCTTATTTGTACCCGGACTATCACTAAATGTTGTACCTTATGATTCTTGACGAACGTATCTTTTCTTTTGTGTACACTGAGAGCATGTGCACCAAGACAAATTCCTTGTGTGTCCAATCACACTTGGCCAATAAAAAATTCTATTCTATTCTGTTCTGTTCTATTCTATATCCAATGCAGTTCAAAAGCTGGTCAGCGCAATTAACTAAACCCTCAGCGTCTGAATATAACAAGCTTACAACAGGCTGAGTGACAATTGGAAGGCATTATTTTTCCAGCCACGTGTTCCTATTAGTGTTCTGCATTTGAAGGTTTTCAAAAACCAATGCACAGTTAACCCCTCGCTCTGAAAATATAATCCTGCCTCTCCAGTTTTCGATTGATCTCCCTGAGATTCTGTTCTCTTCTCGGCTTTCTGCTCTTCTCCTCCAATTCACAATGATCTCTCTTTTCAAAAGCAAGAAAAAGTTGGAGGGGAGCCCATTATCTTGGAGGACTCTGACAACCTTTCCAGCACAGCCCTGCAAGGCGACATCCTGTGTGCTCTTTTGCAAAATTAGAACAATTAAAAGACAACCCGGAGCACAAAGGGATTGAAAACACGAGAAGGACTCTCCTGTTTGTTGAACCAGCGTTGCTTCTGGTGAAATTCTGGGAGGTTTTGCAGAGGGAGGATGGCATTTTTGAAGGATAATATCCATCAATCACATGGAAAAAAACGCTTTAAACAAGATGACCTTTAAAAAAAAAAAGGCCTGTAGAGCATCAATTAAAATTTCAAATTTAGTTAACCGGAGGGAAACTCTTTCTGCTTTGAGTGTTGTGGTGGTGGCTGTTCCGACAACAGGTCGACAACATAATTGACGGATCAGTCTTTTCCTTCCAGATTCTTGAAGTGTAGGGCATGTCTACGCTACCAATTGGATTGGATTTAACAGTCATCCTGGTTTTCCAGGAAAGCCTAGGCTAATTGCAAAGGAGAGAATGGGAATGTTTCACCCAAAATGGTCCATATCCAAATCAAAACATCACTCCTAAGGGTTGTTGAAGATGGGGAGATAGTGGGGATCAATTAAAGTGATGCCAATTCCAATGTTTGAGGGGCTGGCACAAAGAAGAGGGAGTCAAGCTATTATCCAAAGCATTTGAAGGCAGAACAAGAAGCAATGGATGGAAATTAATCAAGGAGAGAAGCAACCAGAAAGCCAAACAAGAAATAATGGATGGAAGCTGACCGAGGAGAGATTCAACCTGGAAGTGAGGAGAAACTTTCTGACGATGAGAGCGATCAACCAGTGGAACAGCTTGCCAGCGGAGGTTGTGAGAGCCCCAACACTTGCGACCTTCAAGGAGAGACTGGACTGCCATCTGTCTCAAATGATGTAGGAACTCCTGCTTGAGCAGGGGGTTGGACTAGATGACCTACAAGGTCCCTTCCAACTCGAATAATAAATCTAAAAATCTAAATCTAAATCTAAACCTAGAAATAAGGAGAAATTTTCTGAACAATTAATCAGTGGAATGACTTGCCTTTAGAAGGGTTTTTTTTTTTAAAAATATATGTTTTATTGGTACATTTTTTCTTTAAAAACATAAAAAATTCCATGTTAACAAAAGCCTGCAAAATACTGATAGAACAGACTGTTTGGAATTCAGGGTTGAACTACAGCATCAGCTCTGAGTTTGGTGGTTTTCTGAAGACATTCCTTGACCCACACTTGGTGAAATCATCAGTCACCTGACAGGGGAGACTGATGGCACAAAAAATTAATTAAGTAAATAAATCAATAAAAGAAAACCACCAAGCTCAGAGACCTTCAAGGTCTTCACATTCAACCCTGAGCTACAAATATCTTCTTCTGTCAGTAGATTTTTTCATTACCTAGCACTGATGACGTTACCTAGTTGGGTAATGAAACGTCTGCAAGAAAACAACCAAGCTCAAAGGGCAGCAAGGACCCCAGAGTCATCGTCGTCATTGTCGTCGTCGTCCTCCTCCTCCTCCTCCTCCTCCCTTCCAGCACTGATGATATAACCTAGTTGGGTAATGAAACGTCTGCAAGAAAACAACCAAGCTCAAAGGGCAGCAAGGACCCCAGAGTCATCGTCGTCATTGTCGTCGTCGTCGTCCTCCTCCTCCTCCTCCTCCCTTCCAGCACTGATGATATAACCTAGTTGGGTAATGAAATGTCTGCAAGAAAACAAGCAAACTCAGAGAGCACCAAGGACCCCACAATCCTCCTCCTCCTCCTCCTCCTCCTCCTCCTCCTCCTCCTCCTCCTCCTCCTCCTCCTCCTCTTCCTCTTCCTCCTCCTCCTCCTCCTCCTCCTCCTCCTCCTCCTCCTCCTCCTCCTCCTCCTCCTCCTCCTCCTCCTCCTCTTCCCCTCCAGCACTGATGATATAACCTAGTTGGGTAATGAAACGTCTGCAAGAAAACAAGCAAGCTCAGAGAGCACCAAGGACCCCACAATCCTCCTCCTCCTCCTCCTCCTCCTCCTCCTCCTCCTCCTCCTCCTCCTCCTCCTCCTCCTCCTCCTCCTCCTCCTCCCCTCCAGCACTGATGATGTAACCTAGTTGGGTAATGAAACATCTATAAAAAGAAAAAAACAACCAGCACCGACAGTCCAAAAGTATTTCTCCCCTCTTCTCTTTCTACTGCCTGGAAAACTAGGGAGGGTCCCTTCTGATATTCTTTCCATGCCTCCCCTCATTCTATGGGACCATACCCTTTGCATGTCTATTGTCCAGTCTACAGATCTTCCTTCTGTCTGCCAAGGTCGTTTCCACCTAACCATCATAAGCATGGAATGCCAGTCCTGAGTTTGGGTAACCAGCCATTGCAAGTAGGCACTCTAGCAAAGTATAGGAGCGATTAAGCCAGGCTGGCATTTAGCAAAATTGTCAACACCATTTTGTTGGCAAGTCAAACAGATCCCCACCCCACCCCCACCCCGGTCTTTGTATGTCTTAGCAAGAACAGAGATTGGAGAAATGTTGGCATCTGTCTAGACGATACAAAGAGTTGTAAGTAACTTTAACGAAGCCATGATACAACAATGAAAGGTGCCACCGTGCATTCATATGACACAGCAGTCATTTTTGGCAGTTCCAAAATGCGCTCTTTCGTTCAGTTATGAAAACAAACAACAGATTTTTTTTAAAAAAAAGTTTTTTTTTTTAAAAAAATCCCTTTTTCTCTCTTAGGAAAATTCTAAATCTACTGCGAAATACAAAGGCAGGGAAATCCAGGCGCTTATTAAAACTGACCTTGATCACATTGTTTTCTTTTTTTTTAATGTCAGAAAAAGAGAGGGGGGGGGAAGAGAAAGAGAGAGAGAGAGAGAGAGAGAGAGAGAGAGAGAGAGAGAGAGAGAGAGAGAGAGAGAGAGAGTGAGAGAGAGAGAATGCGTCTGAAGAGACAAAGTTATCGCGCGCGTTTAGTCCACCTCTTCAGCGATGGGTTTCCATGGCAACAAATCAAATACCATTTCCTATCATTGCTCGTCAGCTTCAAGAGAGAGAGAGAGAGAGAGAGAGAGAGAGAGAGAGAGAGAAGCAGGAATTTAGCATTGAATAATTATAAAGAGACACCCAGATCTTGCAGACGGAGGTAAACAGGTCATCATTGGGACGCTGTGTTTTATTTCTAAATTTCCAATTAACCTCACATCAGAGGGAAGAAATCAGCACTTCTGTTGATGGCAGCTGGGAGATAGGAGCCAGACAAGCTGAAAGCCCTATTATTAATAGTATTAATAATAACAATATGTTAGAAGAGGACAAAGGAAAGGAAAGGAGAAGGGCTGACTCTCATGATGCCACCAAAGTTTGGAGGAATCAGAGTAGAAATTTAGAGTTCTGCTGGAATACTTAGATAGGAGCAGCAAAAGAGATTCCATTTGACTTCTAATTTCTGAAAGACCTGAAAATATACTACAGTGAGATCCTGCTTAGTCTCCCACAGCCAATGAGCTATCTAAATTCATAGGCTCCAGCGACATACTTCTGTGATCATTGCTGAGGAATTACACTTAGGAGCAAGTGATCAGTAGCCTTTTAGAACTTCTGGAGTTAAAGTTAAAGCTACTTTGGGTCTGCCAAGCCCCTCTTTAAAGAGGCATAATCGCATGAGAAGAACAGAACAGGAGTTGGAAGGGACCTTGGAGGTCATCTAGTCCAATCCCCTGCTCAAGAAGGAGACCCTATACCAGATATTCATCTGGCTAGCGTCCTTAGTCTGTTCAGCTTCAGCACATTATTCTATCCCCTGGTTAGGGCTGGAAAAAATATTCTTCAAAGGGAGTAGGAATGAAAGCAAGCCTGCAAAGACTTAGGGCTGGTAAAAAAACTACTTCGGAGGAGTAGGAAGCCGGGAAGATCGTTAGCAGCTCGTTAGGGCTGAAAAAAAAGCTTCGAAAAAGCTACATTCGGAGTATAAGACGCACCCAAATTTTCAGCCTCTTTTAGGGAGGAAAAAGGTGCATCCTATAATGCAAAAAATATGGTATTTATATTATATCCTTGCCTCGTGCTTCGGTTACTATTCTCATTGCTACACACGCTACTAGTACCATTACTACTATAGCTGCTGAACTTACTCCTACGGTCATTATCTACTGACTCTGTACACTCTGTCTCTCTTTTAAAAAAGAGTTTTAAAGGGTTATTAATTATCAACTGCAGTGATTCACTTTTAACAACCGAGGTAAGAAAGGTTATAAAATGAGACAAAACAAATGACTCACTCAACAACAGGGATTTTGTGCTCAGTGGTGGTTGTAAGACAAGGGTTAACTACTTCTGCTACATTTCCACAATACAGTACATTCATTATCTGTCTCAAGATCACAGACAACAGTACAATGAAGAATCAACTGCAGTGAAAAACTACATTCAAAGAAATGAGTTGCTTTTTCCTTCCTTTTCTTGCTTGGGGAGAAGGTTGACTGTATTAAATAAAAAGAAAGTAGCCCCACATCACATTTAAAAGCCGAGTTTATGGGAATCTGAGTAATGGCAGAATGATGGTTATAGGCGCAGATAAATACTGGAATGGAAAGGTAGAAGTGAATTGTCCGTGGGAGAGTAGTAAATGCAAATCTCCAGAAAAATAAAGATTAAGTACTTTGTTAATTAATAGCTGGGGATCTACAGACCTTAGGCAAGGAGTCCTGCTCTGTGGCCCACCATGAGTGGAGCTGACATAAAGTTCTTACATTTCATTTAAAAAAAGGTAATAAACGATCGATCATTTTCATATGGAAGATTTTTTACAAGTGTGGTTAGGTTTCCCCCACCCCCAAGTATGAAAACAAAGTAGAAAAGAAACACACTGTAAGAACTTCATTGACTGGTTTTGCTTTAAACCACTTCCTCCGTTTAAAAAAAATGTCATGTGCTTATTATACTCTTTATTTATTAGGCACGGGATTTATATGCTGCTTTTAATGAAATGAATGATTCTCCTGAATAGTGTTCACCCTATATAGTGAATTGATCAAGATATCCACCCACTCTCCCACCCATCCATTCTTCCATCATCCATCCATCCATCCATCCATCCACCCCAACTCCCACCCATTCTTGATTGATCTATCGATCGATTCGTCAATCTATCCATCTATCCACTCACCCATAGATCCATTAATTCTTCAATCCATCTATCCATCCATCCATCCATCCATCCATCCATCCATCCATCCATCCATCCATCCATCCATCCATCATCCATCCATCCAATTGATCAATCGATCAATCAATCCACCCATTCATCCACCCACCCACCCACCCACCCATCCATCCATCCATCCACCCACTGATCCATCCACCCACCCACTGATCCATCCACCCACCCACTGATCCATCGATCCATCGATCCATCGATTGATTGATCGATCGATCGATCGATCGATCCATCTATCCATCTATCCACTGATCCATCTATCCACCGATCCACCGATCCATCGATCCATTGATCAATCCATCGATCCATCGATCCATCGATCCATCGATCCATCGATCCATCGATCCATCCATCCATCGATCCATCCATCGATCCATCCATCCATCCATCCATCCATCCATCCATCCATCCATCCATCCATCCATCCATCCATCCATCCCTTCAATCATCCATCCACCCACCCACCAACCCACCCATCCATGACCCAATCAATCCTAAAGTTGGACTGGTTTCCATTATGAATGGACTTTCATGGAAGGATGTATTAATAAGATAAATCAGCAGCCTGATTTCTTTCCTTGATGCGCTAGGAAATTTAATTGCTGATCACAGGTTAAATATTATGGAACTGTGGAACAATCATTTAAAAACATTAAAGGAGCAGCCGGAGAAATATAGCTGTTTAATTTTAATGTTCTATAAAGCTGGTTTTCTTCTTTCTGGGCAAAGAAATAGACGGGGAGAGAGAGAGAGAGAGGGAGAAGGAGAGACTGTTTAAAAGATTTATGTGCAGAGAATTGGGTGAATGATACATTAATTGATTAATTAATAAATATGAAATGTAGTCAGATGCGCTGTGGTCTCTCTTCTTCAGACATTTCATTGTTGCGGATCCGAAACTGCTTTTGTGTGCGGTTAGCTGACAAAGATGCGATTTATGTGTTTGTCTAAAATATTCATCGGCCTCCTTTCAATTTAATGTCAAATTTTCCCCCAATGGCCCACCATGGAAACATAAGACAATCTAAAACCATGTATTAGAACAACTTAGACAAAAGAATACTAGATTGCAGAGCTATTTTTTTTGTTGGTTTTAAAGGAGCTGTAGAAAATAAATCAGGAAATAAAAATTCAGCTCTTACCTCCATCCGTCAAGCCTCAACTAAAATATCTATTTCCGCAGAAAGATCCATAGGGCAGTTCAACGTTGTTAAGAATTACATTTGGTGATTATATTCTGCAAAGCTGAAAGTCTGATTTTCCTTTTTAATTGTGAGAGGGGGCATATTTATTTATTTATTTATTTAAAAATCCATGTTTTTTGGACTTGCAGACAAATCTTTGCCTCACAGACAAAATACTGATGATGCGAAGATGTGATTGGAAGAGGAACGGCTGAATGTTTAGGCCCCATCCCCAATTATTATTTTTTTGGAATCTAGGGTTTTCTGAGAAATTAAATAATTATTGTAAACCTTGAGGTTCTCTCGGGTTTTCCACTTTAAAAAAAGTTTAAAAAAAACACAAGGAAACTCCTGTTGAATATCTGACTAAAGAGATTGTCCTAGTCTCTGTGTTATCAGAGGAATCTGCAAGTGTGATTAGAAGCACACTTAGAAGTTTTTATAATAATTCCAATCTGTGAGTAAGGGCTATACTACGACTCTCTTTTGAGCTGGTTACAGCTTGTTTATGTATGTGTTTGTGGATAAAAAAGTCAACAATTGTGCGATCAAAGTTCTACACCTATTTACGTACGTTGTATGCGGGGGTGAAATCCAGCAGGTTCTGACAGGTTCTGGAGAACCAGTAGCAGAAATTTTGAGTAGTCTGGAGAACCGGTAGTGGAAATTTTGAGTAGTTCAGAGAACTGGCAAATATTACCTCTGGCTGGCCCCAGAGTAGGGTGGGAATGGAGATTTTGCAATATCCTTCCCTTGCCACACCCACCAAGCCACGCTCACCAAGCCACGCCACAGAACCGGTAGTAAAAAAAAATTGGATTTCACCACTGGTTGTATGTCTGAGACGTGTAAAAAAAGGGAGTGAAGATCTGACTGGGGTTGTAACTGCCATTGTGAGTCTTACACACCCACCATGGACACCCCTGGAAGGAAGGAACTAGGGTGCAACGTAGAGCTCAGAGTTTTTTAACGTTCTTCAGCAGCATCATAAAGCAAGAATCTGTTAGAAAGTGGTCCAAACTAGAGAATCTCTCCATCAAATCCTCAGCCAGGTGTTGGAAGAAATATCCATCTGGTTCTGTTCCAAGCAGGGAGGACACTGGAAACATGGAGGCTGATTGGAAAGATGGTTTAATGATGAAGGAGGACCACCAAGCCCATGGTTCTGGTGCAGCTGAACACATGGAGTTGAGAGTGAGGGGTTTTTATACCTTCTTTTGGGCTTTGAACTTGAATTTACTATCCCTGTGCAAGAACATGCATTCTATTGGCTGTTGTCAGACTCCCATGGGGCCATGTACAGGTCATGTTTGTCTGAACTAAGTTTGGTTGAAGTTTGCTGGGGGTGATGCAACTGAGATGATGCAATGAAGGGGCTTGTGTTCTGAAAGGGCGTTGGGCAATTCCTATTGTGGCTGAGGGCTAATCCTACCTTTGTTGGATCTTGGGTGAGGGCATTCACTTATGAATAGAGCTATCTATCTCTTTATCTCTTAAGTGCTGACATCTTCGGTGGGCTATTAAGGAAGGTGGGGGCTACTTTCCAAGAGCATGTTTCTCCATTTCTCATCTGGGGAAATATAATATTCTGCCTTTTTAATATTTTTCAAAATATTTTATTCTTCTAGGAGCGAGGTGGGTGCTAACTTTCTACACAGGTGTAAGAACAAACAGAGTGAATTACCACCAACTTAATCCTCAACACTTGATGGCTTTTCATAAAAAAATGACACCTAGAGTTTAGACCAAGGGACAATGAATATCCCATCTCCACTCTGTCCTCAACCTGTAGCATTGACAAACGGCGAGTTATGATGTCTTTGTTCTGATTTGTTAACTGGAATTGCTTTGTCAAGGAGCAGATTCATAGTCTGAATTCCCCTTAAGGAGTTAGCCGGGACCTGAGTCTGCATTCGAAACAGACTGTAGACGGGGTTGGGAATATTAATCAACCTCGCCTGGAGAATTTGCTAAAACCAACGGTGGGGGGTGGTTGATTCCAGACATTGCCAGCAGATGGAGCTATTCTCACTTGGAATGAAGATCCCCAACATGCCTGATTGTAACTATAGAGGTCCCTTAGGTTCTATAAGTCTTTCTGTTCCAGTTCTTCTGTCAAAAATGTGGCTGTTCGGAGTTAACAGAGTTGGAAGGGACCTTGCAGGTCATCTAGTCCAACCCCCTGCCCAAGCAAGAGACCCTATATCTGCCTCTACCTGGGATTGAACTCACAACCTCCTGATTGTGAGGCAAGAGCTCCACCTCTAGGCTACAGCAGCTGGGTTTTTGTCCCAACTTTTCCAAGCCCTGCTTTCAAGCCAAGGAAGATTTTGATGCCCCAGCTACAGCCTTGACGAGTTGTCACTCAACTCTCAACCAGGATCATGCAGTCTATTTTAGCTGACAAGCCTCCGTTAGCTTCTCAAGCTGGTAAAGACAAAAAAGACACTTCACAAAAGTGGCAGAGAATTAGGCCAGACATGGACAACAACAGCATTTGACTGATCACGACTAATAAAAGGCAGAATTGTTGTTTTATGCAAAACCTAGGTCAATTGGATTTTGTGATGGCCATTCATTCAGATGACTTTGAAAGAGACCTGGAGAAATTCTTGGAGGACTTGAGGTATCAAGGACACCGAGTCTTGATGGCTGTGTTTAGTTCTGAAGCACAGGTGATGTGGCATTGTTTTGCATATTGCTGTTAAGGATCAATGGTACAAGGGCACCGTCTTCCTGGTCCAGGTTTGTCGATTGTTTTTTGAGGCATCAGACGGAACACTGATAAATGCGGGACACTGGACTAGATGATCAGTAGGTCCGAATAGAAATAGAAATAGAATAGAATAGAATAGAATAGAATAGAATAGAATAGAATAGAATAGAATAGAATAGAATAGAATAGAATAGAATAATAACAGAGTTAGAAGGGACCTTGTAGGTCATCTAATCCAACTCCCGCCTCAGGCAGGAGACCCTACACCATTTCTGACAAATGGCAGTCCAGTCCCTTCTTGAAAGCCTCCAGTGATGAAGCTCCCACAACTTCCGAAGGCAACTTCTGTTCCATTGGTTGATTGTTCTCACATTCAGAAAATTCCTCATTTCCAGGTTGAATCTCTCCTTGGTCAGTTTCCATCCATTATTCCTTGCCTGTCCTTCAGGTGCTTTGGAAAATAGCTTGACCCCCTTCCTCTCTGTGGCAGCCCCTCAAATATTGGAAGACTGCTATCATGTCTCCCCTGGTCCTTCTCTTCACTAGACTAGCCTTGCCCAGTTCCTGCAACCGTTCATCATATGTTTTAGCCTCCAGTCCCCTAATCCTCTTGGTTGCTCTCTCTGCACTTTTTCTAGAGTCTCAACATCTTTTTTATAATGTGGTGACCAAAGCTGGATAAAGTACTCTAGGTGTGGTTTTACTAAGGCTTTATAGAGTGGTATTAGTACCTCCATTGATCTTAATTGATTGATTGATTGATTGATTGATTGATTGATCTCTTATTAAAAGTAGATAAAACCAGATGATCCCTTCCATGTATTTCATCATTTCACCTTTCTGTAATATTACGTTTTATAGCTTGGTGGCAAAATTTGAGGACATCAGATGCACAGGTGGGTGCCTACTGTTTTTTTAAAAAAAGAAAACTTTGGAACATGGCTTTGATAAGGTTCCTTGGCTTATTGATTGGGAAACACCAAAGCTTTGGGCTTGGATCCTATAGGCGCTGATGTGATAGCCATGCTCTTTCTGATGTTCCCTAGACTTCATGTTTCTAGCAGCCACAGAATATCCCCAACATTCAATTTGTTGAGATTAGATTGGATTTAACACCCCATTCTTCAATTCACCAGAATTTCTAGCAGGACTTACAACTCATCCTTCTTGCTATTTGGATAAAGAACCAGGAGATATATCAACCTGGCAACCCCAAGTTCTTCCTTGGGATCTTCTTTGATGTGATGACACCTTTTCCTGGATATGAACAAGCAGTAACTGGACAACCCTTTGTTAGGGATGGGCACTAATCAGGTGACTTTCCTTGGTGGCCTCAATGACCCATCCCAACCGGTGGCCTCAATTACTCATCCCAATAGAATAGATCCTACAAACTCTATGAAAAATAAACCAGGATTGCTATCAGGAAGAATATGAATACGAATGAATAATGTATTTATTATTTATTTGTGAGATTTATATACCGCCTCACAGTGCAAGCACTCTCTAAGTGGTTTACACCATTAAGCAATGTATATATTTACATTGCCCCCAACAATCTGGGTCCTCATTTTACCTACCTAGGAAGGATGGAAGGCTGAGTCAACCCTGAGCCGGTGAGATTTGAACCGCTGACCTGCGGATCACAGTCAGCTAACGTGGCCTGAAGTACTGCCCCTAACCGCTGCGCCACCTCGGCCCAAGGTTCCTTGACTCTCAGTCTGTATCTTCATTAATACTATCTCCAGAAGCTTTGGCAGAGGTTAACAAATGTCCGAGTTCATGAAGATTCCAGTGCGTTTGACTGAAACCGCTGAATTTATGCCATCCCTCCTTTCTAAATACAGCTTCCTTGGCAGAACTCCATTACTTTCCGTTTCAGGTTGAACTTTTGAACCCCAAATGCAGGGCTGGTATAGAATTACTCTGGATGAGCATGCAATTACCAGGAACAGAGCTCCTGGCATCCCTCTTTTTTCAGAAGAAAATGCGGAGGCTGCCGGCCAGCATCCCTAGAGAGATTTGAGCATGTTCAGAATTTAGCTCGGCCAGAAGAAAGCTAAACTTTTCTTTTGGTCCTGCAAAAATGTCACCCTGGTTCTGCATGCCACTGTTGTTCTGAAAGGCTCCCACTTAGAAAATAGGTTATGCTTTTAAGGACATTGAATGGAGGAGTTTGTGGAATGCAACTGGACACGTTAATAATAAGTCTTCCAAGATAGGTTATGACTAAAAAGAGCTCTGGAGATCTTTGGGTGTGGCCTCCACACCTCAAAATGGAATTAAAAACAAGGCAAGTGAATAGATCATAAAGGGAAGACGCTGTGAGAAGGTATATAAGGAGTCTAAAACATATAAAGAACGGTTGCTGGGATTGGGTACGTCTTGTTCAATGAAAAGAAGGGCTTGGGGTGACATGATTTATCATTTTATTTATTTATTACCTGCATTTATATGCCGCTCAATATGATAGCAGTCTTCCAATATTTGAGTGGCTGTCACAAAGAAGGTGGAGTCAAGCGATTTTCCAAAGTACCAGAAGGCAGGACAAGAAGCAATGGATGGAAACTTATCCATCCATTTAAGAGCCTTAAGAAACTTAAGAGCCGAGGTGGCGCAGTGGTTAGAGTGCAGCACTGCAGGCTACTTCAGCTAACTGCTAGTTCAGCAGTTCAGCTGTTCAAATCTCACCGGCTCAAGGTTGACTCAGCCTTCCATCCTTCTGAGGTCGGTAAAATGAGGACCCAGATTGTTGGGGGCAATATGCTGAACTCTGTATACCGCTTAGAGAGGGCTGTAAAGCACTATGAAGCAGTATATAAGTCTAAGTGCTATTGCTATTATCTGGCAGCGGGGGTTAACACAAGGGTATAAAATAATAGGTTTTAGAAGTGCATGCTAAAAGGTTTTACTCTCTGAGAGGGTGGGAAGGCTGCTTGATCAAAGAGATCTTGTCTTGCATTTGTACAGATCAGAATCTTTCATTAATCCATGGGATGCTGAAACATTGGTTGGAAAGAAATCAAAGAGAGAAGCAACCTGGATCTAAGGAGAAATTTCCTGACAGTGAGGACAATCAACCAGTGGAACAGTTTGCCTTCAGAAGTTGTGGGTGCTCCATCACTGGAGGCTTTTAAGAAGAGACCGGACAGCGTCTGAAATGCTATAAGGTCTCCTCCTTGAGTAGAGGGTTGGACTAGAAGACCTCCAAGTTCCCTTCCAACTCTGCTATTATTTTATTCTGACATAACTGTGTTCCTAGATTGTATTGTTAGATGTTTGCCCAGATTATTATTATTATTATTATTATTATTATTATTATTATTATTATTATTATTATTATTATTATTATTATTATTATTATTATTATTATTATTATTATTATTATTATTATTATTATTATTATTATTGAAACGGGTTGCTCTGAACTTGCTGTTCCACATTTAAGAGCATTTTGAAGATTTATTTGGAGATTTTAATCATTTTTTTTGCAGCGCTTCCGAATTACTAATAGTAGTAATAATGGGATAGCTTCTAATGAACTCTACTCTGCCTTGGGATTGTTTTTTAATGATGAAAAAGAAATTGTATGCATAAATAAAGGAGGTCAAATGTCATTTTTGCATAAGCAAATTGCTCGTATACTGAACATGCAAAATAGTGAAGGAGATTGTCTTTTAATTTTTTATTTTTTTGCTAGCTTCCTCTCCAGGGGAGCTTCTGAATAGAGATTCACAACAGGCTTATCCAGGTCAGGTTCAAAAACAAACAGACAAACACACCAGCTGATGCATTCTCACCACAAGCTACGATTTGTTGGTTTGGTGGCTTGGCTGGAAACTCAACCTTTTGGCTTGTATTTTGACTGAGTGTGAGAATCCAGAAAACAGGTTAGTCCTGTGCTTTCCAGACCATCCAAAGGATGGATGCATTCTCTGCTTAGGTCCTCCTGCATGGCATGTAAATTTGGGAATGACACAGCCTGTCCTGTGACTTATTTCTTTTTCTTTTTTCTTTTCTGTTTCGCCTTTTCAGATAACAGCTGCGACCAAGCCTTGGTGGTTTCCGAATGCACTTTTTTCTCTTCCTAGAACATTCCATCAATTTATATTTTTAATCCCCCTGCTGAATGCTTTCTCAATTCAGCCGATATCCTTTTGGCTCCCTCTCTCTCTAGCGCTCACATTAATTATTCTACATCTGTCCAGAATGCCAACCCAAGGCAGTTCAAGACTTCTAAATCAGAAGGGATTTTCTTTGCTTCCCTGACATCTGTAGCAAACCTCGGAATTTTTACTGGGAAGGACTGCAGAAAGGAGCTTCAAGGAACACGGGTCGTGCAGGATGTCCTCTTCAAAGGAACCTCCAGAAAAGTGTCCAAACCTTCTCAAATAAGGCAAAAGTCTATTTCTCTTCTCCATTTTAGTTTTTTGTTCAAATGTGCGTCTACGATTGAGCAAAAATTGTGGACTTGTCCTTGGTTGAGTTTCTTACTTCTCAAGTAGGTCCATGCAAAAAAATGTTTTGGTTTCAGATTGCAAGGTATATTTATTTTATTTATTTTATTTGGAGGTTCTTCTATACCGCCCTACTCCCTAAGGACTCAGGGCAGCGTACAGCATTTTAAGAAAACAACCAAACAAATCATTAAAAACAATTTAAAAAACAATTAAAAACACATATAACAGCATACATACATGGGGGAGACATCGGATGTAATGTCATCTCAAAATCACCCTGCCTGCAGGAAGAGCCATGTCTTAATGGCTTTTCGGAAGGCCAGCAAGGTTTAGGGTAGAATCCTTGAGTTTAACAAAATAATTGAGATGAGCATTTTTGAACCTTGGCTTTCTACTTTAAGATGTACGGACTGGGGAATTCTGGATGTTGAAGTCCAGATAGCTGAAAGTTGCCAAGGTTGAAAAACACTGATTTAGATTATGGAAGCCTCCAGCTAAAAGCATCCTCAAAACAGAATTGTTGACACACCCTTGGTTTGACCCCCCCAATCAGGTTCTGAAAACCTTACTGGAATATTATGTTTATGCTTGTTTGCCAAGCCATCTTCTGGCACAGGAATGAGGGCTTGATTAGAAGTTTAATGAAAAGAAGGACTAGGGGGGACATGATAGCAGTCTTCCAATATCTCAGGGGCTGCCCCAAAGAAGAGGGAGTCAAGCTATTCTCCAAAGCACATGAAGGCAGGACAAGAAGCAATGGGTGGAAACTCATCAAGGAGAGAAGCAACTTAGAACTAAGGAGAAATTTCCTGACAGTGAGAACAATTAATCCGTGGAACAACTTGCCTCCAGAATTTGTGGATGCTCCAACACTGGAAGTTTTTAAGAAGATGTTGGATAACCATTTGTCTGAAGTGATGTAGGGTTTCCTGCCTAAGCAGGGGGTTGGACTAGAAGACCTCCAAGGTCCCTTCCAACTCTGTTATTCTATTCTATTCAGAAGGTTAGTTGACATTCCAACATCAAGCTGGTTGTATTTATTGGTCCTTTTATAATAGATATCTGCATTCATAGGAGTGCAAAAGCAGAAGAAACGAACACATGTGAAGATTGCACACTGATATATATATATTTTAATGCAGTGGCTTCGTAGAGATTGTGTGCTTACATGTGGAGACAATCCAAAGAGTGTTTCTGAGCATTTTTGATGGACTGTGCTTTCACATCTGTCTGCATCTGGAAATCCTGTTGAAACTCTTCCCTTCATACTATTTCCATCCCAATTTAATTTCTCCTTCAGCGGAAACACCTGCGCTGGACATCTATCCATCCAAGCTGAGACTTCTGGGAGCTGAAATCCCAAAACATCTGGAGGGCATCAGGTTGGGGAAGGTTGATGTAATAGCTTGCTTGGCTCTTAGCCCAAAGTTTTAAGGATTTGAGGTCATGGGAACCTTTAAGTCTGGTCTGAAATATCAATTTCCACATATTCTCTTGAAGCCTACCCAGAATGCAACTTTCTTTTTCTTCAGCATCTCCTGTTGAAATCTCCTTTCTTAATCTTCAATACGAAGCTGTGCAAAATGTAATTTTTAAAAGAAGTTGCCAAATGTCCCTTATCTTGCCTCACACAAACAGAAATCCACCATCTTCATGGCTGTTCCTTTTGAGGTTCTTTTCCCCCTGCCTTCCTGAAATTGCACCTATCTCATCCATTTTGCGAAAAATATAATGTTCTTCTGGTATTTAATTTTTAGCCAGTTGGTACTTAATGACTAATCGTGGCTAATCTTTCCAAGGAAGACATGTGTATGAAACAACGGGAAACCTTAGATCACCTCTGACCCTTCTGGAGAATAGAATAGAATGGAATGGAATAGAATAGAATAGAATAATAAAATAATAAGATAAATAAAAATAAAATAAAATAATAAAATTAAAATTAAATTCAAAAAACAAAAAAAGAAAGCCGAAAACAAGATGGCGACCGCATGCACAGTGCTGGAAACTTGGCTTCTGCACATGCTCAGAAGAAAAATAAATTAAAAAATTAAATTAAAATTAAATTTTAAAAAAATTGAAAAAAAGAAAGCCGAAAATGAGATGCACAGTGCCAGAAACTCGACTTCTGCACATGCTCAGAAGAAGAAAAAAAATGCAAAAATAAAATTAAATTAAATTTTAAAAAAAGATGGCGGTGCCCATGGACCGGCACTGACCGATTCGGTGACGTCATCATGACGTCACCAGATGGGTCGCTACCGGTTCGGGCGAACTGGTCCAAACCGGGAGGAACCCACCCCTGATCGTCTCTAAAATTCCTTTACTTCTTATTCTTAAACTTGTGAGTTTTTAGGCTGGGCCAAACCACACTTCATGCCATAATCTTTTGCTCTGGTGTTGATGCAGAGGATATAAACCAACGTTTGCAATATATAAACCATGGCTGATGGTTTATTGTGGTATCAAAACCCAGCCAGTCATAGTTCATTCCATAAAATAGGGTTAAGCAAACCGTAACCGAGTCTTAGTTTTATTCAGTATTATTTTAGCCTCATCCAGCAAGAATCTTTAGTGAGGAAAAAAGACCAGTTTTTTTTTTAAACTTGAAGATCCGTGGACTTCAACTCCAAGTATTACCCAGGTGGATCTAGGGGGGGACATGATAGCACTGTCCCAATATTTGAGGGGCTCCTACAAAGATGAGGGGATCAAACTATTTTTCAAAGCCCCAAAAGACAAGACAAGAAACAATGGCTGGAAACTAACCAAGGAGAGAAGCAACCTAGAATTAAGGAGAAATTTCTTGACACTAAGAAGAATTAATCAGTGGAACAGCTTGCCACCAGAAGTCGTGGGTGCTCCATCACTGAAGACTTTCAGAAAGAGACTGGACAACAATCTGTCTGCAATGATATAGGGTCTCCTGCTTGAGCAAGGGGTTGGACTAGAAGACCTCCAAGGTCCCTTCCAACTCAATCATTTCTGTTCTAGGATGCAGAAGGAGGTTAGGATAAGTCTTCGTGGAATGTTGATGGTCCAACTTTTACAAACAAGGACATTCAAGTTTTCTAGTTCTCCCAAAGTCATATAATTCCAGTTAGTCTCACAACCTTGTGATAGTAAGACCAGCTCAAAACTGAAATCAGGTATAAGGTGGTGAGCGTGTTTTACTTTCCTTAGGTGTGTTCCAGCCAAGACAGGACAGCCATCCATCAGAGTTGCTTTAACCTGGATTCCTGCCCCAGAGCAATGTGTTGGGTTCCTCCACGTTGACAATCTTTTTTCAATTCGACAAGCCGATGATTCTAAAGATGATAAATCCAGAGGCTAAGAGGACTTGAACTGCAGCCACTGAAAGATATAAAACCCTCTCTTTGCCTGCGTTTGACCCCCCAAGGAAGACTGCAGATAAATCCTGACTTGGTTAACGGCGAAGATTTAAAAAAAAATCCAGCCAAGGCAGACTTTCTATGAAATGTAAATTCCTCCAGCCCCCCCCCCGATGATTGCGCAATAAAGTTGAGCTTTCAACGCCATCTCAAGTGCCCCAAATGCAAAATATACCCGATTTTCGTGTTTCTTTTTCTTTTTTTTTTTTACACAAAAGATCCTTTATGCCAGAAGTCTATTGATGAATTCTCCCCTGGTGCACAATTCCTTGGGCGGGAGGGGGGGGGGAGGTCTAAAAGGAAGTAGCAGCCGCTAGTTCATCTTTCATTTTAACACCTCGCTTTCCCTCTGGTGTCTCTTTTTTTTTTTAAACACAACCTCCATCCTTTCTTTCTAATTTTGCAATTACTCTTCCCTGCCTTGGGAAGCCAAGGAAGTTAGCATTTTTCAATCTTTCTTTCCTCCCTCTGTAATTATGGCTCTCCTCGGCTCTTTGCCCTGCACTTCTGGAATCAAGGGGCCCCAAGTTAAGACACCTGTTGTAACAGAGAAGATAATTGTGCTTGTGTTGCTGCGTTGTAGCTCTCTACGTTTGACCAAGAGACCATAATTGATTGTGACGGGGCTTCGGATGACAACAATGTACTCCTGCGAGGCTGAGCGGGGTCAATACGGATGGTTCACAGACCCCCGTCCCACCCAACTGAGGCAGAGAGTAAATTAATCAAGGCAGCTTGTTAGAAATCAGTTGGCTTTGCTTGAGTCCTTCCCCAGAATACAGGTAGTCTTCGAGTTACAGCAGTTCGTTTAGTGATGGTTCAAAGTTGCAACGGCCCTGGAAAAAGTGATGGTTTTTCAGAGTTACGACCGCTGCAGCATCCCCATGGTCATGTGATCAAAATTTAGGCGCTTGGCAACTGACTCATATTTAGAATAGAATAGAATAGAATAGAATTGAATAGAATAGAATAGAAGAATGAAATAGAATAGAATAGAATAGAATAGAAGAATGAAATAGAATAGAATAGAATAGAATAGAATAGAATAGTATAGAATAGAATAGAATAGAATAGAATAGAATAGAATAGAATAGAATAGAATAGAATAGAATAGAATTCTTTATTGGCCAAGTGTGATTGGACACACAAGGAATTGGTCTTTGGTGCATATGCTCTCAGTGTACTTAAAAGAAAAGAGACATTTGTCAAGAATCATGAGGTAAAAAACACTTAATGATTGTCATAGGGTGCAAATAAGCAATCAGGAAACAATCAATATTGATATAAATCGTAAGGATACAAGCAACAAGTTTTAAGTGGGAGGAGATGGGTGATAGGAACGTTACAGTCATTAGTAGGAGGAGATGGGTGATAGGAACAATGAGAAGACTAATAGTAATAGTAATGCAGCCTAGTGAATAGTTTGACAGTGGTGAGGGAATTATTTATTTAGCAGAGTGATGGCGTTCGGGGGAAAACTGTTCTTGTGTCTAGTTGTCTTGGTGTGCAGTGCTCTATAGCGTCGTTTTGAGGGTAGGAGTTGAAACAATTTATGTCCAGGATGCGAGGGGTCAGTAAATATTTTCACGGCCCTCTTTTTGACTCGTGCAGTATACAGGTCCTCAATGGAAGGCAGGTTGGCAGTAATTGTTTTTTCTGCAGTTCTAATTATCCTCTGAAGTCTGTGTCTGTCTTGTTAGGTTGCAGAACCGAACCAGACAGTTATGGAGGTGCAGATTTATGACGGGTGCAGTGTCCCAAGGTCATGTGATCCCCTTTGGCGACCATCGGATAAGTAAAGTCAGTAGGGAAGCCAGATTCACTTAACAGCTGTGTTATTTAGTTCAACAACTGCAGTGATTCACTTAAAAACTAGGCAAGAAAAGTCGTGAAGTGGGCAAATTTCACTTCGAAAAGGCTCCACGCCCATTTGCACCCCACAAGTGACCCTGAGGACACAGGCAAAGCTCCAAGTGGCCTCAACGACTCTCCAAAAAGAAGGCAAATGACCAGCTGTCTGCAAGGAGTATAAACCCTTCCATCCCCCACCATTCAGTCAGAGCTGAAGAAGCTGCTTGGATGAGAAGCGAAACGTCTTCTAAGAAAAACAAGAAAGCCCAGTTGCCTCTTTAAAAAGCACCATTGGGACAACCAGGGTTGGAAGGGACCTTGGAGGTCTTCTAGTCTAACCGCTGCTCAAGCAGGAAACCCTCTACCTTTTCCAACAAAGGGTTGTCCATCTCTTCTTAACAACCTCCAGCGTTGGCTCACCCACAACTTCTGGAGGCAAGTCACGAAATGAATGTCACGGCTAGCTGTAGTTATCCAGCTGCTGTTTTCTACATAGATTTAAAACAGAAATAGAAAAAGAGAAAGGCTGTGGTGGCATCTAAACACAGGTGTGGTTGCACCCAAGAATTGCTACTATATGTGTCAGCCGATACTCCTTGGATGGTCATTCGGGACCTGCATTCAGGTTATGAGATGCTCCCCTCCCAGGTTCATCCTCTCTGGAAACTCCTGGTGTGTGTTTCAAGCGATGAATTCAATAAGCAACTAAACGAAGCTGTTAAAATATTCATTCAGGTGAATGCATCTTGCAAAAGTAGGCAGGAACGCAGGTCTTGTTTCTGTCGCATTGAGTGTTTCCACATTCCTAAGAGAATTTCCATTGAGAATTCAGCCCGGGAGAAAAAATATGGTTGAAAGTTCATCCCGTTAATAAATTTTACAAGGCAAGATGAGTGTCATGAAGAGCTTTAAAAAAGAGAGAGAAAAAGCTCCAGGTATTCTCAAGCAGGTTTTTGACACAGGCCTGTCCTTGCATTTTTCTCCTTCACAGGTAATTTGGATGCAAAATCCCAGCCTCAGTCGCTTCATTCATTCATACCTCTCTGGTCCAGGGATACAATCAAGGACCAGAGAGGTACTAGTACCACTCTATAAAGCCTTGGTCAGACCACACCTAGAGTACTGCATCCAGTTTTGGTCACCACACTACAAAAAAGACATTGAAACTCTAGAGAAAGTGCAGAAGAGAGCAACCAGGATGATAAAGGGTCTGGAAAATAAAACATACGAAGAGCGGTTGCAGGAACTGAGCTTGGCCAGTCTGGCGAAGAGAAGGACCAGGGGTGACATGATAGCAGTGTTCCAATACTTGAGGGGATGCCACAGAGAGGAGGGGGTCAGGCTGTTCTCTATGGCACCAGAAAGCCAAACAAGGAATAACGGATGGAAGCTGACCAAGGAGAGATTCAACCTGGAAGTGAGGAGAAACTTTCTGACGGTGAGAGCGATCAATCAGTGGAACAGTTTGCCAGCGAAGGTTGTGAGAGCCCCAACACTTGCGACCTTCAAGGGGAGACTGGACTGACATCTGTCTCAAATGGTGTAGGAACTCCTGCTTGAGCAGGGGGTTGGACTAGATGACCTACAAGGTCCCTTCCAACTGTAATAATAAATCTAAATCATTGCAAGCGCCAGTTCTTACAATCTGAAAACGGGGCTTCTTCCTGGCTGGGAGAACAGTCTCAAATTACTTCTCGAAGCAGCCTGCCCAAGAACTAGAAATTTAATTTACACAGTCTTGAAAATATTATGGAGTATAAATCAGTTCCATTTTTGAAAGCCCCCTCCCTCCCTCCCCCCATTCCCATTCCCCCCCCTTCCTCATCCCAAATGGTTGCGTTTCTTCGTTTCACATGGACGGCCTCCAAAATTCTGCCAGCACTTTTTTGGGGAAAAAAAAATCTTAATAACTTGGGAGAAAGAACAGTTTTTCAAAGCCGTGTCAAGTTACCCAGTCCGCCTTTCCTTTCCAGCCCCCCCTCGGCCCAGGAGACCGGCCTCTGATAAACATGGAGCAGAAGTGGGGAAATTACTTCATTTTATTGTGTCTCTATCAATTACCAGCATCTTGATACCCATTCCTTCTGCCAGCAACGCCCCTCCGGCCTTCCTCCAACAGATTTCCTTGAAAAGTCTCCGGAAAACCTCCAAATCTTGCATTCTTTCTCTCCCCCCCACCAACCTTTCCTGCAAAGGGGGTAAAAACGTGTATTGAATAGGGTAAATGTATTGGTAAAAATATTGAATAGCTTGGCTTTTGACCTGTCCTATATTTCAAAGATGCAAGGTCTTGGCAGAGAGAGAGAGAGAGAGAGAGAGAGAGAAGGAGGGAGGGAGGGAGGGAGAGAGAGAGAGAAGGAGGGAGGGAGGGAGAGAGAGAGAGAGAGAAGGAGGGAGGGACAGAGAGAGAGAGAGAGAGGGAAGGAGGGAGGGAGGGAAAGAGAGGGAAGGAGGGAGGGAGGGAGGGAGGGGGAGGGAGAGGGAGAGGGAGAGGGAGAGAGAGAGAGAGAGAGAGAGAGAGAGAGAGAGAGAGAGAGAGAGAGAGAGAGAGAGAGAGAGAGAGAGAGAGAGAGAGAGAGAGAGAGAGAGAGTCTATACACAAAATCTAAGCCTTACATCTTATATGCGTGCCCCAAGTGCCACACCCTGGCTGACCTCCAGCAAAATCTCGGAGAGAGGAAATCGTCCGCCGAGATTTAATGGCCTCGTTGTGTTGGCCTCAGCTTCAAAAACGTTCAATTGTTTATACCTCCACTTTAGTTAATCTATTTCAGATATCTGGAGGTGTATCACTGCAAATTCAATCTGGATGGCTGTTTGGGTTACCCAGACAGGATTCTGGTTGGTTGGCTTGAATGCAAAAGAAAAGACATGCTTAAAAAATGTATGGGGATTTTCATTTGCAGCCTCCTCTGTCCTAGACGGGTTTCATCTCCACTGCATACAAAGCAACAATAGTTACGCTGATAACACAAATTTCTGAAACAATATCGCGTTTTAATGTAAACTTTCTGGATCACGTTCTTGCTTAGGTACATTTCTTTCATTTAGACTTTTTTATTTTTAAAGCAACAACTTCTATTCAAGTGGTGACCCCATAATGCCCATTGCAATCTTATGTTGACTCCACAATGACCATTGCAACCTCCCTACCCATGTCAATCAAGCAATCAACCAATGGAACAACTTGCCTTCAGAAGTTCTGGGAGCTTCATCACTGGAAGCTTTCAAGAAGAGACTGGACTCATCTGTCAGAAATGGTGTAGGGTCTCCTGCTTGGGTGGGGGGCTGGACTAGATTACCTACAAGATCCCTTCCAACTCTGTTAATCTGTTAAGCTGTAAATGTCATTGCATGACCATTCTCCACTTGCTCTGGGAAGAGGATCCCACCCACTCCACTCTTGGCACCATGAACAAAGAGGATTAGGGGACTGGAGGCTAAAACATATGAAGAACAATTGCAGGAACTGGGCATGGCTAGTCTAGTGAAGAGAAGGACCAGGGGAGACATGATAGCAGTCTTCCAATATCTCAGGGGTTGCCCCAAAGAAGAGGGAGTCAAGCTATTCTCCAAAGCACCTGAAGGCAGGACAAGAAGCAATGGGTGGAAACTAATCAAGGAGAGAAGCAACTTAGAACTAAGGAGAAATTTCCTGACAGTTATAACAATTAATCAGTGGAACAGCTTGCCTCCAGAAGTTGTGAATGCTCCAACACTGGATGTTTTTAAGAAGATGTTGGACAACCATTTGTCTGAAGTAGTGTAGGGTTTCCTGCCTAAGCAGGGGGTTGGACTAGAAGACCTCCAAGGTCCCAACTCTGTTATTATTATTATTATCCAGCTCAAATGAGTCCATTTGTGCAGGTTTTAAATTCCATTTTAAGGAGCCCCTTGGAAGCAGTGACCTACGTCAATTGGAATGCCTAATGGAGAACATCTTTGTCCATAAGTATGTTGGACGCCTTTCTCGTCTTAATTTAACCCTTCACTTTTCAAATGTCTGCCTCTTGCACCATAAAATATCTAGTTTTGGATATGGGGTTACCAACAACTCCCTTGTGGCACCGTGTCCCTCTGGATGGTTAGCCCTTTGTGTTGCCAAATGCCATTTTACAAGGCTGTTATTAACATTAGACATTTCATGGCTGGCTGAAGACACTCAATCCTCCCCATTGATGTTTTACAATACACAGGGGGCCATTATTAATAGCCTAGTAAAATAATACTCAACCTGTAGTTATCTTAACTCAGAGGCCAGTAACACAGAGACGAAAGAGAGAACAGCTTTGGAGCCAAGGTTTTCTTAAGTCCTTTGGAATGTCACAGCCTTAAAAAAATAAATAAAAAACGAAAGGCAAGAAAAATCAGGTATTAAGGCTTGCTGGGGAAAGTATTATATGAAGCAACGGGGGAGAATCTTACTGTCTTTCTAATGGACATGTGAAAATAATTCAAAAGCAGACTGAAGAACAAAGACAGACAGACAAAAGTCCAGTTCTGGGGTTGAACGTCAAATCATATTATCCAAAGCACAACAAAACCAGACTATTTGATAATAAATACGGTAATTAATAAATATTTTTTTAAATAATAATTTTCTCCCTGTTGATGTTTGTCCTCATGCTATCATTTAAATTTTTTTTAACCCTAATTTCATTTTGAATGTTAATTTTTTAACGTTGTTTTACTCATTGGTTATACTATATTACATTGTACACCATCCTGAGCCTTAGAAATATGAAATATTAATCATAAATAAATAAAAGCATCAAGGACAAAGTCTAAAGTCCGGTTCTGGGGTTGAACTCCAAATATTATCCGAAGATCAGGTGCAAACAAATCAGACTTTATTTTTTTTAATACATAATTTTTGAATAACTATTTCCCCCCTTTTGATGTTTGTCCTTATACTCTAAAATTTTCAACCCTAATTTTATTTTTAATTTTTATGTTAAATTTTTAAACGTGGTTTTACTTACCGGTTATTTTGTATTGTATACCACCAGTGGTGGGTTTCAATTTTTTTAGTACCGGTTCTGCGGGTGTGGTGGGTGTGGCATGGCGTGGCTTGGTAGGCGTGGCTTGGTGGGCGTGGCAGGGGAAGGTTACTGCAAAATCCCCGTTTCCTCCCGATCAGCTGGGACTCGGGAGGCAGAGAATAGATGGGGGCGGGGCCAGTCAGAGGTGGTATTTACCGGTTCTCCGAACTACTCAAAATTTCCGCTACCGGTTCTCCAGAACTGGTCAGAACCTGCTGAAACCCACCTCTGTATACCACTCCGAGCCCCTCTGAGCGAGATGGGTAGTTTAGAAATATGGAATTTTAAAAACAGACAGACAGACAAACAATTGTCCGATTCATCCTGATCAACAGCATTTCCTTCCTTTACCACTCTTACCAATCACCATTTAGCACGGTCACTTCGAACTGCAGCACATCACCCGGGTTTTCAATATCTACGATGGGCTTTGCAAGGTTATTAGAGAATTTATTTTTCCCTTTCCTTTACAGATGGGAAAGCTGGGCAGTGATAGATGAGCATGCCTATTTTATTTATTCAATAAATGGTTCCAGATGTGTTTTCATCACTCACCCGATGACACCCTAAACCTGCTGTTAGACCTTTGCAGTCACCTCCTGGCAAGATTTCCCGTTGCTGGTCTTCCATTTTGACGGCTTGGGAAAGACTGGAATTTTCTGGGAGACAATGGAATGCTTTGTTTGCATTGCTGGAAAAAGTTGTAACGATAGTAATAATAATTATAGTGATATGGCAGTACTCGGAGACAGCAGAAGAGGCAAGAAAGAACTGGAGAAGATCACAAAATACAGATACCCACAAATAGAGATAGAACAACGATGGCAAATGAAAGCAAAGGTAGTATCAATAGTCATAGGTGCCTTGGGTGCAACCTCGAATCATCTGGAGCGCCACTTGAACACCATCGGCATTGACAAATTCACCGCCAGTCAATTGCAAAAGGCAGCTTTACTTGGAACAGTAAACATCAATTTAAAAAAACAATTAATTTCCCTCCTCCATGGTGAAACCTTCCACAAGTGTCTTCAGAGGCTCGGAGTAGCCACGATCAATTAGACTGTGAAATGTTAAGCCAACCCAAAGCTGAGTAGGACTTCTAGAACCGATTGACTGAGATCTCCCCTTTCTCCTGCTTCCGAATTCTTATTTAAGAAAGCAGCGTTCCCTTTTGCTCTTTTGCTATCACAACCTGACAACATTTTGAAATTCAGTTCAGCCGCTGCCCTTGCAGGAATGAAAAGATTGATCGATGAGGCCAAAGGCCGCCAAGGAGGGTAAGGGAGAAAGGAAAAGGAAGGAGAAACAAATGTATACCTGGGAAAGGAAATAACTCATGATAAACACTGACGCATATAAAATAGTGTCGACGCGGCTTTTCTGGAGAAAGGCCAGCCTTGTGCTGGTGCACCGTAGCCGCGAAAAATTAGACTCTTTCAGGCTGCAGACCAAAGTCAACGATACGGTGTAGATTAATGGATTAAAGGAAACCAGTTGATGGAGTAGAAGTGAACCGGCGTTAATCAGGCCACATATAATTCAGAAATCATTGCAATGGGACAGAGTAAGAAAAATGGCATTGAGAAAGAGTGGTTTGACCCTTTAAGGACAAAGAGAAAGACTTGCTCTCAAAGACAAAGCCTTACCAAGCCTTGGTAAGACCCCACTTGGTATCCTGCATCCAATTTTGGTCACCGTGATATTAAAAAAAAAGATGTTGAGAGTCTGCAAAGGGTGCAGAGAAGAGCAACAAAGATGATTATGGGGCTGGAAGCTAAAAGATATGAAGAATGGTTGCAGGAATTAGGTATGTCTAGTCTAGTGAAAAGAAGGACTAGGAGTGGCATGATAGCAGTTCCAGTATTTGAGGAGCTGCCCCAAAGAAGAGGGAGTCAAGCTATTCTCCAAAGTACCAGAAGGCCAGAAAAGAAGCAACAAAGGGAAACTAAACAAGGAGAGAAGCAACCTAGAACTAAGGAGAAATTTCCTAATGGTGAGAACAATTCATCAGTGGAACAGCTTGCCTTCAGAAGTTGTGGGTGCTCCATCACTGGAGGTTTTTAAGAAGAAAATGGAAAGCCACTTGTCTGACAGGGTCTCCCGTTTGAGCAAGGGGTTGGACTAGAAGATCTCCAAGGTCCCTTCCAATTTATTTATTTATTTATTTATTTATTTATTTATTTATTTATTTATTTATTTATTTATTTATTTATTTATTTATTTATTTATTTATTTATTTATTTATTTATTTGACTTATATACTTATATACCGCCTCATAGTGCAAGCACTCTCTAAGAGGTTTACACCAGTAAGCAATGTATATTTACATTGCCCCCAACAATCTGGGTCCTCATTTTACCTACCTCGGAAGGATGGAAGGCTGAGTCAACCTTGAGCCGGTGAGATTTGAACAGCTGAACTGCTGATCACAGTCAGCTAAAGTAGCCTGCAGTACTGCACTCTAAGTGCTGCGCCACCTCGGCTCTTCTATTCTATGTTCTGTGACACAGAAGTCTTTGAAGATCCTGGTTGGGATCCCAAAGTTCCCCAAAGTTTGCATGTCATGCCTTCATCTTATCTAATGCCATGTGCAGCAGGATAGAAATGTAATAAGCACCCAGATAAACCAAATGTAAATCAACCTTCGTTCCAATAATTGTTATCCACACTGCTTGTGCTCGTAAATAAGAAGAGAGACAGCTAGGAAAACCCCACATGTTGCATCAACCTTCTTTCATTTAAAGGTTTTGCCTCTTCTTGAAGGCCAGTCTTGAGTAGGTCTTCTTTACATGACCAGTTTCCTCTTCAATCTTAATTACGTTTCCACCCATTCAATTTCTCCCCCTGTACTGCTGGGCCACTTAGATTAACATCCTTTGACTGTCCTTTTGGCCTTTCTATTGAGAGCTTGGCCTCAGGTGAAACCAGAACTCAGAAAGGTTCACTAAGGTTGCGAGTGTTTCTTTTTGTGAAGTCCTCTTGGGGTGAGAGCATTGCGGCCTGAGAGCTCCATGTGATCCAATTCACAGTGACTTCTCCAGGTCAACAGACAACTTGCAGTCAAGAGGGTGAGCAGTTGAGTCATGGGCAAGAAGTCCTCAGAAGGTGCTCCAGAAGGCCAGTGGTAAAGAGCAGCGGGGGTTAACCCAAGCGTATAAAATAATGGGTTTTAGAAGTGTATGCTAATAGGCTTTACTCTCTGAGAGGATAGGAAGGCTTCCTGAAGTCTCAAAGAACCTTGGAGATCTTATCTTGTATCTGTCCAGATCAGGATCCTTCATTAATTCATGGGCTCCTAAAGGCTGGAAAAAGAAGTATTGGTTGGAAACTAATCAAGGAGAGAAGCAACTAAGGAGAAATTTCCTGACAGTGAGGACAATTAAGCAGTGGAATGGTTGGGAGAAGTTGTGAGTGCTCCTGTTCTGACCCAGCCTTAGCAGAAGCAAGGAACAGACTCCTTGTCATGAAAAACCCTTCTTTATTTATCTCCTGTGAATTAATGGCATTCACACACCGAAAAGTCCAGGCAATAATCCTTCAAAGAATTAACTGCAATAACAGATCTTATCAGTTCCTTGAGATAATTGCCAGGCCGTGAGCTCCCAGCCGCAAAGCTGTAAATAAAGTTCTGGCAAGCAGTCTCTGAGGCATGAAACACGATGAGCCAAATCTTCAGAAATCCGAACTGTTGTCTCCTACAACCACCACTCTCCTTTCCTTCTATTTATTCCCCAGCCAGGGAGGGGCCATTCAGTGTCCAAGTGTGCCTTGCTTCCCAAGTCGACTCCTTGTCCTCAGTTGTTCTCTTCTCCTAACAGCTCTGCGCATACGCGCATCTGGAACAGGCCCCAGCTGTTCTTCCTCCCCACTTATCTCAGCCTCCAAAGGCAGCTGCCTCTCCGGTGGCAAGGAAATGTCGGACAGCCCTGGCTCTATCTCTGCATCCGACACAGAGCATCCATCAGAGCCTTCCCCAGACTCCAGAACTGGCCCAAGTTCCTCCTCATTGTTCGAGTCTGCCACCAGTTCTGCTGGCGACTGGCGGCCCACAACAACTCCATCATCAATAGCACTTTTCTTATATACCGCTTCATAGTGCTTTACAGCACTCTCTAAGCGGTTTACAGAGTTCAGCATATTGCCCCCAACAATCTGGGTCCTCATTTTACCGACCTCGGAAGGATGGAAGGCTGAGTCAACCTTGAGCCTAGTGAGATTTGAACAGCTGAACTGTTGAACTAGCAGTCAGCCTGCAATGGCTGCATTTAACCACTGCACCACTTCAGCTCTTCAGATTCTTTTAAGAAGAGATTGGAGAACCAATCTGTCTGGGACTATATAGGGTCTTCTGCTTGAGCAGTGGGTTGGACTAGATGACCTCCAAGATCTCTTCCAACTGTGATTCTATTATTTTAATTTCAAGTCTTCCTCCATATGTTCTCTAGCCTTCATGCCCTGGTGGTGCTGTGTCCTTTCTCTCTCTCCGTCTCTCTTGCAGAGAACAAGAGTGGTTCATTAGACTCATAAATCCTAGGAGCAAGGAAGGAAGCCTCTCAGAGAGCTGTGAAGCACAAACACACCTGCAAATTAGCCAGCTGTGTTTTTCCAGGCAGTTTTGTTGAAGGAGAGAATTATAAAGAGCAATGAGTGTATATCAAGTGGAAGTCGGGCCATAAAAAAAATGCTTCGCTGACTTGGGTTTTCTTACAAGGATGGTTTCAGGTCAAAAAACTCAAGTAAAAATCCTCCAAAGCTTCTATGGAGGTTAGAGATGCCACGATTGGACCATCCAACGAGATTCTCCCAATGTCCTTCTCTGTTTCAAGGAGAAAATAACAGCTTCTTTTCTACAGGTGGTTCAAACAATGGAGGACTAACAGGTCAACCTTTCCTTCCTTCCTTCCTTCCTTCCTTCCTTCCTTCCTTCCTTCCTTCCTTCCTTCCTTCCTTCCTTCCTTCCTTCCTTCCCTTCCTTCCTTCCTCCCTCCCTCCCTCCCTTTCTTCCCTCCCTCTCTCCCTCTTCTCTTTACAGGTGGTTCAAACAATGGAGGACTAACAAGTCAACCCTTCCTTCCCTCCCTCCCTCCCTCCTTCACTCCCTCTCTTCCTTCCCTCCCTCCCTCTCTTCCCTTCCCTTCCCTTCCTTCCCTCCCTCCCTTCCCTCCCTCCCTTCTTCCCTCCCTTCCTTTCTCCCTCTCCCTTTTTCCTTCCCTATCTTCCCACCCTCCCCTCCCCTTCCCTTCCCTCCTTCCTTCCTCCCTCTCCTTCCACCCTCTCTCCCTTCCCTCTCTCCCCTCCCTCCCTCCCTCCCTCCCTCCCTCTCTTCCCTCCCTTCACAGATCCCTTGGACATGTTCCCTGAAAGGAGCGATGGGCCCTGGAAGACCTCTTGATTTTTATGGATGCTCTGACAGAAATCAGAGCTGCTGGCAAACTCCATTCCATGAATAAATGGAGACCATTGCCAGAGTTAATTATATTACATTAGGAGAAAAATTCAGCTGCTGCTAATCAACCTTGTAATGCCCTATCTGGGAAAATATATATATATATATATATATATATTTCCATCTACTTTTATCAGTCCATTTACAAGCCAGGGCTTAGTATCCTAAAAATTTGCTTTAACAAAGTCTTATGCCTTATTTTATTTTATTTTAAAAAAGAGCCAAGCTCGCTTCACCAAATGGGTTTATAGCTCTCCGAATTTCCCTGGGGGAAAATTTCCTGCTGGCTAGACACAGCACCTTAAACAGTCTGCCAACTTTTTAAGAGTTCCTTTTTGGCTTTCCCACCCTTTCCTAGCAACAGCCGGGGCTCCAGACCAGACCTCATAAGGAACAAAGTGTAAAATTAATCAATGGATTGATATACTCTTTAGAATAAAAACATCCGAAATCCGGGCTCCTTCCAGCCAAATGAATGCAAGAGCCTGGATGAAATGTAATTTAGTTTGTTCCTTAGCTGCCTGTTGATTCCCCCCCCTTCTCTCTTTTTTTAATTCATTTTCTTTCTTTCTTTTTTCTTTTTGCCTCTTATTAAGTCTCCTTCTGTCTGGTGAGGTTTAACTCATGAAGATCAAGGGAGGACGAGAAGCTGGCATCCATGGGCAGAGAATGAAATCATTTCTTCTATTGGAATTAGGACAAACATTTACATATACACAGAGCAATTCTCTGAAAGAGGTCAACTGGCGGTCCTTGAGCCAGATCTGAAGTTATTTTGGATAACAGAATATCAAAGTTGGAAGGCACCTTGGAGGAAATCTAGGCAAACCCACTGTTCAAGCAAGAGAATCTATACCTGGGATGGTGAACCACAGGTAGCACGCAGAGCCCTCTCTGCGGACGCGCGAGCCGTCACCCAGCTCAGCTCCACTGCGCATGCACATGCGCCTCCCACTGGCCAGATGATTTTTGGGTATCTGCCGCGCATGCAAGGAGGGCGGGGTGCATCCCCAGGCTCTGGAGGCTTTCTTAGAGCCTCCGGGAGGGCGAAAACGGCCTCCCCTGGGCTCCGAAGGCCCTCCGAAGGCCGGAAATGGGCCTGTTTCCAGATTTCCGGAACGTCCGGGAGGCCCGTTTTTTGCCCTCCCCAGGCTCCGAAGGCTTTCTTGGAGCCTCTGGGAGGGTGAAAATTGCCTCCCCCAGGCTCCGGAGGCCCTCCAGAGGGGGCGGGGGGAGTGCGGGGTGTGAGTGTCGTGCATCATGCACAATAGCAATAGCAATAGCACTTAGACTTATATACCGCTTCATAGTGCTTTACAGCCCTCTCTAAGCGGTTTACAGAGTTCAGCATATTGCCCCCAACAATCTGGGTCCTCATTTTACCCACCTCGGAAGGATGGAAGGCTGAGTCAACCTTGAGCCGGTGAGATTTGAACAGCTGAACTGCTGAACTAGCAGTCAGCTGAAGTAGGTTGCAGTGCTGCTTTTAACCACTGTGCTACCTCGGCTCTGCGCCACCTCAGCAGGGGTGCGAGGGGAGCGCGGGGGTCGCATGTGCATGCGCGGGGGTCGCATGTGCATGCGCAGGGGTGGGTGGGGCACGTGGGGAGTAGTGTCACGCACGCATTGCATTATGGGCGCGGGCATGCACGCGCACGTGCTTTCGGCACACAATGAGAAAAAGGATAGCCATCCCTGCTCTATACCATTCCAGACAAGTGTCTGTCCAATCTCTTCTTAAAAGCCTCCATTGATGGAGCGCCCACAACTTTTGAAAACAAGCCCTTCCATTATAGTTGATTGTTCTCACTGTTAGGAAATTCCACCTTAGTCCTAGGTGGCTTCTCTCCTTGATTAGTTTCCATTCATTGGTTTTTATCTTTCCTTCTGATGGTTTGAGGGCTTTGAGGGACTGGACGTCAGACTTTGCTTGAAGTCTGGATGAACATGTCTATAGAGATTCTCAGTCACCCTGTCACGATGTGAATATTGTCAGTTGTATGTCTATGCAGGGTGATGCACCCCTATCTAATATTATGGTATATTCCAATACAAGCAGAACATGTGATATGATCTTCTACGCATGTCCACATTCCTGATCCACCATTATTCTCTTCTGACTTGGCTCTTGACCTGAACGGTCATGTTTCTTAGCAAAGATGTAACTATTCATGATTTATTGTTTTTGTACCGAAATAAATATTTTCTATTAGACTTTTAATCTCGGCTTTATTTCTAACTGTCTGAATTCCAAGTAAAGATCCAAATCGCCTCTATGAGATCTTATTCTCATCCCAACACACCCAGGTGATGGTTGTGCCAGAAGTGGACTCTGTTTTGAGAAGGGTGGACAGTCTTCTCTCTTTTGCAAGACAGATGGGTCTAGTGGACACCACCACGTGTAATCCTCCTTAGATATCCTTGTCTATCTAAGGATGATTAGATAGCCTTCTTTTGGTTCTACTGGCTGAGCTCCTTCTCTTGTGACTGCAGAATTCTGCGGTGGAAAGGAACATCTTGACTACGAAAGGGACGTAGGTAGGGGAAGTAGATTTTTCTCGGTCTAACTGACCTGCGAACATGCACCTTTGGGCACCCAGCATTTCAGTAAGTGTCACCAACCATGTAGAAATCCATGCACATGGCCGTTGTGATGGCACCTCTTTAGCTGTAGTTCATTAGGAAATCATATTTTAATTCCTGTTTAATTACAATTCAATTACGCTCATTCATTACTCGTAATCCTAAGTGGGGCAAAAAAAAGGAGGGGCCACGTTGAAAAATTAATGAAAATGCTAGCAAGGTTCATTTGGAAATCACACAATAATTCCAATTTAATTATATTGCAATTACCTCCACTTATTGTAAAGGGAGGTATATGAATAATCTAGGCCACTCTTCAGGAAATGCTGAAGATTGTCCTTTTTACGAAAGTCTGCTGAACTCAGCTAAATGTGGCCTTAAGGCAAACGGAATCACCTAAAAAAACCCCCTGAAAAACATCACAACGGCCATCCCTGCATCAGGGTGGATAGATGGGCGAAAGGATAGAAGGATGGATGGATAGATAGATTTGATATTTTGTGGACTTTCCATCCGAACATCCAAAGGAATTGCTTTCAAAAAGAGACTGGACAACCATTTGTCTGCAATGATGTAGGGTCTCCTGCTTGAGCAGGGGGTTGGACTAGAAGACCTCCGAGGTCCCTTCCAACTCAATTATTCTTTGTTCTAGGATGCAAAAGAAGGTTAGGATAAATCTTCATGGAATCCTGATGGTCTAACTTACAAACAAAGAAATTCTAGTTCTTTAGTTCTCCCAAAGTCATATAATTCCAGTTACTCTCCCAACCATGTGATAGTAAGACCAACTCAAAAATGAAATCAGGGATAAGGTGGCGAGCGTGTTTTACTTTCTCTAGGTGTGTTCCAGCCAAGACCAGACAGCCATCCATCAGAGTTGCTTTAACCTGGATTCCTGCCCCAAAGCAAAGTGTTGGGTTCCCCGACGTTGACAATCCTTTTCAATTGGACAATTCTACACCATTAGGTTACAACTCATCAAAGGGAGTAATAGTTAACTCAAAAATCACTATAGACAATATAGGACGTGTCTTCTGGACAAGCAATTCTGTCCCAGGATCAACCCTATGAACCCACAGGGGACTTCGGCCTTGGTTCTGAACAACTGGTAAGATAGCTTCCTGGCAGGAGCAAGGAATCTTAGGGATTCTTAGGCAGTGGTGGGATCCTGCCGGTTGAGCAGGGGGTTGGACTAGATGACCTACAAGGTCCCTTCCAACTCTAATAATAAATCTAACAACCGATTCGGTGATCACGCACTTTGCGCGTGAACGCACCTGATGCGCGCTTTGTGCGTGTGCGCAGTTTAACGAAAGCTTACCTTCTGCGTTACTGCTGGGGAGTAAAACAGCTGAGGCACAACAATCCGCTGTGCCGCGCGAATCAGCTGAGAAGATATAGGTGGGTAAAGCGCAGGGGCGGGCGGGTGGGCCCAGCTAATCGTCGGAGCGAACCGGTTCGTTCCCAGCTGATCGCCGGAGCTACCTGTTTGCCCGAACCGGTCTGAACCGGTAGAATCCTTAGGGAACAGGTTGATAATTCCTGCATATACTTAAGAGAAAAGGCTGTGTGTCTTGCCTTCAGTGAATTATCTTATCTGCAATCTTTTCCATCATGGAAAAGAAGTCTTCTCCAAGGTCAGTCCTGAGCTGAGACTGCATTCTGTCAGGTGTTCAGCTTGTTCCCCATTCTTTAGAACAGGGGTATCAAACTCAAGGCCCATGGGCCGGATCCAGCCCATGGGGTACTTAGATCTGACCCACGGGCTGCCCTGGAAAAAGCAAAGGACTGGCCCACGGGCCTTGAGAAGAAAAGGAAGGAAGGAAGGAAGGAAAGAAGGAAGGAAGGAAGGAAGGAAGATCGATTACAATGAGAGGGAGGGAGGGTCTGAGGGAAGTCCTGCCTTAGCACTTGGTCACCACAGGTGCCCCCCAACACGAGTGACGTTGAGATGGCCATGCCCATCCTGGCCACGCCCACCCCACCTATGCCCAAGGTCAAACACAACCCTGATGCGGCCCTCAATGAAATCGAGTTTGACACCCCTGTTTTAGAAGATCAGCCCCAAGTCAGCTCTTCTGTATTGCAAAAGAAAGAGTAAGAATTCTAACTTTGTCTTGTATTTTTTTTTCCTCCCCACATTAGATCACCATACATCATTGATCTTCTACACATTTGGGGATTTTCAAAAGATGCTCATTATTTTGAATAGTACAGGTGTATGGGGGAAAAAGAGCTCCTAATTGCTACTTTCTGATAAGATTTCTGATGCCTAATTCTTTGTTGCTCTAAAGAAAGAATGTTCCGTCTCGCGCTATGATTATTAGCAAGCTTGCTCTCTACCTCGCACATAACTACGGTGGATGGATACTCAACTCCGGATATCAATTAAAGTTTTTTTCAGCTCCCCAGAAATTTGAAATTCGGATGATGACTAATTTCTTTCAGAAGGAAGGCATCGTGGGATCCGCCATTAATATTAATCACCCGTGAGTCATACATTCATAGCCAGTTGCAAAGAAGGCACATTTTGCCATAGCAACCCAAGGAGTGTGCTAACTTAACTTTCCTCATTTGAGCAGGAATGCCAAGCATTTGCACAACCACAAACCAAGTTAAGGAATGAAGGTAGGACCGCCAGTTGCCAAAATGAATCCGAATAACAGAATAACAGAGTTGGAAGGGACATTGGAGGTCTTCTAGTCCAACCCCTTGATCAAGTAGGGGATCCTATACCATTCCAGACAAATGACTGTCCAGACTCTTCCTAAAAGCCTCCAATGTTGGAGCAACCACATCTCCTGCAGTCAAGCCATTTCAATGGTTAATTATTCTCACTGAAGAATGGTTCTCAACCTTGGCAATTTGAAGAAGCGTGGACTTCACCTCCCAGAATTCCCCAGCCAGTGTGGGGATTTTGGGGAGTTGAACAACTAGCTCCGTGGTACGACCAGAACAATCTGGAACTAAACACACTCAAAACCGTAGAAATGGTGGTAGACTTTAGGAGAAACCCTCCCATTCTACCACCACTTACAATACTAGACAACACAGTATCAACAGTAGAGACCTTCAGATTTCTAGGTTCTATCATATCTCAAGACCTAAAATGGACACCTAACATCAAAAATGTCATCAAAAAAGCACAACAAAGAATGTTCTTTCTGCGCCAACTCAGGAAGCTCAAACTGCCCAAGGAGCTGCTGATCCAGTTCTACAGAGGAATTATTGAGTCTGTCATCTGCACCTCTATAACTGTCTGGTTTGGACACAGACTTTGGACAGACAGACTTCAGAGGATAATCAGAACTGCAGAAAAAACAATTATTGCCAACCTGCCTTCCATTGAGGACTGCAAAAGTCAAAATATTTACTGACCCCTCGCATCCTGGACATAAATTGTTTCAACTCCTACCCTCAAAACGACACTATAGAGCACTGCACACCAAGACAACTAGACACAAGAACAGTTTTCCCCCAAACGCCATCACTCTGCTAAACAAATAATTCCCTCACCACTGTCGAACTATTCACTAAGGCTGCATTACTATTACTATTAGTCTTCTCATTGTTTCTATCACCCATCTCCTCTGACTTATAACTGCAGGACTGTAACTTGTTGCTTGTATCCTTATGATTTATATTGATATTGATTGTTTCCTGATTGCTTATTTGTACCCTATGGCAATCATTAAGTGTTTTACCTTATGATTCTTGACGAATGTATCTTTTCTTTTATGTACACTGAGAGCATATGCACCAAAGACAAATTCCTTGTGTGTCCAATCACACTTGGCCAATAAAGAATTCTATTCTATTCTATTCTATTCTATTCTATTCTATTCTATTCTATTCTATTCTATTCTATTCTATTCTATTCTATTCTATTCTATTCTATTCCATTCCATTCCATTCCATTCCATTCCATTCTATTCTATTCTATCTTTGTTGCTCTTTTCTGCACTCTTTCCCAAGTCTCAACATCTTTTTTTATAACATGGTGGTCCAAACCTAATGCAGATGCATTTTTCTGTCCTTCTCTGCTGCCCTCTGGGCATGATCTGGATTATTGCAGGCTGAGCTAGCAGCCATAGTTGAAGGAGCTGTAACCCCCCACCAAATCTAAAAACCACGTCTACATTTTTTAAAATGGCCACTGCATATTCTCTGCATAGCAACACAACTGAGAACGCTTTCAGGGGAGAGGCATTTTTAGAGGTAATTGGGCTGGTGGTTCCCCATGCCTTCAGTGATACTAATTTAATATGTAACAGGAACTTAAAAACTAATCAATAATGGAAGAGAGCTCTCAATCAGCTGACATACTGTTTGGCTCAGCTGGAATTTTTTTTTACACGTGGCTCATCTCGGATGACAGCCTTATATTTATTTTAAAACACTGTCGAAACATTATCTGTGGCTGTATTGTCGCTATCAATGGTTTGGGGGTTAAAAATAACAACTCAGGCTGGCAGTCAGGGAGAGGAAGTAATAGAAGTCTGGTTTGGAAAACATATTCATATTTCATTACTTACAAGCCACAAGATCTGGCAGGGCATTGAGTAGCCTTAGAGAATACCGGCTTAAGCGGTTGGGTTGGGTTCAATGGTGTCTACTCAAAGGACCACCAAAGATGGGCCGTGAGAATGAGAAGAAGACTGGAAGGAGGGCCTGAGAGAATTGGAGACAATCCTCTTGATAAAAGGAGACTGATCAGGGGTACGATGGGACTTTTGGGGCACTTGAAGGCAAATCCTAGAAGAGAAGCAAAAGTTTAGGTCATCACAATATAATAGCAATAGCAATAGCACTTTACTTATATACCGCTTCATAGTGCTTTACAGCCCTCTCTAAGCGGTTTACAGAGTTCAGCATATTGCCCCCAACAATCTGGGTCCTCATTTTACCGACCTCAGAAGAATGGAAGGCTGAGTCAACCTTGAGCCTAGTGAGATTTGAACAGCTGAACTGCTGAACTAGCAATCAGCTGAAGGTCGCAATGCTGCTTTTAACCACTGCGCTATCTCAGCTCATATAAATATATAATATATATTATATATATTATTATATAATATAAAAAAGACGTTGAGATTTTTTAGAAAGAGTGCAGAGAAGAGCAACAAAGATGATTAGGGGACTGGAGGCTAAAACATATGAAAAACAGTTGCAGGAACTGGGTATGTCTAGTTTGATGAAAAGAAGGACTAGGGGTGACAGGATAGCAGGGGTCCAGTATTTAATAAATCAGTCCCTTTGCATCATCTTACAGTCTTCTGGATTTCTCTACTCAACCATGAGGTGACTTTGGGCCAATTGCTCTCAGCTCAACTTATCTCCCAGGCAGCTTGGTGTGTTATGAAGAAAAGGTGGTGATTGAGTCGCAATAAGCAACGGTAATAGAAGCACAGTTCCCTAACACCACAATTGCCTTTGTTTGGTCTGATAATCGCTACTTGGAATTCTAATTTGTCCCCCTCTTAAAAAGCTAAAATCAGAAGCCCTCTTTCTCTTAGCTTCCCGTTTCTCATTTGCCGAGGACAGAGAAGCCAAGTGTCCTGGTTTAGGCAGCAAGATAAACAAACCACAGATGGTGTTCCGAGATTGTTTTGATGTTTTTGGCAGGAAAAGACCATTTTTAGAATACTGGCTTGCTGTGAAATGAGAAGGTGACATCTAGCTCCTTTCGACAGAATGCAAGCGGCCAACGGCCTACTTTAATAGTCATTCCCTAGCTCAAAGTCCTTCTTTCTTCATATGAAATTCTTGCAGTTTTATGAGAAGGGAGTATAAGAGGGGGTAGACATTATTCTCCAAAGCACCCGAAGGCCGGACAAGAAGCAACGGATGGAAACTCATCAAGGAGGGAAGCAACCTAAGAACTAAGGAGAAATTTCCTAACGGTGAGAACCATCAACCAGAGGAATGGCTTGCCTTCAGAGTTGTGGGTGCCCCATCACTGGAGGCTTTCAAGAAGAGACTGAGCAGCCATTTGTCTGAAATGGTATAGAATTCCTGCTTTCTAGCTAATCTAGATTGCGCGGCACAGCTGATTGTCGCACAGCTGATTGTCAGATACATCGGTTTGCCCAAACAGGTAGCATTTTTTACTACCAGTTCGGGCGAACCAGTCCAAACCGCTAGCATTTCACCTCTGATTACACTATCCTACATTCCTAGGGTTTCCTGATGTCTTCTGTCCAAATACTAACCATGCTGTCCAAATACTAACCATGCTGATGCTGCTTCGCTTTGATAGGAGTTCTTGGAAAAGTTCCTTTGATGCCTTCACCACGTTAGATATCCCCATAACGGCATTAGATCCGTGTCTGTCTCTCCAAAAAAAACCCAACAAAATATCAGGTGTTAAATCCTTTTCCAAAAAGACTTTATTTTTGCTCTGTCGAGCACAACATAAAGAGACCTCAACCTGAGAGTAAAAAAATAGTTTAAATTCACTGTAATTAAAATATAACCAAATTTCCTAGCTTATATTACTCAAATGATGGTTGCAAATGCCGTATAATGTACAGGCCGCACAAAAGGAAGAAGGGGCCAAAGCAACATTGCCTAAAACTGTAAAAGATAATTCTTTCAGTGAAGTATCTCTTTAGAAGATAAGGCAAATAATTTACTTTATCTCTGCTCAGCAGTGAGATTCCTTAATGAGGCTTAGTTACACTTCAGCCTAATTTTCCCTTCCTTACCAGACTTAAGAGCACGGCTGTAAATGAAAGAGTGTTCCTCCCTTTTCTTCCTCTTCCCAATTGATTTGGAACACGATGGATGTTTTAATCTGTTTAATTGACGGCAAGTCTTAAAACTCTGGTTTCTGGTATTTGGCATTCATTTTATGAAAGATTCATTCTTGGGAGAAGAATGGAGCACTTTCTGCTTCCCCAGGTCTTCAGGTCAGCCTTTTGGCATCCTAAGACAGAAGATCATGGAGAGCCAGAAAGGGAACACCTTTCTGTAAGACCTTAGATAACTTCTGCCAACCGATCCAGAGATAAAGGGATCAGCTGTTTAACCTAAACTCAAGATAAGATCCAATAAAACAGCACAGAGCTGGTATTTGCAGAACTCAGGAAGGATTGTTCTCCACTTGAGGGAGCTGCCCCAAAGAAGAGGGGGGTCAACTTATTTGAGCCGGGAAGATCGTTAGCAGCTCGTTAGGGCTGGAAAAAAAAGCTTCGAAAAAGCTACATTCGGAGTATAAGACGCACCCAAATTTTCAGCCTCTTTTAGGGGGGAAAAAGGTGTGTCTTATACTCCGAAAAATACAGTAAGGACTTCAAGGGGCCGGATCCAGCTCATGAGCCTTGAGTTTCACACCCCTGCCCTATACCATTTCAGACAAATGGCCATCCAGACTCTGCTTAAAGGCCTCCAGTGACGGAGAACCTACATCTCCTGGAGGAAAGCCGTCCCACTGATGAATTGGATACCAGTCACTCCACACTGTGTGTGTGTGTGTGTGTGTGTGTGTGTGTGTGTGTGTGTGTGTGTGTGTGTGTGTGTGTGGACAATAACACAAAAGGGCCAACTGGATTAGATAGAAGCCAGAAGGACAACAGCGATGATCAAAGCTGTAGCGGCATATCTGTGTAGGGAAAGGAAAAAACAAAGGAAGAACCCTACTGAGTAAATAATCTACCATGAAGGAAGCTTGCCCGTTGTTTAAAAAAAAAAAAGCTATCGCTATCGCTGATCTCTAAAGAAAGCGTTAACATTAATTTGGGAGTTAATCTGAAGATTCCTTTTTTTTCATGGAGTGGTTGATGTGAACTTTAATGAGCTTCCCACCAGTGTACATAAAAAAAGATCTGAAGATGCCATCATCTATCACATTACAATGTGACACTCATCTTGGGCAAGAGAGACTCTGGATTTGAAAGTATCTCGCAGCTGGAGAGAAACGATTCTAGAGAACATTGTAAATAACCTCCAAGCCACCTCTGAATTAAACGAATGTTTCCTTTTCAATTAAATTAAATTTTAAACGAAACAAATGCCTCCTGTTCTCCTGGGCACGGAATATATGAACCAATTAAAAAAAACACCATACATTTTCTTTGAAAGACCTGTGCCTTAATGTAAAGTAAATAAAATGAGGAGGGTAATCTTCCTCCTCCTCCTCCTCCCCTTTTATTTTTTGGTATCATCTTTTTATCGTTGACTCACTAGACTCATGTATATGTAGCAGCTTTATAAATTTACCAGACAAATAACTAAGTTTACCAGCACATTTCTTCTTCTTCTTCTTCTTCTTCTTCTTCTTCTTCTTCTTCTTCTTCTTCTTCTTCTTCTTCTTCTTCTTCTTCTTCTTCTTCTTCTTCTTCTTCTTCTTCTTCTTCTTCTTCTTCTTCTTCTTCTTCTTCTTCTTCTTCTTCTCCTCCTCCTCCTCCTCCTCCTCCTCCTCCTCCTCCTCTCCCTCCTCCTCCTCCTCCTCCTCCTCCTCCTCCACCACCACCACCACCATCACCACCACCACCACCATCATCATCATCATCATCATCATCATCATCATCATCATCATCATCATCATCATCATCACCACAATAGTGCAATGCCACAATGGAGACCCAAAGAGATGGGGTTGCAAGGCCAATAATGGGGCATTTCAGCTTTAAGCAAATTTTGCACCTGTAACTCGGAGAAATATAGCCATAGCACTTGAAAAATTACTTTGATGCTACAAGAGTGCCATGAAAATTTATCTTGGAGATGATTTTATTGCATGGTTACACCAGCCAATTAAATCAATAAATCTTGACTGTCAGGGAGCCTGGCCTCATGCCAGGGAGAAATGAAATGCGCAGGATCGGTAAATAAAAGCTTTCTGACAATTCATTCCAGGAATTATTTAGCAGCAGAGTCCTTAGGTTGGGCTTTGTTAAGCTTCTTTTTCAGCTCCTTCATTTATGCGCTTCCAAAAAAAAATTTAGAATTAAAAATCGGAAGCGAGTTCCTGCTGTTTCTAGCTTTTATCAACATGCATTCAGAGACATGATTAGGTTAACCAACACAGAGGCAATCATTAAAGCAAAGGGAGGATAAGAAGGGAAGGAATTATTCCAGCTGATATAACTCACTGAAGAACACAGGCTAATGGCACCTTGGATGAACTGTTTTTCGTGGTTTTGTTGTTGTTGTTGTTGTTCTTGTTCTGAGATGATGAGAATGTGGCAAAGATGATTGCAGCCAATTTCCCAAAATGAGAAGATTCCAGATTGAGATAGCTAAAGCTACTAATGTAAGCTGGAAATGGAATAATAGAATAACAGAGTTGGAAGGGACCTTGGAGGTCTTCTAGTCCAACCCCTTGCTCAAACGGGAGATCCTGTCAGACAAATGGCTGCCCAATTTCTTCTAAAAAAAACTTCCAGTGATGGAGCAGCCACAACTTCTGGAGGAAAGCCCTCCCGCGGATTGATTGTTCTGTCAGGGAATTTATTATTTCTAGTTGCTTCTCTCCTTGATCACTTTCCATCCGTTGCTTCTTGTCCTGCCTTTGGGTGCTCTGGAGAGCAAGTTGACCTCCTTTTCTTGATGGTAGCCTCTTAGATGTTGGAAGACATCTAACCTGCCTTCCATTGAGGACCTGTATACTGCATGAATCAAAAAGAGGGCTGTGAAAATATTTACAGACCCCTCACATCCTGGACACAAATTGTTTCAACTCCTACCCTCAAAACGACACTATAGAGCACTGCACACCAAGACAACTAGACACAAGAACAGTTTTTTCCCAAACGCCATCACTCTGCTAAACAAATAATTCCCTCACCACTGTCGAACTATTCACTAAGGCTGCATTACTATTACTATTAGTCTTCTCATCGTTCCTATCACCCATCTCCTCCCACTTATGACTGTATGACTGTAACTTGTTGCTTGTATCGTTACAATTTATATCAATATTGATTGTTTCCTGATTGCTTTTGTACCCTATGACAATCATTAAGTGTTGCACCTTATGATTCTTGATGAATGTATCTTGTCTTTTTATGTACACTGAGAGCTTATGCACCAAAGACAAATTCCTTGTGTGTCCAATCACACTAGGCCAATAAATAATTCTATTCTATTCTAAAAAAAGAAGACTTTTCTGAGAGACAAAAGTTGGACTTCAGACCTAAAAGCTGGATCTTGAGTACTCACATCAGTCCTGGCCAGTAGGGAGAATTCACACTGTCCGCTGATGATGTTCGTCCATCGTATTCGAAGAGGACATTAACATCTATCATAATTGGGGGGAGGATGTCAAGACTTGCACATGAATTGGATTAAAGTGAGGGAGTGGTGCACATAGTCAGCCTCACTCTCTCTTCCCAGATTCCATCTTGCTCCAAGTAGCAGGACAAGAGTCGAGACAGTTGGAGATGGGCTGGGCGCAGTGGTTGACCAGGGCGTCTTTCGTGTCTTGCTTTGCTCTTAGCGTACCACATCGCTTGCAGAGACCGCCTTCATGACCGTTGTCCTATTCTAGTAGGTTTCATCCGCTCAGTCCGCCGGAATCTGTCTTCACATGCTCGGGATAGACAAGTCCCTATCTCACCGAAGGTCGATGACCCAACGGCTACTCTCAACCTGGTTTGGCCAGCCTGTCGAAGCTGTTGCCCGGGGTGTGGCCGCTGCGCATGCTACAGCTGCTAGGAGCCACAGGTGAGAGCTGAGTGACAGGTGGGGACCAAAGGTGAAGGAGCTGCCCTAAAAGCTGCTCTAAAATGAGCTGCCATAAAAGGACACGACATGCCCCTACACCAGAGGTGCTACCCCTCCCTGAGCACCCCATACACCCCATACACTGCCATCTAATTTTGACCTCAAGGCTGTGTACTTGGCTTTGTCTCAGAAATTATGGCCATAAGAAGACTTTCAGCCACTCCAACAAGCCATCATACAGGCTCACTCATCCTATCAAGGTCTCAAGTTTGATGGCAAAGGCAGGTCTTCAGTGCTTTGTAAAAGGACTACAGGGGAGTGATGCTTCAGAGGATGGAGACCACAGCAGAAAAGGGGCTCCTACTAGATCCCAACAGATGGCATTCTCTTGCAGAAGGGATCTGGAGCATGCTTCTCCTGCTGGATCTAACAAGGTAGACACCACTGTGAAGAAACAATCCTGTAGGGAACCCATAAGTCAGTTTCGGATGTGGCACCTGGGGTTTTGAGTTGCTAATTCTTGACTAAGTGCAGTGATGGCGAACCTTTTAGACACTGAGTGCCCAAACTGCGCATGCGCTCAGGCCCAAACTGAAAGGTGCGTGTGCGCACGATCATGCACATGTGTGGACATGCACATGTGCATGTGCAGACATGTGCACATGCACAGCAGAGACCCGAAGACCAGCTGGCCGAGGGGAGGCGGGGCATCTCAACACCGGCAGTGCGGCAAGAGTTAAGATCTTTTTCTTTCGTGAGCTTCTGTTTCGCCATTTGCAGGGAAACAGAAGCTCATGAAAAAAAAAAACGCCACGGAGATCTGATCTGGGGTGATGGTGTGCGTGCCAGCAGAGAGGGCTCTGCGTGCCACCTCTGGCATGCGTGCCATAGGTTCGCCATCACGGACTTAGTGGGTTCAAAGGAAGAAAACCTCCATAAGAAAACCATGGAGATGATCAAATCAGATGTCTCCCCTGATCTCAAGATTGCTTCAACATTGAGGTCCAGTGTTTAATGCTGGCACTTAAAAAACAGCCCCCAACAGACTCTTCTGGACTAGGAAGAAGAGGTCTACTGTCCCCCTTTGCTGCAGATTAAGAACAACAGGTGCAATTGGCAAGGACAGATCTGAAATTCCCTTAGCAACAGTCAGTCGGTCTATCCCTGGGTATTATAAGCATTCTCCTCCCATCGATTTGCATCCGTTGCTTTACCGTGTTTGTTGGCAAGCAACTTCCCATTGCAGATAATTCTCTGTCAGCCCATCAAGCACACACGGGGCGATTACTGTAAAATTAATGGGTTGAAGCTCAGTAAGAGCCATTTTATTGAGTTCTGCCTTGACAGGCAGACAATGCAACATCCCCAGCGCGAGGGTGCAAAACCTCCTCTCCATTGTAAATGCCAGGGAGAGCCAACAGGCCTGGGGACAGGGGCGAACGAGGTTCTCTGCAGGATCTAAGGTGTGCAACACGGGCAGAGAAGGGCAGAGAGCCCTTAGCACAGAGAGATTTGCTTAAAAATAAAAAACTAGCCAGGTTTTTAACAGGCTGCAACATTGAAGTCGACGGGCAAGAATTCAATTTGCCACCTGGGAGAACTCGTATGACAAAGGCTCTGTAAAAATCTAGACTCTTGAGTTGCAACTAAGGATTAATTCGGGCAAAGACATTTGAATCGTTCTCCCCCTTTCCAGGGTGGAGAAGGTAAAAATTGCAGTGCAAGTTCAGGTTGTTGTCAGTCCTGCCCCAGTCCGATCCCTTGGGAAAGAAAAACCCTCGACTCCATTTGGTTGAAGTGAAAGGTACTTTTACTGAAAGATGCCGGTTGCAGTAAAGTCAGGCAGAATCTGAGTTTCCCACGCAAAAATACAAAACGATTCCCTTCGTTCCCCATCCCTCCCCCCATGAACAGTCCAAACTCAGCCAATGCAATGCCACCAAGATGTTTTAGATACACTGAGGTGTTTAGGCTGGTAAATTTCCACACTCAGGGTAAACGACCTTGAAGGTGCCTGGCACAAACGGACTCCATGTTGATCTGCTCTCCCTCAGCTGTCATTCCCCCTCCCAAATTCCCACAATAGACACATATTGGTTTATTGCCCATTTGTCCCCTGTCCCTCTCCCCTAGTCCTTTGATGGCAGGATGCCAGCGAGGTGCCAAGCCGAAGATGGTGGATCTGACAAGTGTTCTCTTTCAGCAACCTCAGTTGGGATGGGTAACTCAGCCATTAAATAAAAGTGTACCAATAAAGTAGAATATTTGTAGTTCAGGGTTCAAATGGGAGGTGTCCTTGGTGCTCTCTGAGTTTGGTTGTTTTCTGACAGATATTACCTTGTTTGGTAACATCTGGTGCTAAATGAAATTAGGTAGTAATTCATCAGCGCTAAGTGAAACTGGTGATTATGCTTATGATCTCGCTTCACTTTTCTTTACTTTCCAGCTCTGTGAAAGTTGCAAAGTGCCCATAAAGTTCCTTTTTCATCAGAGTCACAACTATGCATGGTCACTAAATGAGGCAGTTGCTGAACGAGGAGTACCATATTTTTTGGAGTATAAGATGCACCTGTTTCTTCCCTAAAAGTGGCTGAAAATTTGGGTGCGTCTTATACTCCGAATGTAGCTTTTTCGGAGCTTTTTTTCCAGCCCTAACGAGGTGCTAACGATCTTCCCAGCTCTTACCTTGCAGGCTTTTTCATTGTTACTCTCTCCGAATGTTTTTTCCAGCCCTAAGTCTTTGCAGGGTTTTTTTCATTGCTCTACTTGCTCCGAATAAGTTTTTTTCTAGCCCTAACCAGGTGCTAACGATCTTCCCAGCTCTTACTGGCTTGCAGGCATTTTCATTGTTACTCTCTCCGAAGAAGGTTTTTTTCAGCCCTAACTAGGGAATAAAATAATGTGCTGAAGCTGACCAGACTAAGGACGCTAGCCAGATGAATACCTGGTAGGCAGATTTTCCCCCCTATTTTCCTCCCCAAAAACTAAGGTCTGTCTTATACTCCGGTGCGTCTTATACTCCGAAAAATGCGGTATTTGTATAATGAACACCAAAAAGCCCAGAGTGGTTTTAAGTCTAGGATAAACCCAAGGTCACAAAAGAGAGCACAGTTTAACATTTCATAAAAATTTTATTTTCCTTTTTTTTTTAAATAATTCAATGCGCCGGCAGTATAATTAATCCCTCTATGAGAGACCCAAATGTACCAGTTCAACCAATATTATTTTATACAGAGACAATTGTTTTTGAAAACAACAAACAACATTGAAAATGTTTGTACAGAAAGTATTATTTTTTTAAAAAAAAATAGAAAAGAAAATGTAAACAGAAATGCATAATTGTGCAACACATTGGAAGTACAAAGTAAACAAGCAGGATACATTTTTCCCCCTTTACATAGAAATAAAACAATCATAAAAAAAAAAGAATGAAGAGGAACTGAAAATTTCAGAACTATACAACATTTCAGTAATTGCTGGACAGGTTAACAGTAACTGCATTTTAATCTGTACAAAAAACATCTTAACTTATACTTAAAACTGTACAAGGAATAACATGCTTGTTCCAAAGACACATTGTGGAATTTCAGAGATTATGCAATGAATGGTCCCTACCCACAAAAGGGGCTATTTTGAATGAACGCAAGCTAAATCACCCGGTGGTGTGGGAATGTGTGTTTAGGTCTCCCAATAGTCAAGTATAATTTAATTTTAAGTGGTAGATGTAGGAGAAGAGCAAGCAGAGCCTGGAGGCGGAATCAAGAGAGCAATCAGCCTGGAATCGTTACGTTCCCACAAATGGCCTAAGCCCCCTTGAGTTCAGTTGACTCTTAACTAGCGCCAATTTAGTGCTGACTGTTAGTTGACTAGATTGTTGTGTAAAGGCATGAGCAATAAATCTTGAGCTGGAAGTTAACGTGTGGTCCTGATTCTTCACGCCTGACAGTAGGATAATAAAGATCTGACTTTGGTTGACATCCTTTTGGAGGAGCAAGACCTTTTGCAAGACCTTCCCAGGAACCCGATCAGGACTATCCAAATTATCTGAAAATTGGAAGAGTTGCAATCCAGCACATCTGGAGGACCTTGAATCAGAAAAAGCGGATCTCTACAGTGGATACACATGTTCGAAATTGCTCAACTAACATATCTAAACAGGTAAATGCAGGATGCAAATTGAGCCTGGAATGATGTTATGGTTTGTTTGGGGGAAGTTATGGAAAACAGGTGCACAAGTCTTACACTGAGCCAGACAAATCCCTAGATCTCTGGAGGAGAAACAGAAGTTTTTAATTTCATTGGTCTGAATTTATTTTCCTACATCTTGAGACTTAAAAACGGGTGAGGGTATTCCCAGTGTTTTTCAACTTTGACAGCTTTAAGATGTGTGGACTTCACACATCTTAAAATTGCCAACTTTGTAGAACCCTGGTCTAACGGGATAAGCTCTCATTCCAAAGTCAGTCTAATGTGAACAGCAGTTTCCAAGGATTGATCTAACTGGGGTTTGGCTGATGTCAGGGTTTGGCTGAGTCAAACGCATGGAGGAGAACAATCTAAGTTGATTACAACCACTCATGTCATGAAACATCACATTGCTAGCTTGTTGGACATGACCTTGGCTTTTTTTATTTTTATTTTTGGAAAGGTGTAATTCTGCACCGGACTATTTTCAAATCGGCCACCCCTAGACTCTGACACGGATTCTGAAGTCAAATATGCTATGATAAGGAGATTCACTGAGAGGAGAAAAAGTTGGTTTGTTTGTGTGTGTGTTACAGCAGAAGTCAGAAGCATGCCCATGGGTGTGTGCTTGCAAGAAAAGCCATTGTTAAATCAGTGACGGGATGTGTTCATCAGGCTAAGCTATGCTTTGAAGAACAAGCCATGATAGGTTGCTTCTACCAGCAGCGTCCATGGAAGCAAGGTGTCAAAACAGGCAAGATGGCAGTTTTCACCTTCTGTTGTGCCACAACCATGGTCTTACTTGTTTTGACACTTCCCATGGATGTCACTGGCTGGTTCATATCTAACCATCAGCCACCCACCTTGTTTATAACCTCAATGACTTCATCTTTGCCTCAACATGTGAATGCAGCAGAACTCTCAATTTTAAATATAAGTAGATCATTAGCATTCTCAAGTAGTTCTGGATTAATAGCTAGTTTCCCTGAAATATGGTTGGTGAATTTCCAGGTCTCCTTTGCTCTGAACCTCTGCTTATTCAGTTAGCTGTCCTAGGTTGATGGTAAATAATGATCAGTTTGCACACACATACACATGGATGCAGGGGTGAAATTCAAAATTTTCCCCTAACGATTCTGTGGGCGTGGCTTGGTAGGCGTGGCAGGGGAAGGATACTGCAGAATCTCTATTCCCTCCCCACTCCTGGGGGAAGGATATTGCAAAATCTCCATTCCCACCCCACTCCAGGGGAAGGGTACTGCAAAATCTCTATTCCCTCCCCACTCCTGGGGGAAAAATACTGCAAAATCTCCATTCCCACCCCACTCTGGGTCCAGCCAGAGGTGGTATTTGCCAGTTCTCCAAACTACTCAAAATTTCCGCTACCGGTTCTCCAAAACCTGTCAGAACCTGCTGAATTTCACCCCTGCATGGATGTCAATTATCCTGCGAAATTAAGACTCAATCTACACACAGGAATCAGAAGACATACAAGAAATGGGCCTTCCATCTTCAAACTCCCTTCTTTTCTTTCTCATTCCAAAATAAAACAAAGCATCAACTTTGCGAGAACCTGGCTGGAAAACAGGAAAGAGCAAAATGCATCAAACAGTTGTTCAACGGACATGACAAATAGTTGTTGCTTAACTTATGACCAAAAAGTTCAAAAACTCTGCTCAACCACAGGCTTAGCTGGAAACTGTTGAGGGATAGGTAATTAAAAACAGAGATATTAAGCTGTGTGAATGCCGTATCTGAAGAGGGAGCCATATTCACCCCTGGCCCTTAAAATAATTTTTTTTCATCCCGTAACATTTCCTAAATCACAGCCTGTTTGGTCAGATACAGAGAAACATGGTCTACAGTCCTCAAAAACATTTGCAAGAATGAATGTTTTGGTCTTTAAGAAGCCATAATCTCTGTTGGTCAAGTCAACTCCTTCGATCAGAGTAATTTCTGTTTCCTCAAGACATCTACAAGCTTTCCTTTCTTAAGGAACTTAACTTCCTGCCTGTTTTCTTTTGTAACTTACAGGGCACACAAAGCATCTTTCGAATTCCAAGATCTCTTCACGAAACAAAGCAAATTAAAAAACAAACAAACAAACCCTTTCGTTTAGTCTGGATAAATGTCAAGTCTTACATGTCTGCGTGTGCCCAAAAAAGCCAGCGTTTAAAACCATCCGGCATTCCCTCAGATGTTGGAAGTAGCCATATTTTTCTCATTTCTTAGCCTGTCTAAGAATGTAGCCTGTCCAACTCTGGCAGTTGTCCAACTTGGCCAAGTACTTTGATGTCATTCCTTAATCCACCAATTATTTCTTTCGCAAAGGGCTCCCCGTTTAATTGACATGGTCTTACAGACCAATATTGTGCACGCTTATAAAACTTGGGGCATTCACCTTCACTGCGACACGGCTAGCAAAGAGGAGGAACCTCCATTGTTGACTTCTTTTCTTCTTCTTCTTCTTCATCCCCTAGAGATTTTTATTGGCAGACGTTCAGAGCGGGTGCTACATTACCGTGACTGATTTATACTCCCACCATTGATAGAAAATGCTATTCAGTCAACGGGGAAGGGAAAAAAGTATGGGGGAGGGGGTGAAATCCACTTGCTTTAACGGGCAATAATTCAAACTTGTAACCTTGGTCGGTCTTCCCAATGAGGCTTTCAAGAAGATGAACGGGAGCTTTCAACAGAAGTCGGAATAGATTTCAAGGTGGGCAACTTTCCCCCCCTTTTTTAATAGAGTCCAGTTTGGGGGCTTTTAAAAGCTTTCTGTTTCTGGCACGGATCTAATTTGGATGGATCCCCTTCCCTTTTTTGGGGGGGGATCTGAAGAAGAGATGGGATATTTTCCAATGGATCCCAGATCATGTCCTGGCTTTGAGTTGGAGGCTGTAGTCAATTCTGAGCTTTCTGTTTCTGGCATGGAAAAGAAGATCTACGTTTTGATGGATGCCCTTCCCTTTTCTCCCTTCTTTAGGAGATCTGAAGAACAGATGGGATCCCTTTTCTACTTTTTCCCAAAGAATCCTGGATGATTTCCTTGCCTTGGGCTGCAGTTAATGCCAACAGAGGCTTAGAGAAACAAGCAGAGGTCTCGTGATTCTCCTTAAGACATCTGGATAGGAAGACTTATTCCATGTTGTTGGAATGCATCGCGGGGATGCAGAAGAAAATATGGAAGTGGGAAAGGATAAGGAGAAAAAAAACGATAAGAAATTTGAGAGACTGTGAGGTCCTCGTCAGAGATATGAAGCAATTCCTGGAATCAGACGGGAAATGAAGTCTATGTTCAGTTTCCAATATGGAAGCTTAAGAAGACTCAAGCGAAGATGTTCAGATGGAGCTACTGAAGGAATCACCAGCAGATGCTGTATTCTCAGTCCTTCTCAAGCCACGAATTTCAGAGAAACTCTCTGTGTGAGATTGTCTATGGAGATTCTCAGTCATCCAGGTCATGGATGAAGAAGTTCTGAAGAAGCTTCTTGGATGAGAAGCGAAACGTCTTCAAGGAAATGAGAAGCGAGACGTCTTCAAGGAAAAACAAAGGACGTCCGATTGCCTCTTAAAAAAGCATATTTGGGTCTCCGTGGGAATCTTTTCTTCTATGCAAAATCTCTCTACCCTGGTTGAGACCATCAAATTCTGGCAACAGCCTTTGTAAGACCAGCCAAATGTTGCCAGGAGTACTTTCAAATTTTGAACTACAGTAATTATAATGTGGGATGAAATACGTTAAGACTTAGATTTATTTTTTTCTAAAAAAAATAAATAAGGTGAATTATTGACTGCCACCAAGTTAACCTTTAAGACTGGATTTGGACTCAGTTGTTAAAAAGCCTAGCACGTGGATGCAAAACCTTTTTCCTCAGATGTCCCAGCAGTTTGAATCACTGCAGTGGTGAGTTGCTGCCGGTTCGGACTGGTTCTATAGAACCGGTAGCGGAAATTTCCCGCCGCTCGCCGAACCGGCAGCGATGACCGGCGGTCCACGCCTCCGAACCGGTCCTCTGGTTGCCGCAGATTGCCAAAAAACCCTCAGCGCACGCGCAAAGGTTTCTGCGCATGCGCAGAGGGTCATTTCCAGGACGGGACGTGCGTGTGTGCAAAATGTGCACTTCTGTCATGATGCGAACCAGCAGGGAAGATAAGTAGAACCCACTCCTGAATCACTGATATATCATTTTTTGAAGTTATAGGATTATATAAGGGAATGCAGCTACGAGTGATTCTCCTCTCAATTATCTAGTACGAATGAAATATTATTCTGGAGAGATAATGACACAAAATGGTATTTACATGGTTAGATGTACTGATGTTTTTCGTGGATAAATTTCCTCAAATCCCTCCCCCCGTGACATTTACAGTTAAACTGTTAACTTTAGTAGGAGTTTCCTTAAGTTTGCCCCTGAAGTTTATTCCTTTATACAAAGTCCTTTTCAAGAAGAGGCTGGACTGCCATTGGTCAGAAATGGTATAGGGTCTCCTGCTTGGGCAGGGGGGTTGGACTAGATGACCTACAAGGTCCCTTCCAACTCTGTTAATCTGAATATTGTAGATGTTTGCAAAAAATATAAAATGAAAAAAATGAAAATGGCATTAGCCAATATCCAGTTTAAAAAGAAATAAAAAAGCAATTAATGCAATAGAGTCTACCTAAAATCAAGATTGACTGAATTCCAGGATTTTTACTCACAGGTAAGGATTGGCGCTGTTCTAAACCAAACGGGCACCAGTCCAAATGGATAAAGCTTATAAATTAAATGATACGATAACTCTGTAAGGCTTACCCAAGGCTTACTGATTGTTTTTAGAAGGAAAAAAATATATATTTTGAAGTTCAAGGCGGTCTGTAATGGAAGCTGACTCTGATCTTAAAGGCTTTCTTCCCCTTATCCCTTGTGTTTTGGTTTCTTTTCTTTTCTTTTTCTTTTTGGTGTGATAAAAGAAATACACCCTGCAGCTGTTAAAAGGATTTTAATCTTGTCTTCCTTCTAATATCTTGGGTTTTAGTCCTAGCATTGGAAACATAGGTAGAGGCAGAACAACTGGCGAATCCTGTTTAAAAGCTCCTGGTAGGGATATCAACGGCTCTGTGCCTCCACTGGATGAACCACAGTGGGGAAAATACAACGGTAATTTACTATTTCTTCGACACACACATCGCCCTCCGCCCTGGGAAAACCCTTCAGCTCACCGCCCCTCCATCTGTCGCTATCAGCCAAAAAAATCTCTTCCTGCAGAAAGTTAACGGGAGGAGGACAAGAAACCCAATTCTCGAATTTGCTGCCGTCTTTTCCAACCCTTGTGTTTTTGGAAAAAGCCTTGCCTGATGAAGGGTTCTGAAGGATTTGAAAGCTCCCAAACCTTCCCCGTGACGGGTTGGTGCTCCTATTAAAGCCATTGCCCTAATGCAGATAGAAGCAGGGGTGGGCTGCTGGGGGTTCGCAGGGGTTCAGGAGAACCTCTAGCTAAGATTCTGGGGAGTTCGGAGAACCCCCAAATCCCACTCCTGGCTGGCCCCGCCCACCCCTCCCCGCCCCTCCCAGGAGTCCCCATGCGGCCCGTTTTGGATGCAGGTAAGTGCAGGGCAGATGCAGAGACTCGGGAGGGTGAAAAACAGGCCTGTTTCCAGCTTCCAGAGGGCCTCTGGAGCCTGGGGCGGCCATTTTTGCCCTCCCAGAGGCTCAAGTAAAGCATCCAGAGCCCCGGGAGGGCAAAAACGCCCCACCCCCCATGGTGTAGGAGGCCAACTAGGCCATGCCCACCATGGCCATGCCCACCCAACAACTGGGCAGAGAACCCCTTGCTAAAATTTTTGAAGCGCACCCTTGGATAAAAGACGATGCTGAATGCCTGAAGGGCTTCATTAAAACCATTCGGAGCATGGCGCATACTGCAACCCACAAAGAAGGACAGGTTTGAAAGGTAAGAAGCACATCTCAGGACCCTTGTAGTAAGGAATGAAAAACAAAACAACACCCCAATGCCTCTCTAGGTTATCCTAGGAATGGAGTCATTCTCAATGGAGTTTTCTCAGTAGGCTTGGACATGGGGTCATCTTAGACGAGAACCCTCCAGCTCCGTGTCTCAGCCTTGGCAATTTTAAGACCTCTGGACTTCAATTCCCAGAATTCCCCAGCCAGCACATGCTGGGATAGAGTGAAACCTTGCTTTAACAAAATGATTTAGCAGACAAGACTCTAGATGCGAAATAAGTTTTGTTTAGACACCCCTCTGAAACAGCTCGCAAGCCCGCCCCTTTCCCAAGAAGTCTAGAGGAGACAATTTCAACGTATCTCTGAGCAATGATGATATCCTTATGAAAATGAGGCAATGAGGGTCAACGCATGTCATCTGCATAACATTACAGCTTCACTCACATAAGGACAATTGGCCTCATTTCCATCATGAAATTCATTGACGTGGTAATTACGGTTGCATCTAATGGACATCCTCCACTCACAAATGGGTCAATTAAATGAGATTACCTTGCACCATAGTTGAATCTATGGTAATTCGTGGAGATGCCCCACATATTTAGAATAACAAAAAAACATCTCACCCTTAATTCTTTTTAGATTAGAGAGAGAGAGAGAGAGAGAGAGAGATTGGAATGAGTCCTACAGCGTGGATTGCTGGATACCTTTTTCATTTTAAAAGATTTCCATGGGTGTAAAATAGATTTAAAAAGGGCATGGCTGCAGCCCCTCAAAAATGGAGATCCACAAAGCGGAATTGCAAAACGTTGACAGCTTACTGGCCTCTCTGTAGAGATCTCCCAAAGTCTTTTGTTATACATGTGTATGTGCGTGTCGGTGTCTATGGCAGCGTGGAAATGCTTGACGTGACCCTTGTTTAAGGACCACACTTCTGCGATTGTAACAATGACCTTCTTGTCAAGTAACAAGTCAGGACTAAGCTGAGAATAGGGATGGTTTGTCTCAGAAGGACAACATTGTGTTGGGAAGAAGGAGTTTCTCTGTATTAATTGGCAGGCGTGAGAACTTTCAGAAAGGGGCCCTCAAAATGTTCTGAACCCTTTCTCTCCAGATATACTTCTGGATCAAAGTGCAATACTGCAGGGAACGACCATTCTGTAGGTTACAGATGGCAATATTGGCAGGATCTAGAAGTTCGTAGACCAAGGAAATAACCGAGGCTGGTTCAACACGAGGATCACGTACCCTGCTTGGAAGCTACATTTTCCATTTTATGGCAATTCCACTTCGGACAGATAGAATAGTTCGTGTTTTGTATAAGACAGAAAGAGAGACGGCAACAAAATTAAACTCTATGGATACAGTTACAGGAGGAAGTGGCTGTCCATTGGGGATCACCTGGGTGCCGATGAAGGAAACGGGATGGAGTTGTGACAGGGGGGCATGGCCATCACTACAACAAGTGTGCTTCAATGCGAAGCCAATGGAGTCCTTGACGAATGTAACGGACCAAGTTGGTCATACTGCTGTGTTGTGTCAATGGACCCATCACCAAGTCCAAGTCTATGAAGAACTCTGAAAAACAGGAAGAAGTGTTATTTTCTGCTCATCTACCGATTCCAAGTGGCATGGAATTTATTGGTTAGCTTTCTATGATCCCAATTTTCTTCTCCCTCCCTCCCTCCCTCCCTCCCCCCCCCTCTCTCTCCCCCCATATCTATCCGTCTTCCATCTGTCATCTATTTATATATCTGTCATCTATGTGTCTGTTTATCTTGTGTCTTGTCTTGTCTTGTCTTGTCTTATCATCTTCTCATCTATCTATCATCTATCTATCTATCTATCTATCTATCTATCTATCTATCTATCTATCTATCTATCTATCTATCTATCTATCTATCTATCTATCTATCTATCCATCCATCCATCCATCCATCCATCCATATCTATCCGTCTTCCATCTGTCATCTATTTATATATCTGTCATCTATGAGTCTGTTTATTTTATCTTATCTTATCTTATCTTATCTTATCTTATCTTATCTTATCTTATCTTATCTTATCTTATCTTATCATCTTATCTAATCTAAATCTAATCTAATCTAATCTTATCTTCTCATCTATCTATCTATCTATCTATCTATCTATCTATCTATCTATCTATCTATCTATCTATCTATCTATCTATCCATCCATCCATCTATCTATCTATCTATGTACTATCTATCTATCTATCTTCTATCTATCATCTATCTATCTCTATCTTTATCTCTCTCTCCCTCTCTCCCTCTCATATCTATCTATCTATCTATCTATCTATCTATCTATCTATCTATCTATCTATCTATCTATCTATCTATCTATCTATCTATCTATCTATCTATCTATCTATCTATCTATCTATCTATCTATCTATCTATCTATCTATCTATTCCAGGGGTCGGGAACCTTTTTGACTAAGAGAGCCATGAAAGCAAAAAATTTGGAAATTTATTTCAGTGAGAGCCATATATGGCGGCGGTTGGGGCGCGGAGAGAAATAAAAGAAATCTCTGCCTTAAACTCCACCAGCTTTAAGCACAGAAGCACCCGGGTTCGAGGGCGTAGAAACAGACCCCCCAAATCAGAAAAGAACAAGGGTGACGGAGGGAGAGAGAAGGGGAAAAACCCCAAGTCGCTGGCCGCAGGGCAAGAGAGGAGAGGGGGAAAGCCCCAGGAAAGAGGACTTGGCAGCGCGTCCCTCTCTTCCTGCCCCTCCTTCCTCGCTTCCCTTCCTCTCCCTCTCCTTCTTTCTCTCCCTCCCCAGCGCCTCGCGCACGCCTCCCCTCCGCCCGTCCCTCAGTTAACAAGGCCCCTCTCCCCCTATTGCTCTCGCACGCTCTCTCCTTTCTCCCACCTCAACCCCCCCCCCAAGATACACACACACACACACACACACACTCGCCAAAAAAGGGGGGGAGAGAGAAAGGAAAAAAGGAGGGAAAGGGGGGGAAATATAGCGAGTGAGCCCTGGCGCTAATTCCCGCCCGGCGCAGGCTAATAGGCTCCCTCGAAGGTGGCGGGAGCGCAAGGGGGCGCCGAGCCGGGCAGAGGCGCTCGTCGCTGGCTGCCCAACTTGGATGATGACCATGACTACGATGGCTGAAGGGCTGGAAGCGCAAGACTCGTCTAAATCTGCCTTCATGGAGTTCGGGCAGCAGCCGCAGCCACCGCCGCCGGCGCCTCAGCAGCCTCCCCAACCGCCACTGCCGCCGCCGCCACCTCCAGTGGCACAGGCGCCCGGCGGCTCCTCACACTCAGCGCAGCAGCAGCAGCAGCAGCAGCAGCAGCAGCAGACCTCGCCGGCGGCGGCCATGGCGGGCGCCCACTACCCGCTCCATTGCCTGCACTCGGCGGCGCCGGCCTCGCATTCGCACCCGCACCACCAACATCCGCACCCGCACCACCACCACCACCACCATCACCACGCCACCACTGGCGGCGGTTGCGGCGCGGAGCTTCTCCCACCTGCTTTCCCGTCCCGGCTGAACGCCGCCATTTGGGTTATTTTTCCCTCTGTGCATGCGCGCGCATGCACAGAGGGAAAAATAACCCAAATGATTGTGGTCAGCCGGGACGGGAAAGCAGTGATTGTGTTCAGCCGGGACGGGAAAGCGGGCAGGAGAAGCTCCGCGCCGCAACCGCCGCCAGTTCCATCGGCTATACGCCGAAGGACTGGCCCGGGCGAACCGGGAGGATTTCACCCCTGCTGCGAGCCATATGCAATCATCAAAAGAGCCACATCTGGCTCGCGAGCCATAGGTTCCCGACCCCTGATCTATTCTATCATCTTGGAACTGATATCTACTGGGCTTGTAGTATTTCAGAATGTCTAGTTTTGAACAGAATAAGGCAGGGATCAATGGATGAAACCTTGGCAAGAGTGCTAAATTTCCACGTTCTTGTCTGAGTTCAGACATGGGCCCATATATAATAGCAAGTACTGGCCCTCTAGTGAGCCTTTATATTTTATAAGGGGGGGGGTGTTGTTATGTAGCTTGGTCTTTTACTTGGCTCTCTTTAAGAGAGGCCTTAAAGGAACAGGGCACCACCCTGTCCTCTCACACGCCCTTTTCTCAAATCCTCTTCACACCTGGAGCCCTGGCAGATATGCTCCACAGGATTAGTCTATGAGGAAGAAAAACAGAAACGTTCTGGGTCTTCCCATCCATTGATTGCCCCCTTTGGTGAAGAGTAATCCTCACCCCAAACAGTAACAAAGCGAATCAGTGAACCAGCATGTTCTATTAACCCGCAGGATAAGAGATGCTGGCTCTAGTCATTATCAACGTAGCCTCAGCAGAATCTCCAAGCAGAGAGAGAAGGAGGAGGAGGAGGGGATACCTTTGTTTTCTTTTGTCAGTTTGTCGGCCATGTCCCAATGTTCGTAGCTCCGCAAGACGTTGTTGGTGATGTTGACGTGGCTGGCGGCCATGTGGTGGATCCGTTGGGGGATGCTGACAGTCCCCACCGAAGAGGAGCCTGCCGTGCTTGTGGTGCTTCCAAGGTTGCTGATGGGCGAGGGGCTCAGAGACATAGGGGATGGTGTTTCTGTGCTCCTGGGAAAAGGATAAAGACCTGGTTGATTTGATTTCTATCACACCTTGGGTTGTGAATCTAGTCAACATGATCCAACAAGTCTAAGTGGAGAGTCCTTGGTGGTCTCTGAGCTTGGATAAATGTCTATGGAGATTCTCAATCATCCAACTCACGGTTGACCCAAAGTTGCTTTTTCCAAAAGGCAACTGGACTTCCTTGGGTTTTCCTTGGAAAACATCTCACTTCTCATCCAAGACGCTTCCTCAGGTCTTCTTCAGAACTGAAAAAAGTTTCTTGGATGTGAAATGAAATGTTTTCATAGCAAAAACCAAGAAAATCCAGTTCTCTTTTGGAAAAAGCAACGTCTTCGCTTGGCTCTTTGCTTGCAGACATTTCACAACCCAACTAGGGAATATCATCCATGCTAGAAGGGAGTGAGGTTTGCTCTCTTCTTATATACAAGTGGCTTACTCTGTTAGTGGAAGTGGTCGGTGAAGAAGACCACTTGGTAATTCCTTGGAACAACCTAACCAATGTTGGATGGATTTCCCTACTTCTATCTTAGCACTGTAGCATGAAACTAAAAGTCAGAGAAAGAAACTTCAACTGTCTCTCCATAAACATTTAACTATACCTAAACATACATTTGACCTGATTCCTCCCGTCTCTAGACATGGATGATCAACCGCTATCTAGCTTCAACCCAGTTTGTTCACTGTTTCCCTCTTTGGAGGGGAAGGGATCAGGGATCTCCAAGAGATAGTTGAAAGCATATTTCCCAGAATTCCCTGGGCATTCTTAGCACGGATGCACCAGAAGGAACCTCAAACTATCAACTATTAAAATCCTAGTCAGCAATCTTGATTCAGTAGGTCTCTTTCAATATACTTGTGGAGATGCATTCCTCTTACTCAGCATAGTTTCAAGATGGCCTCAGCACCTTTTAAACAAATAAATATACAATTGCTCTAAATTCCTATCTTTTAGCCCCAAATTTCACCCAAAGTGATTTAGGGGCAATGTTCCAAAGAGAAATCTTTGATTAACCGCTGTCTTCAGTCGGATTTGTTTACTCTGTATGGTTGGTTGACTAATAAACACAAAAGTGAAGTAGGACAAACGAAAACGATTCAGGGTTCCACCCCCCCTTAAAGTCTTTCAAATTTCCCTTCATGCTGTGAAGATTATTTTCAGGCTGCTAAATTAAAAAAGAATCCAGCTAGGCAATATGTTCTCAGATCCCAAGATTCCCTACGGAAGCCAATCATGAGCCCAAAGGCTGTATCTAATTTGCATATTTTATTAACATTATTCCATTGTGCTTGACAATTAATCCGCTGGATATTGTGACAAGTGCATTTCCTGTCAGCCATTTCATTTCATTTCATTTTTCTTCAGATTGAATAGTTAGCATCTGTCTCTTGCTAATATTACCTCCAATTTTTTTTTTTGAATGCAACAGTCTACTTCGGAAAGCTGATGTGAAATCTGATAGGATTAATGTCAAACTACGATGAAGATAGAATAGAATAGAATAGAATAGAATAGAATAGAATAGAATAGAATAGAATAGAATAGAATAGAATAGAATAGAATAGAATAACAAGGTTGGAAGGGACCTTGGAGGTCTTCTAGTCCAACCCCTGCATAGGCAGGAAACCCAACACCACTTCAGATAAATAGTTATCTTAAAAACTTCCAGTGTTGGAGCATTCACAACTTCTGGAGGCAAGTTGTTCCACTGATTAATTGTTCTAACTGTCAGGAAATTTCTCCTTAGTTCTAAGTTGCTTCTCTCCTTGTTTAGTTTCCACCCATTGCTTCTTGTCCTGCCCTCAGGTGCTTTGGAGAATAGCTTGACTCCCTCTTGTTTGTGGCAACCCCTGAGATATTGGAACACTGCTATCCTGTCTCCCCTAGTCCTTCTTTTCATTAAACTAGACAAACCTAGTTCCTGTAACCGTTCTTCGTATGTTTTAGCCTCCAGTCCCCTAATCATCTTTGTTGCTCTTCTCTGCACTCTTTCTAGAGTCTCAACATCTTTTTTACATCGTGGCGACCAAAACTGGATGCAGTATTCCAAGTGTGGCCTTACCAAGGCATTATAAAGTGGTATTAACACTTCACGTGATCTTGATTCTATCCCTCTGTTTATGCAGATGATGATGGTGAATGGTGAAGAATGACAGCAGGACACTAGGGGTCAAAATATTCGTGCTAAGCACATAGCATGTAGTCTTTTATTTTCTCTAAAGTATCCATGATTTTTTCAGTCTAGCTTAGTATCAATAGATGGAGTTGGCATTTAATCTGTCCCATCTCAGTTTGAAACTGTCCTTCAAAAATTGGCCTATTCAGCAAAGAGTTAAAAATAGCCCTATGTTGGGACCTGTTAATAAGTCTCATTTTGTTCCATTGACTATTGACCATGGTGATGATGGTTGGTGGGATGCTCTTCCATCTACCACTTTTGTGGAGTATCACAAAGGTTGCTTCCCCACTGGAACTGCTACCACAGGTTGATGTGATTTCCACCAACTGAGATGAGGAGGAGACTGAAGTCACTTGTCTCTTGTCGGTGTTGGTCTATGACTGGAGAGATCATGATTCAAGGCTACCTTTAGCCAGGAAACAGAGTGAAGTTTCCTCCCTCCCTCCCTCCCTTCTTTCCTCATTTTATCCTTCCTTCCTTCCTTCCTTCCTTCCTTCCTTCCTTCCTTCCTTCCTTCCTTCCTTCCTTCCTTCCTGCCTGCCTGCCTGCCTGCCTGCCTGCCTGCCTGCCTGCCTGCCTGCCTTCCTCCCTCCCTGCCTTACTAGAAGACCTTCTCTTCTTTTCAACTCTCAACTATTGTGAGGCCTTGGGTAGGGGCAGGGGTGAAATCCTCAAAGTCTACTACTGGTTCACTTTGCGCGTGCGCATGCGCACCACAGGCACTACCTTGCAGCGCTGAAAAAGGAGCATTTTGAAGCCATCAGAGTCTGCAAAGATAAGTAGAACAGTGAGGGGGGGGATCAGCTCTGCTGCACAATTTAGATTAGCTAGAAAACAGGAAATCCGGCTTTCTAGCTAATCTAGATTGCGTGGCACAGCTGATCGTTGCACAGCTGATCGTTGCACAGCTGATCGTCGGATATACGGGTTCACCCGAACCGGTAGCATTTTTTACACTCGGTTCGGGCAAACCGGTCTGAACCGGTAGCATTTAACCTCTGGGTAGGGTGTTAGACCAGAAGACTTCCATGGTCTCTTCCAGCCCAATGATTCTGTGATAAAATTGAAGGAAAAACCTACATTATTTTGCGGGGTAAAGGGTTAGGGTTAGATTTGATATGATAGGTAGAATTTAAAATGATTTTGCTAGATGAACAACTGGAATTACAACTTTTCTGGGGAGGAACAGGAAAAGAATAGAATAATCCTAGAACAAAGGATGCTGAAAATGTGATCTTTTCACCCCATTTAGGAAACAGCCTGAATTATTGACTAATAATTGATGGGGAGAAAAAAATCAATTTTTCTACAATAGCTCAGCCCCTTTCCCTATAAACTGTTCTTAAACCCTCTTCCTGGGTGGTAGAAGGCATCACATACAGCATTAATCCTTTACTTCTGCAGGCATTCTTAGGCCTTTTAAATTCTTTGGCATCAAATCACCTGGATAGTGTTTTCTATGAAGTTGTCTTTTCTATGAAGACTTCATAGTTACCTACATGGTACTCACTAATCCTCCCACGTGTATTTCCTTTTAACACCAACAATCAGGAAAACACATGCCAGCTTAGAGTACTATGGGACAGCTGCCCCTAAGCAGAATTTTACATTCAAGCCAGACTTCAGTAACCATTTTAAAAAAAATGCATTCGAAGCTGATCAAAATTCCAAAAATCCATATAATGTGGATGTGACTTCAGAGGTATTTGATTTATCCACTGGATAGAGGGATAGAATCAAGATCACGTCAAGTGTTAATGCCACTTTATAATGCCTTCGTAAGGCCACACTTGGAATACTGCATCCAGTTTTGGTCACCACAATGTAAAAAAAGATGTTGAGACCAGTAATGGGTTTCACTTACCTTCGCTACCAGTTCAGAACTGTTAATGTGTGCACGTGGTCACTTTGCTCATGCACAGTGCTCCTGTGCATGCGCAGAACCTTCTGCGCATGCGCAGATCGTCCATGATGACGTCCAGGTGGGTGTGCGGAGCCTCCCGCCGCTGCCGCTACCGGTTCACCCAAACCGGGGTGAACCGGTAGCAATCCACCACTGGTTGAGACTCTAGAAAGAGTGCAGAGAAGAGCAACCAAGAGGATTAGGGGACTGGAGGCTCAAATATATGAAGAACGGTTGCTGGAATTGGGTATGTCTAGTTTAATGAAAAGAAGAACTACGGGTGACATGATAGCAGTCTTCCAATATCTCAGGGGCTGCCACAAAGAAGAGGGAGTCAAACTATTCTCCAAAGCACCAGAAAGCAGGACAAAAAGCAATGGTTGGAAACTAATGAAGGAGAGAATCAACGTGGAACTAAGGAGAAATTTTCTGACAGTGAGAACAATTAATCAGTGGAACAACTTGCCTCCAGAAGTTTTGGGTGCTGCAACATTGGCAGTTTTAAAGAAAAAAATTGGACAACCAATTGTCTGAAGTGGTATAGGGTTTCCTACCTGATCAGGGGGTTGGACTAGAAGACCTCCAAGGTCCCTTCCAATTCTGTTATTCTGTATTGTGTATTCTGCAGATACACATTTTATTTGCTGTAGTTTCCCTCTCCTTCACTTATGAGTAGATAAGTGGTAGATACTTATGAGTATTGGTGTTCTAAGCTCAAGATCTATTAGCCTTTCTCTCACAGAATTAGAGATCCCATTTCCCAGGGAAAAGGGATCAATGATTAAATAGAAATCAGATAAGGCCCTCTGTTTTCGATTTTGCATTGTGCAAAGGAGGCAGCAACCAAGCCCTGGGTCCTCATTTTACCCACTTCGGAAGGATGGAAGGCTGAGTCAACCTTGAGCCTGGTGAGATTCGAACTGCCAAATTGCAGGCAGCCAGCAGTCAGCAGAAGTAGTCTGCAGTACTGCACTCTAACCACTGCGCCACTGCGGCTCACTGTTGAGTTCCACTTCGGGAGATGAAACATCTTGGTCAACACGCAACATTGCTCTGCACCAGATCCATGTTATCTCAAGGGTTCTGATGGAGCAACTTCCTCCTCCTCACCTGCTTCCCCCAAGAAGCATCCTTGGCCCAGAGTTCAAGGGAAAGCCATCAAGGATGGAAAACAAATTGTCCTTCATACCCTACCGTGGCTCCCTTCTCTGTCTGCATCAGCATCTGCCCTGCCATGATGGATGACTCTGTTGTGACAATGCCTCCTGTTCTTTATGGTCTCAGACACTCATGGTGGCACGTTACTCATGGTAGACAGGCTGCGTTCAGCTTGGGTGATCTCAACGTGCGCCTGACAATAAGTGCAAGTGGCACACACCGGGTGTACAAGATCCAAATATGTATGTGGTTAATAAAATCGAGCTTCAGGTGTTGAAACCAGCTACTTTTGCACTGAATTAGACAAAGATGTTCTTCTTTGAGTTCCATAATGCTTCCAGTTTAGTAACAGCGGTTATCATATATCCATTCAATAATTGTTGGCTTTTATTACTGAAAAAAATCACAGTTGGTGGGAAAAGACAGACATTAACTTTGATCTTAAGCTTTTCTTTGTTCTTCTGGAATGGTTTCTTTGTTCTTCTGGAATGGTTTCTTTGTTCTTCTGGAATGCTCTTCCTAACCAGCTCCTTTATGGTCTTCAATTGGGTTGAAGGAGAATGTGGGATCCATCACTCTATATACATCTTCTTCTTGTTGCATTTGTCAAACATCAGCCCATGGAACATTAAACCTAATTTAACAACTGATCTTCATTGACCAATGAATGTTCCCTCTTCCCAATATCCCATTTTACAATTCCCCTCCAGGAATGAGGGATACTTACTTGCCTCCCCAAGGAGAAGGGGCCTGTGAAACTTTGGATGAATTCTGTTTAAAAAAAAAGAAAGAGAAAGAGAGGCAATGAAGTGGAAGAAAGCACAGAATGGCCTTAGCAAATCAAATAACCATTTGCATTTTTTTAAATCCAAAGGGGGGTGTTACAGGGGCCCATAAATATAATGTGCACTTCAGCACGAGTATGAATGTTTCACAGGGTTAGGTATCTATGGCAATATATTTACACACACGACACAAAGACATGGTGTTTTGTTTTGGTTTTTTTTGCAAAAGTGGCCATGTGAAAAATCACTGGTAGGATGGCACTTTCTGTCCTGAGGGACAATTAAACGGAAAACACCCTACATCCGCTTTATAAAAATTCTGGAGCCAAGCGTTGTGGTGGAGGCCTTAAAGTAAGGGTTTTTTTGGAGGGGGGGGGAAGTAATTTTGCAAAAAAAAAAAATCTTGTATCCAAAGTCACCCTTTATTTGTCTTTGGGGGGGAATGGTTCCTTTGAAGGGATCTCTGCAGGAGAATCCACCCCACTCTCTCCTATCCCTGTTCCTTCCCAAACCCTTCATGACAAGATTTCAGTGCCAGGGGTGGGATTCAGCCGATTCGGCCTGGTTCAACTGAAGCGATTGTTAATTTTGTGTGCAGTTCGGAGAATTGGCTGATCCCACCACTGGCTGGCCCCGCCCCTTGCCCCTCCCCTCCCACCCACTGCTCGCCTCGGCCGGCATCTCCTGAGGCCGTTTCACCCTTTATAACCTTTAGTGGCTGAATACAGTAATAAACTGTTGTGTCCCAGCTGCAAAAACATGGTCTCTCTCTCTCTCTCTCTCTCTCTCTCTCTCTCTCTCTCTCTCTCTCTCTCTCTCTCTCTCTCTCTCTCTCTCTCTCTCTCTCTCTCTCTCTCTCTCTCTCTCCCTCTCCCTCTCCCTCTCCCTCTCCCTCCCTCCCCCTCTCCCCCTCCCTCCCTCCCTCCCCCCTCTCTCTCCCTCTCTCCCCCCTCCCTCCCTCTCTCCCTCCCTCTCTCTCCTTTCTGCATAAAAAGCAATTAAATGTCATTTACCTTAAAATATTCCATCAAGGATCTGGAATACTTCATTGCATGATCCTTCTTCAGTTTAAACATTCTCAGATAGAGAAGGGATAAGCAGCGGTAGCTATAGTAATTTGGAAACACACACAAACACAAACTTGACGTTATTTCCCAAAGATGTGATCGGTGGGCACCAACCACAGTGGAAAACCACGTTGGGTTAGTACTGACCTATTTTTAAAATGATTTTTATTACAAGTTTTTACAATGAGGCAAGAGACAAGATAGGGAAAGAAAAAAAGAAAGAAAGAGAAAGAAAGAAAGGGAAAGGAAGGAAGGAAGGAAGGAAAGAAAGAAAGAAGGAAAGGGAAAGAGAAAGAAAGGAGGAAGGAAAGAAAGAAAAAGAAGGAAGGAAGGAAGGAAGGGAGGAAGGAAAGAAAGAAAGAAAAAGAAGGAAGGAAGGAAGGAAGGAAGGAAGGGAGGGAGGGAGGAAGGAAGGAAAGGTAGTAAAAGAAAAAAAGTGACGAGAGAGTCACATAAATATAGATATTTCAGTATTCCACTTGTTTATGTTTAATGACTGAAGTTACAAAAGTGACTTACAACAAGTACTCACACTTACAACTGTTCCTGAATCCCCACAGTCATGTGATCCAAATTTGGGCACTTGGCAACCGGCTTGTATTTATAATGGTTGCAACATCCAGGAGTCATATCAGGGGTGGGTTCTAACTTACCTCGCTGCCGGTTCGCTTCCTCCCGCGCTGCAGTGCTGAAAAATCCGGGGGGGGGGGAGGCCGAAAACAAGATGGCGACGCAAGCGCAGTGCGGGAAAAAAACTCCCCCAAAAATAAATAAATAAAAAATAAAAAAATAAATAAAAATTTAAAAAAAATTCAGAACTGGGAGGAACCCACCTCTGGGTCATATGATCGTAATTTGTGACCTCAACTGGCTTCTGGCAAACAAAGTTAGTGCGAAAGCTAGTTTCACTTACCAACCATGGCTTAACTCAATGAATGCAGTGATTTGCTTAAGAACTGTGAAAGCAAAGTTTGCACAGGGCTCCCTTAGTAACTGTCCTGCTTAGCAACAGAAATTCTACTCCCAAATCCGGTTGTAAGTGGAGGATTGCTTGTAAGGAAAAGAGTGAGGAAGAGGCAGATGAAGGGAGTCCCGGGGGAGGAGGACAGAGGAGGAGGAAGAAATGGCAAGCAATACTGAGGGAAGAGAGAGAAGTCGGAAGAGTCTAAATTCTGGTCTTCAATGGAAGCCTTAATCAACTTTAATAACAAGACAATTGAGAAAGAAGGACAATGTCTCACCAGAGGACTGCAAGTTTCTTGTCTCCTTCCGTGGCAGAAGACCCCGTGAAGTTCTTAAGTCTCATGGCATACCTTCAAAGAGAGATGGAAGACAAGAGGTTGAACAGGTGACATCAAGGAACAACAGTGGTACCCACAGACACAACTTAATGATCTCAGAGTTGTAAACAAGCAGCAGGGCATCCACTGCCCTTCAAGAGAGCAGCTGCTACCCTTGATAAACACCGTACGAGAAATATCTTCACTCAATCAGAGTAGAGTTGAAAGGGACCTTGGAGATCTTCTAGTCCAACCCCCTGCTCAAGCAGGAGCCCCTATACCAGTGATGGCGAACCTATGGCACGCGTGCCACAGGTGGCACGCGGAGCCATATCTGCCGGCACGCGAGCTGTTGCCTAGCTCAGATCCAGCGTGCATGTGCATGCCGGCCAGCTGATTTTTGACTCACATGGAGGCTCTGAGAGGGCATTTTCAGCTTCTGGAGGGCCTCCGGGGGGACAGGGGAGGGCGTTTTGGAGACTGGGGAACCTCTGGAGCCTGGGGAGGGTGAAAATCGGGCCTACCGGGCTCACCAGAAGTTGGGAAAAGGGTCATTTCCGGCCTCCAGAGGGCCTCCAGGGGGGGGGGCGGGGGAGGTCATTTTCGCCCTCCCCGGGCATTGAATTATGGGTGTGGGCACTCGCGCACGATAGCGCACATGCATGCAGTTTCGGCACCCGAGGAAAAAAAGTTTCGCCATCACTGCCCTATACTATTCCAGACAAGTAACCTTCCAATCTCTTAAAAGCATCCAATGATGAAGCACCCACAACTTCTTGTGGCAAGCTGTTCCACTGGTTAATTGTCCTCACTGTTAGGAAGTTTCTCCTTAATTCCAGGTTGCTTCTCTCCTTGATTAGTTTCCATCCATTGCTTCTTGTCCTGGTCTGTCTGTCTGTCTGTCTGTCTGTCTGTCTGTCTGTCTGTCTGTCTGTCTGTCTGTCTGTCTCTCTCTCTCTCTCATCATCATCATCTATCTACAGTATCTATCATCTATCTATCTATCATCTATCTATCTATCTATCTATCTATCTATCTATCTATCTATCTATCTATCTATCTATCTATCTATCTATCTATCTATCTATCTATCTATCTATCTATCTATCTATCTATCTATCTATCATCTTTATCTATCTTCACCCTCACTTCTCTGGAGCTTTTCACTCCCATGTTCCCTGCACACTCAGCCTTCTGAAAATCAGATCACCATCCCATAAAAATCATTGTTCTGAGCCTTAATACAATTTCACAGTGCTTATGTTAAGAATAAGTAATAGAGTTCACTCTCGCGTAAGAAAGTTTTAAGGTATTCTGGCAACTTCATTTACCAGGGAATAGTGGAGTGTAGTTGAATGGCAGTGTGTTGACCACACTAGTGTGCTGTCACACCCATCACTATTATGATATGCAGGTTATAGAAGCTCCTTTTGATCTATGTTGGCTGGGGAATTCTGGGAGTTGAAGACTGCAAGTCTTAAAGTTGCCAGTTTTGGAGAGAACTTTCTGCTTGGTGACACTATACAGATATTTTCAGAAAATAAATATACAAACACTTTTATTGACTATAAACTGGATGCGTTTCTGCTCTTCCCTCTTCCTTTCTGGTCATATCTAAACAAATGTTTGCAAGCTGAAGCCCTTATCTGCCAAAATTCATTCTGGGACAATTATTTTACGGCTAATTGATAAATTCTAAAAAGGCAGGATTTATAACCAAAACCTCAACGGTCTCCCTTTAATATTAATTAATATCAAACTAACCCTTTCCGAGATAAATGTGACAGCCCAACACTGAAATTATGATGCTTTAACTGCCATCCACTGCATTTAAAATTTAATTATATGAATATTGCAAATTATACAACACCCTTATTATCCCCTAACAGGCCTAATTTATAAGAACAGGGTCCATCAATTATAAATTTTCCGTGGTGTTCGTAAAATGGCGGAAAGGACTAATTATGATGGCTTCTGAGTTGACGATGCCTTGGACTAACCATTAATCAGGTCAGAACTATCCTTAAAAAAAAACCCAAAATGAAGCAATTTCTAATTATACATAGAATCACAGAAAAGGCATTAACCTGATGAGTTCCACCGTCTCAGAGTACATGGTGTACGGAGATTTCGCCTCTAACGGATCGCGCTCCATAGCATTCCCGCATTCAATGAAGGAGATTGCCGCGTCGGCATAATTCACTGCTTTGCCAAATTTTTCCAGCTGAAAAACAAAAGGAATTTGAAACGATGCTTTGGTTTGGTCTTCAAGATTGGTTAAGAGCGACATGTTTCATTTCGGCTAGAAATCTGGGCCCTTGTGTGCGTTCCTGTTTTGTAGCGCCTGGGAGCCCCTCCTTCCCAATCTGGACCAGAGGTGGGTTCCTACCGGTTCTAACCGGTTCTTTAGAACCATTACTAACTCGGTGATGACGTCACGGAGCCGGTTCTGTCGGTGTCTCCGTAGGCGCCGCCACCTTGGATTTTGCTTCTGCGCATGCCCAGAAGCTAATTTGTGCTGCGCATGCGCAGAAGCTATTTTTTGTTTGCTGTGGGCGCGTGGGTGCACAAAGCGCGCATGTGCGCACAGCGCGACCCTGAGCGAACCGGCAGCAAAAGGATCCAGAATCCACCCCTGATCTGGATACAGGTAGGTCTCAACTTATGACCGCAATGGAGCCCCAAATTTCTGTTGCTAAGTGAGACGTTTGTTAAACGACTTTTGCCCCACTTTCTTGCCACGGCTGTTAAGTGAATCGCTGCAGCAGTTAAGTTAGTACGATAGTTGTTAAGTGAATCTGGCTTCCCCACTGACTTTGCTTGTCAGAAGCTCTCAAAAAGTGATCACGTGACCCTGGGACACTGCAGCCGTCATAAATTTGAGTCAATGGCCAAGTGTCTGAATTTTGATCACATGACATGGGCATGCTGTAACGGTCATAAGTGTGAACTGTTGGAAGTCAAGGACTACCTGAATTCATATATCAATGGCAGCAGCTACAGCTTCCCTTGGTATGGAGAACATCATAAGACAGCTGGAAGATCTTCAAAAGCTTAAGGTGCTCCCTAGATCTCCATTTTTTTTTTTACCAAATTACAATTTTTAGTACAACGAAAAATATATATGTACGTAATAAGGGAGACACCTTATTAAGTGGGTCCCCCCCCAGTTTTAACATGTTAGGCCAGAAATCATTCAACTTCTATCAGAAACTATGGTAGAAACCAATCAGAACTTAACACGAGATGTGATTTTAGTCACTGATTTCTGTTCAGTGCCACTTTTGTTGGGCGGCTTGTGTAGGCCTTGGCTACCCTACTGGGGCAGACATATCCCTTGACGCTTACTCAAGGCTGCTTCGTTCAATGATGAAGATATGGTTGGTTTCCTGCTCTGGGCAGCTTTGAGCTTTCTGGTGGCAACAGAATAACAGAGTTGGAAGGGATCTTGGAGGTCTTCTAGTCCAACCCCCTGCTCAGGCAGGAAACCCTATACCATGTCAGACAAATGGTTGTCCAAACTCTTCTTAAAAACCTCCAGTGTTGGAGCATTCACAACTTCTGGAGGCAAGTTGTTCCACTGATTAATTGTTCTAACTGTCAGGATATTTCTCCTTAGTTCTAGGTTGCTTCTCTCCTTGATTAGTTTCCATCCATTACTTCTTGTTCTACCCTCAGGTGTTTTGGAGAATAGTTTGACTCCCTCTTCTTTGGGGCAACCCCTGAGATATTGGAACATTGGTATCATGTGTCCCCTAGTCCTTCTTTTCATTAAACTAGACATACCCAGTTCCTGCAACCGTTCTTCATGTTTTAGCCTCCAGTCCCCTAATCATCTTTGTTGCTCTTCTCTGCACTCTTTCTAGAGTCTCAACATCCTTTTTACATCGTGTCGACCAAAACTGGATGCCAGGTGGTCCAGAGAATTATCTGCATTACTGCCCCCATGGCGGGCATTCCTGTTAATGAACGGTGCTGTATTGCATACTAATAATTAGCATAATTTAATGCACCGTTAATAAGGCTCACAAATTTGTTGCAATCCTCTTTGGCATATGAATTCTCTGCTGAATCAGCCACCCAACCAGGTAGAGTGAAAGGGACACTGAGGGACTTACCAGAGCATCTGCCTTATGTTTGAGCTTTTTGGCTTCTTGCATATAATAATCAGCATTGTGAAGCCTAGGAAGACACAACAACAGCGGTCAGAAGAAGAAGCGGTCAGAAGAAGAAGCTCTTGCATTGGCCTGATCTAGACTTCATGCTTACAGGGCTTGCCTTAATCCTGCCCATCATCTAAAATAATAATAATTGTTAGGACTCTGTCCAAACGGTTGGGTTTGCTAATATATAAACAAGCCACAAATCAATGTTTATGTGAATATAGGTAACATTGCTTTAAATGCATTGTAAGTTTTCTGATTACTATAAAAGGGAGCTAGAGAACAGGCTCGCTCTCCCTGCTGACTCTCTCTGCTGATTGTCTCTGCTGATTCACTGCTGATTCATTGAGTAATTGACTTTGTGTCTGTGAAAGTACTGTGAAGAGCTGCTGTGTATAGCGTAACTATCTGTGATAGTATAGATTTGTTTGTTAGCTGTAATCTTTGTTTGCTAATTAAGACAAAGATAGGCTGGTCAGAAGATTCTTTGTATTGACTGACTTAACGTGTATGACTTGGACTTCTTATTTGGACTTTACTAATTCTTTGAGTAAACTATTTGTCTATACTTTAAACGTATCTGTTTATTGACTGAATCATATCAACTCATATCAACTGCAACATCACGTTTTGCTGTTCACGTGCTTAAGAGCACAAATTCCTTAACAATAATAATAATCATGTAAATATACATAGCACTCTGCTTTCTTCACTCTTGTGACTCATTCCAGAAGCTAAGAAGTATAGACTCTGGAAAATATTTGGGCGGGAGACCAGTTGGGAATCTGAGAGCTGTGGACCAGACTGGGAAGTCAAAAGAACATCTTGAAAGAAGCTGACTCCAAAAGACTTCTGCTAAATGTATCAAGATTCCCAACTTCTAAATACACGGACAGTAAGTTTTCTTCCCCTACAAATGTGTTTCTTCATTTGTCCAATCTCTAGTCATTGCACAACGTTCCTCCAGCTTCTGTCTTTGCAACATCAGATTAGACAATTATAGGACCTGGATCATTTAGAAGGCTAACCTTTTAGAAGGCCACCTCAAGCGCCGAGGTGGCACAGTGGTTAAAGAGCAGCACTGCAGTTCAGCAGTTCAGCTGTTCAAATCTCACCGGCTCAAGGTTGACTCAGCCTTCCGTCCTTCTGAGGTCGGTAAAATGAGGACCCAGGTTGTTGGGGGCAATATGCTGAACTCTGTAAACCGCTTAGAGAGGGCTGTAAAGCACTATGAAGCGGTATATAAGTCTAAGTGCTATTGCTATTGCTAAGTGCTAAATGGCCAGGTGGATTTTTAGTCTAGTCTGAATTTCATTCAAAACTGGGCCAGAATTGGGAAAACCCAACTGTATGTCCTGCTAAAGGACAAATGCCAACTGAGTGACTTTGGGTCGGTCTCTCTCAGTTCTAGGAAGAAGGTAAGGGCAAACAATTTCTGAAAATGTTGCCCAGAGAACCGCAGGGTTCTGTCCATGTGGCTGTAGGAGTCACAACTTATTCAAGGCCCCCAAATTCAACGCAACTCAACCCAGTCAAAACTCAGGCCATGTACAACAAGAACATTCTGAGGCTAAAGTAGCTCAAAGCAATGCAAAATTTGCTCCAAGCCAACCAAAAATACGAATACCGTCATAATCAATAAGTAACTAACATATCATCAAACGTTATCTTGGGTCTTCTCAATTCAGAATTCCCATTGGTGAAGGTGGGACTTGTCAACCAGAGATCGTTGTCAAGATGGCTGGATTCCAGCAAAGGATTCAAAGGCCTGCTGTGAGTATCTTCTTCCTGCAGAAAGCAATTTTAATTAGCCGCCTCAGACTTCACGCTAAGAATACCTTTACACGTCCCGTCATGCGAGCGCGCGTGCCTTGAAATTAAAATCCAGCTCTTTGTTGTCTTGGGCTGCCTGTCGCTAAGTCAAGCTCAGCAAATTAATTAAGTGCAATCGGCTCCATACTGCTCCCATGCCCAGCATCATTAACACCCACTTCTTCCAAGGTGTAAATGTCAGCATGGGTGCCTTGTAGCATCGCTGGCTTATTAAAATTAAAATGGGAGGCAAACAGCAAAACAGTGAACATTCACAAGTATCCAACAATTAGGCCGGGTGCCAGACGAGAGCAGAAGGCTTGCCACTGGAAAAGATAACTCTTGAATCCCCTGACCTTTTACAATCAGAGAAGGTAAACCACAGATTAAAGATCAGTGCTGTGCAGCTCCTCTTGAATTTTGCATGACCAAGGTCAGCATGGTCCAAAATAGTTGGCGTAGAAAATTTCAAGGAGGACGATGGGTGGCTAAAAGGGGTAAGGATCTTGGTTCTCCCCCCTTTATCATGGTATTGGTTGTGAAACCATTTAACTAATTTAGGGGCTCTAACCCCTCTAATATAGGGGATTAATTTAGGGGCATTGATTAACCCATTCGTTTTGGACAGCGGAAAAATCAAAGAAAAACTTCCACACCACCAAATATTGTAGATTTGCTCAATGTCTTCAGGAATCTAGGATTTCCTTAACTTCAAAGCAGGGGTGAAATGCTACCGGTTTGGACCGGTTCGCCCGAATGGGTAGTAAAAATGCTACCGGTTCAGGTGAACTGGTATTTCCAATGATCAGCTGGGCAATGATCAGCTGTGACGCGCAATTTATATTAGCTAGAATCATCGGATTTCCTGCTTTCTAGCTAATCTAAATCGCGTGGCACAGCGGATTTCCCCCCTCGTCGTTCTACTTACCTTTGCAGACTCGGAAGGCTTCAAAATGTTCCGTTTTTAGCACTGCATGGGCGCCACCGGCGCACGAAGTGCGCGCTCAGTAGCAGACTCACAGAACCAGTAGCAGACTTCAGAGGATTTCACCGCTGCTTCAAAGTGTTGTCCACCCTCCACCATAAATGGCTCTAGTGTAAGGATAGGAACTGGTCCAAGTGGGAAAGTCACTTCGACACTTACACTGATTCCCTTGGAGTTGACGGAAGACTTGTTCTCATTCTTCCTGTGTTTGGAGCAGGTGTTGGTCTGCAAGGAGCTTGGTAGGGAGTTCTCTTGGTTGAAAGGGTTGCTGTCCATGATGTTATGCCGCGGAGCTGTCTCGTCCATCAGAGGAGACAACGGAGGTGGGAAGAGCTTTTCTTCTCTCTTTTTGGTCACTTTTTTCATGGAGTTGCTTCTGTCAAAGAAGAACCGAAGCCAACAATTTTAGCAAACATATCGAGGCAGCCCTCAACTCACCACCATTCCTTTTAGTGGCCGTTTGAAGTTACAACGGCACTGAAAAAAGTGACTTATTATGACCGTTTCCCACATTTAGGACTGTCGCACCATCCCTACTGTTAGAATATTCATAACTGGGAGAGCCATGTGAACAAAGTCAGCCAATAGATTAGCATAGTAACTCGGTCAGCCAATTAGAGTAAAGTGCTACTGAGCATGTGCAAGAACTAAGCTTTGAGCTGGGTATTTTTCCAGTCTCTAATGTGTCTCCATTATGTCTCCATTGTGTGTACTTGTCTACAGAAAGTCTCTGTAAGAAGTATGTTTTTCAACTTGCTGTAAAGAAGAACGTGGTACTGTAAATATGTTTATTTTGACTATAAAGAAGTTATTTAACTCAGCTAAATGCAGCCAATTGTGTAAGCTTCTGATTTATTTTTCAACGGAGAAAATCTCCAACACCTACTACAGTCACGTGATCAAAATTCAGAGTCAGATAAAATCAACGGAAGCTTTCCAACTTCTGTTTCTTAGGAAGCTGTTCAGAGTTGGCCAGGATTGGGATGGGCTGTGCAAGTTGATGGACAGGCAGTCCTCGAATTACAACAGTTCATTTAGTGACCATTCAAAGTTACCATGGCACTGAAAAAAGGGTTTTTATACTCACAACTGTTGCAGCATCCCCACAGTCACGTGATTAAAAAAAATGTGGACGCTTGGCCACTGACTCGTATTTATGATAGTTGCAGTGTCCTGGGGACAGGCAATCCCTTTTGCAACCTTCTGGCAAGCAAAGTCAATGGAGAAACCAGATCCACTTAATGACTGTGTTACCAACCGAGCAGCTGTAGTGATTCACTTAAGAATTGTGGTGAGAAAGGTGATAAAACAACGACTGTCTCACTTAGCAATGAAGAAATTGTGGTCCGTAAGTCAAGGACTACCTCCTGTACCTCCTTCCCCAGGATAGGAAAATAATAATAATCCTACCCTTTAAACCTTGGATGAGAAAGGAAGGGGGAAAAAAAGAAAGAAAATAAAAGTCAAGTCAGATAGAGCCAGCTGACTCTTTAACATGTTAATCCGACCATGGATTTTTTTAAAATTCTTATTATTATTTTAGTTACTGTCCTAGTCCAGTCAATGAAGATTACTTGGATTTTAATCCTTCCTTAGTCAACTCATATTGCATTCTCCTGCCATTTACTTTTCATGATTATCGACTCAAATTTTCAATAGCAAATTAAGTCAACAAAGAATGGATGTCTCCCTCCTTAGTCAATTTAAGTCAGTGTCAAGTTTTTATAGATTTACAATATCTCAAAGGAACACATCAGACACAAACAAGCAAAAAGAAAGCAACTTGACTTCTCAAAGTCAAGAGCGGGAAATCCGATTGCCTCACCTGGCTGTATTCAACAACGCTCATCCATTTCTAATGAAAGCAGCATCCATTTCAGTTATTATTTAATTGTGGCTGTTAGCAAGTAAAAAAAATCAATTGCAGTCGCAACTGGAATGTTCTTATCATTCCTGATAATCCAGTTCTTAGAGCAGAGTTTCTGAACCTATGCAAATTCTAGAATTCCCCTCCCGGCATGGATTCTTGGAGTTGAAGTCCATAAAAAATGGACTTCAATTTATAAAAATGGACTGTTGAGGTTCCTCAACCTCAGAAGCTTTCAGATGTGTGGACTTCAACTCCCAGAATTCTCTACCCGGCATGAAATCTGGGAGCTGAAGTCCATAAAAATGGACTTCAGCCCATAAAAACGGACCGTTGAGGTTCCTCAACTTCAGCAGCTTTCAGATGTGTGGACTTCAATTCCCAGAATTCCCCACCGGCATGAATTATGGGAGCTAAAGTCCATAAAAATGGATTTCAGCCCATAAAAATGGACCATTGAGGTTCATCAACCTTAGCAACTTTTAGTTATGTGGACTTCAACTCCCAGAATTCTCCAGCCGGCATGAATTCTGGGAGCTGAAGTCCATAAAAATGGACTTCCTCAACCTTAGCCAAATTCAGATGTGTGGACTTTAACTCCCAGAATTCCCCAGTCAGCGTAGATTCTGGGATTTGAAGTCCACCAATGAAAGTTGCTGAGTGAGGAACCCTGTTTAGAATATGCACCCAAGATCACGCCAGCAAAGGGGAGGTTGTATGAATGGTGGGATAAGCACAAATGGCCACAAAGATGCAAAACCTGGATCAAAAGCAGGCCAACGTCCTGAGACTGGGTTCTAGGCCACAATTGGCCAAACTGGTCTTCATGAGGAACCATGATCATGAGTGCTAAGTCATTCAGGTGACTTCCTACTGATCCTTCTGTAAGTGTTGGGACCCTTAGAACATGAGTAATGTGATATGATACATGATATTCAAAAAGTAGCAAATGGTTAAATACGAACTTGGAGGATATTCAAAGCAGATCGCACCACGATCTTAGTCTCAGTTAAATATAACTAATAAGAAAACCAGGGGGAAGAATTACTTGGCAACTGGAAACATCTGGGACCAGGGGAAATGTAGACCTAGCATAGGGGAAATAACTATTGATGAACACAATTATATTATAACAGAGGATACCGATAGTTGCAGGGCTCAAAGGAATCAAATTAATGACCTAGAAAACAAGCTGAAATTAAGAAACATCAGGTTGGGGGCTAACTCTCTAGAGTTTGGTAAAGGCAGGAAATATAAGATTAAAAAAAAGATGATGCAAGCAGTTGGAGAAAGATAAACACACATAGCTTGAAAGATTACATTTGCATCATCCTTAAATGGATTCCACGCTTAAGTTATCGGTGCCATTTTCAGACTTAAAGATGGGAGTGTGTGTGTGTGTTAAAGAAGGCAAATTAGGACAAATTCATTTGCATTAAGTGGAGTTAGTAATTACACAGGTATAAGAGAGATTAGCAATGGGCTGGTTTTATTTCACAATGCTTTAAAAGCCATGAGTTTTAAGTTAATTGCGGGATTACTTACTCAACATAAATTTCACCGCTGTGCAACAATATGACGGGAGAGGCGGTTTCATTTTGTTGAAAAAAATATCAGTCAAAGATAAATCCTTCAAATTAAAGTTTAAAGACTAGACAGAGATAAAACCAGAGGAGGAAGGTGAAGCCATTCCTTCCTGTAGGTTGACTGCAGTAACCAGGAGTCATCATTATTTCTTAGATGAACAAAATATGGAAAATAAAGGGATACAATAAAACTAGGAATGAGTTCTATCAACGGCATGGAATTTTTGAAACGGAAAATCCTGGACTAATTCTGTTAGATCTACTGAGAAAACGTAGGGAAAACAACGTACTCTTTTATGCCGGGTATCCTATGGTTGGGTATCGGTGAAATGCAAGGTGGAAGCAAGCAGGAAACCGAAGACTCTTCTAAACGTTGTTTCTTGTTGTCTCCAAATGTGTCCACATTTTCAGACTGCTTCGATCAGAAGGAGAGAAACCAGAAACGTTACACTTCTTATCGCAACACCTTTTCAACAATGGATGAAATCCAATCGTTCTTGCCACCCAAACAGTCGTATCCCAGTGAAATCACCTTACTGGCGGGTCTAGCTACCATGAATCTCACCGACTGGGTGAGAAGAATCCCTTGAGGAACACACCCTCCCTCTTTCTGCAAGTGGTGTGGATGAGTCCTTGCGAGAGGAGAACATCGTCAAGGCTTCAGGACATCCCTCACTTCTTCTCCACTGGCCAAGCAGAGAGAAAATGGCCTGGTTTGACCGTGTTTGATCTGTGTTTGAGATCTGTGCTGTGACTAAACATGGACAACGAGCCTTCTAATGGCTCTTCTAGCTGCGTGTCTCTCTAGATCTTTTTCATGGCGTACCGGATAGATAAAATGGGACAGTTGAGAAGGTTTTGGAGTTCAACAACATGGCTGGTTGTGTGGAACATGGTGGGCAAGTTTGGAACTATCTGGGACTAAATCCAATTCCACTGGAATGAGTTGATTATGGTGTAGCTGGTCACAATAAGAGTGGGGTCAAAAACCATATTTGTGGTGAGGCAGAAGAAGTAGAACCAAGTGAGGAGATGTCTCCTTTCTCTGCTGCTGGCATCCAATTCTCCCTCCCTCCCTCTCTCTCTCTCTCCCTCCCCCCCTCCCTCTCTCATTCTCTCTCCCTCCCTCCCTCCTTCTTTCACCATTAGAAGACCTAAAAGACCAAGTTAGGGATAGATCAACATGGAGAACATCTGCCTACATGGTTGTAGAAGTCAACACTGGCTTGACAGCGCTCAATCAATCAATCAGTCAATCAATCAATCTCCTCTTTCTCTGATTTTTTCTTCTTTGCTTGCTTTCAATCACTTCTCTCCTCCAGTCATTCTTTCTCCCTTTCCACTCTCTGTTTTTTGACAGTCTTTTATCTCACTTTCTCTCTCGTTTCCCCCCATTCTCTCTCTCTCTCTCTCTCTCTCTCTCTCTCTCTCTCTCTCTCTCTCTCTCTCTCTCTCTCTCTCTCTCTCCCTCCCTCCCTCCCTCCCTCCCTCCCTCCCTCCCTCCCTCCCAAGATTTTTCTTGCCTAGACAGGGCCTTCCATCTCTGGATTGCCCAAATATGCATGAAATTAGAATGAGTGCCACTTGGCACTCTAAACTGTCCAGATTGATTCAGCTAATATTTTTAGCACCCTAGTTTAATTCTGTAAAACCTGTCAAGGATGGCTGCTTCTTCTGAAATGTCCTATTTCATCTTTAGCAAAAGAAAAAAGAAAAAAAGAGAAGAGAGATGAAGGACAGCCCTTTGTCCTAATTTATTCTCTTTTCCTTCCGGGAAAGGCTAAAAACAGGCCTTTTTTTTTTTGGTCAGCAACGACAATTGCAAGTAGATTTAAAAAACGCAAACCCAAAAATCCTGGCTGCAAATATTCAGAGTGGAGATTTCTTGCCCTGCCTCTCCTGTCCCAAAAACACATTTCGGTTTGAAGTCATATCCCCACCCTTAACAATACATCCCTGGATGTAAATCATATCAAACCCACAATAAAAGCTTTGTCTCCTGACTCCCAAAAGATTCTGCTTTGCAAGTAGTGGTTGGGGAAGGGAAAAATGCAGCAAGAAAAGAAGAAAAATAAAAAAGATGCTTATTTAAGTGAATGGCATTTTGATAAATCACAGGTGTTTATGTAACAAACACCCCCCCATTTTTTCCAATGTGCAATAAAGACAACACTCAGCAAATGTTACCAGAAAGCTTGTCTGCTTTTGACTTTGATGGATGGATGCCTATTTAAAACGGAGAGAAATCTTGTCCTAATGCTCTAAACAGTAAAAATGAAACAAAACAAAATAAAACCGACAAAGATGTAGCATTAGATTAAACCCAAGAGATGCATTTGATTACCCAAGTCTCTTTTTCGGTCTTGCAAAACTCTTTTCTAATAAGTGCTGTGCCCAAAAAATGTATTCGGCTTTTAAAAAATTATTTGTATTCAATGTGATAGGAGGAAAAAAGTAGCTTTAGAGGTTTCCTCCCCCAATATTTGAAAGTAATTGTGGTTGAAAGGATGCATATAAATAACCTGTGTTTCTTTATGTTATCCTTACTCCATTGAATGATCTACCTGGCTTTCTACTCCCACTAATCCACAATCACAGCTAAAGGAATTCACAAGGGAGGGATCACGGACATTAAAATAGGAGGTGTGTGATCAAAGCTACTCTCATTTTAATGCATGTATAATGTACATTAAGAAGGGGTGGAGCTTTGCTTTGTCTGGTTGCATCCGGCATTTTGATGAGCTGTGGTGGCGCAGTGGTTAGAGTGCAGTACTGCAGGCTATTTCTGCTGCCTGCCGGCTGCCTGCAATTTGGCAGTTCGAATCTCACCGGCTCAAGGTTGACTCAGCCTTCCATCCTTCTGAGGTCGGTAAAACGAGGACCCAAATTGTTGGGGGCAATATGCTGAACTCTGTAAACCGCTTAGAGAGGGCTGTAAAGCACTGTAAAGCGGTATATAAGTCTAAGTGCTATTGCTATTTTGACATGGTGGACAACCTCTGTGGAGGCCCCTGATCATATTGCAAGTTCTTCTCGACTCACTTCAGACATAGGTTTTAGAACAGAAGAAGGCAATTCACCAGCACACCCAAGTATGCTGTTGATATCTGGGGATAAATCCACCAGTTTGAGGCATCACCAAGTTCCCACCCAGGTTTTTTGGCCAAAGAAGAACAGAGTTGGAAGGGACCTTGGAGGTCTTCTAGTCCAACCCCCTGCTCAAGCAGGAGACCCTATAGTATTTCAGACAGATGGTTGTCCAATCTTTTCTTAAAAACCTCCAGTGTTGGAGCACCAACGCCTTCTGGAGGCCAAGATAGGTGATCTAAAAAAATGTGGGTTGATGTTTTATTCTTATTTTGAGTGGCCCTATCTTCACGATATTAAAAGACGCTTGCTCCTGGGGAGGAAAGCTATGGCAAATCTAGACAGCATACTAAAAAGCAGAGACATCACCCTGCCAACCAAAGTGCGTATAATCAAGGCTATGGTTTTCCCAGTTGCAATGGATGGCTGTGAAAGTTGGACCATAAGGAAGGCTGAGCACCAAAGAATGGAAGCCTTTGAACTATGGTGCTGGAGAAGACTCCTGCGAGTCCCTTGGACTGCAAGACGATCCAACCAGAGGAGATCAACCCTGACTGCTCTTTAGAAGGCCAGATCCTGAAGATGAAACTCAAATACTTTGGCCACCTAATGAGAAGGAAGGACTCACTGGAGAAGAGCCTAATGCTGGGAAAGATTGAGGGCAAAAGAAGAAGGGGACGACAGAGAGCGAGGTGGCTGGATGGAGTCACTGAAGCAGTCAGCGTGAGCTTAAATGGACTCCAGAGGATAGCAATAGCAATAGCAATAGCACTTTTCTTATATACCGCTTCATAGTGCTTTCCAGCCCTCTCTAAGCGGTTTACAGAGTTCAGCATATTGCCCCCAACAATCTGGGTCCTCATTTTACCGACCTCGGAAGGATGGAAGGCTGAGTCAACCTTGAGCCTAGTGAGATTTGAACAGCTGAACTGTTGAACTAGCAGTCAGCCTGCAATGGCTGCATTTAACCACTGCATGGTAGAGGACAGGAAGGCCTGGAGGAACATTGTCCACGGGATCGCGGTGGGTCGGACACGACTTCGCAACTAACAACAAAATCTTCACGAGAGGGAATAAAGGAACACTTAAGAGTAAGGAACTTACTTTGTGCTTCCTTTTGGTTTTAGCAGACGGTTTTTCAGCCGGGGGCAAGGGAGAGTCCAGCGCCTGTCTCCGATGCTTGATGTTGACCTCTCGAGGTTCCAGCTTTCCAGAGATGTTCTCAAAGTCCAGATCTTGCCCGGGAACCCGAGAGAGGAAACTCAGATCTATTTTCACCCAAAGGTACTTGAGTTCTTCTAATTCCTTCAAGGGGGACAGGGGTTCGTTCTGAACAATGGGAAGAGGTGAAAAAAACGGCTCCTCCAAATCCGGCCCGTTCTGGTCCACCGAAGTGTTGCTGTTATTGCTCATTAAGCTGCTGACACTGAGGATGTTGCTACTGGAGTCCTTGGCTTTGATGCCGCTGTCCGAGCCGCTCCCTCCCTGCAGACTCTTGGCCTGCAGGCTCTCTTCGTGGTCGGTATTGGAATCCGAGGTGGATGAATCCGTTTCCACAAACTCCCGCGACTTGGGGAAGGTTTTGCTGGGACCTCTGTACTTTTTCTTCTCCAGAGGCGGGCCGGTGGTGGCTCTAGGTTCCTTCCTCGGAGCGGTCTTCCCAGCGGCCATCTTTGCCCTCAGTTTGGCCTGTTCTGGGCTCTCTTGCGCCTCCTTTTCTTTGGGGGTGCTGCTGGTCATATTTGGTTTGGGCCAATTATAATCTTCCGCACTGGAAGTTCTTTCAACTTTTTTGGGTTGCTTCTTCCCAGTCGTCCTTTGGGGGGCCGGCTCGTTGTGCACGGGGGACTTCTGCTTGGAACTTTTCACATCGGCTGGGGTTTTCTGGGCCACCCGGGGTTTGGCTTTCTCTCGAATGGGGCTGCGGAGGGTCCTGTCTTTGGAATCGGTCAGGGACAAGCTGTTGTTAACCTTCCCTTTGTTTTGTCCTTCCATTTGAGCCCCGGTCTGGGACGGAACGCTGTTCTCCCCATGACCGTCATGTTGGTTGCTGATGATCGTCTTGTTGTGAGGATTGACTTTGTTTAACCATTTGTCCAGCTGCCATTTGTTAGCTGAGGGGGGTTCAGGCTGAGGAAGACACATTGCAAAAAAGTGACAACAAACTGATACCCTTTGTAGCCCAGCTTACTTTTCCCAAATCAGCCATGATACACGTCTTTCCAGGTGTGTAGACTTCAAATCCCAGAATTCTCATACACAGGCCAGGTTGGCTGTGGAATTCTGGGATTTGACGTCCACACACCTGTTGCCCAAGACAGGAAAAAAACTGCGTATAGACAAAATGAAAAACTACAGCAATTTAACCATTTCTTCCTGGGAGACCGTTGCAAACCATTCTTCTCTTAATGTAGGCTAAATATATATTTGCTAAATATGTAATTGTATTTTTGTAGTTATGACCCATTTCCCCCCGCTCACTATCGATTGCAATCTCAGAATATTTCCAACAAACACTATCTCAACATTTCCTAAGTGAAGAACTGTGCATCTGTTTCGTTCCACAAAGGTTTAAGGCCAATTAACAGAATAACAGAGTTGGAAGGGACCTCGGAGGTCTTCTAATCCAACCTCCTGCTCAGGCAGGAAACCCTGTACCATTTCAGACAAGTGGTTTTTCCAATCTCTTCTTAAAAGCCTCCCTTCTTAAAAACCTCCCTTCTTAAAACTTAGGATGCCATCTTTTAAATTAAAATATTTGGGCATTCTTTATTTTCCAAGGAGAAGGATGTACAGTAGATCATGTGAATGTGGCCACAGGAACCCTGCAAATGCTACTACAAAACTGGAATGTTTAGTGTGAAAAAAGGGGAAAATTATTTAATACAGGAGTACCTTTATTAATTCTTACGATTACGCTGGCTTCATCTTTGCTACATTTAAAGGCAGGCTCAGTTCAGACATACTTTTGGAGGGCAAGCTGTCAAAATCTGAATGTATATCTCAGCTTCCCCCCAAACCTACATTCGTGTAGTTAAACAAATAACTGTGTGGATTTTGGGGTGTGAACAACTATACCCCAGCTATTCAGGAAATAAGTCTGCAAGTAACTTTAAACAGATTCCAGATTTTGCTCGAAAAGTGTGGACATTTTTCATTTAAGAAGAGCTGGAATTGCCACTCGCAAACCCAATCGTTACACAGAGAGGTGAATTCTGGAGTTGGGCATTGTGGTATTTTACCTCTGGAGTTCCGCTACGTGATTCTTCATTGCATTCACTATCGCTGGAGCTGGTTTCACTGTCTGAATCAGATTCTGAAGTACTTTCAGATTCACTGGAGCTTCCGGATCCACCACTGGAATGTATGACGACAGTGTTGTGTGCTGTGGGCAATGGAAGGCCACTACAAAGGAAGGAAGGAAGGAAGGAAGGAAGGAAGGAAGGAAGGAAGGAAGAAAGAAAGAAAGAAAGAAAGAAAGAAAGAAAGAAAGAAAGAAAGAAAGAAAGAAAGAAAGAAAGAAAGAAAGAAAGAAAGAAAAAGACATATTTAAGCATTTATAAAGATTATTCCGGGACTCATAAACATATATCCTTAATTTGCTCCTTTTATACTTTTATCTCCAGTCTGCTTTCCTTCTATATTTCATATTACTCCCCTCCCTCGATCTCCCTCTCTCCCCTCTACCTTCTTCCTCCCTCCCTCTTTCCTACTTCCCTCCTCCCTCTCTCTCCTTCCTTTCTACTTCCTCTTTCCCCCTCTTATCCTTCCCTGAGTATATCTAATCATACTCCATTTTATGGTTAGCAGACTAGCAATTCAAAAATCCTAACTTCATTCCAACATTGGAGCTATTTCTTAAACTTATATCTTTCCCTTTATCTATATTTATATATTTAATATGTTCTTCCAGGTATATCTACTATTGTTCTAATGCTCCTAGGCTTGGGGTTCCTCAAAGTTCCATTTTATTAGAGATGTCATATTGACACATCTGAGAAAACCCTAATCTGAAAGCTTCACATGGTCCAATCAATGCACCGTCCCAACTGGAGATGCCTCCCAGGAACACCCCTCCAGGTGCAGGGCAGAGTGACCTTGACTCTCGGAGGAAGGAATGTTATTTTGACTATATCTCCCCATTCACACAATCCCCCCTCCCAGTTTCCCACAGCACTAAATGTGGCAGGCCTGAATATCCAATGCTCAAAATGGATTCCAGGCATGACATGTAGGACATTATGGTTACCATCAAACTGTCAAATTCAAAGAGGCAGTTTGGAGTGGGCAATAACCACAGATTTATGGGGTCCTATCTTTTATCCCACCCCGTGGGACCTTGTTCCCCCATGAAAGAGCCACGGGGAAAACCATAGGACCTAAACCCTCACTTGATTTGTTCCGTAATGTTGGCATTCCACCACGACTTAAAAAGTTCTATTGAGAAAATAAAAAAGGGGGGGATGTGTCTCCCCCTAATTTGGATGTGGTTCTTTCCTTCAATTTCTGAAGTGGTTTTGTGGTTTTGTGGTTTTGAACTAAGAAGGACATAAGGACGGATTTATAGTACGTTGTAAATTTATTATCACGAGTCAAACTGTGCTGGGGTATAGCTTGCTAAAACAAATAAGCATTCTTTAAATAATTTACCAACAGTGATGTGCCTATCTTCCCCCTCTCTTTTTATTTCATTGAGAGTTTTTTTTTTGTTAACACATTTCTAATTTATGCCCAAACGAAGGACATTAGGCAGCTCTAATATTTGGATGTAAACAGTTTAAAAATTAATTTTAATGAATGCTATGGGTTATTCTCTTCCCAGCCTTTTCCCTAAGATATACCACAAGTACAGAGATATAGGCCTATTACGATTCTCCAGAGATGCCCTAAAGGATCCTTTATCTGAAGCAGGTATTTCACTCATGCTTTTGCCAACAAAAATAAAATTCACCCAAGGAAAAAAAACAAACATTATTGCTGTTCTGAAACCCCCTTGTTTATCCATTCTTTACCCTACTGCAAAACTATAGCTTAAAGGGGAAAAAAAACTTAATATCTGGATTTATTTCACAATAAATAGAGCTTCTTGTGCTGGCCTTCTCTGATTTAGTCTCAGGATAACTAAGAGGTGACATCTTCTTCCCATGCTTGCTCATTCAGATCAGAGATCAGATTTAAAAAACATAAAATCTATATTTTTAGAAGGCTCTAGTGAGGTTTTCCCAGTTGCAATGTATGGCTGTGAAAGTTGGACCATAAGGAAGGCTGAGCGCCAAAGAATTGTGGCCTTTGAACTATGGTGCTGGAGAAGACTCCTGTGAGTCCCTTGGACTGCAAGGTGATCCAACCGGTCAGACCTAGAGGAGATCGATCCTAACTGCTCTTTAGAAGGCCAGATCCTGAAGATAAAACTCAAATACTTTGGCCACCTAATGAGAAGGAAGGACTCACTGGAGAAGAGCCAAATGCTGGGAAAGATTGAGGGCAAAAGAAGAAGGGGATGGCAGAGAATGAGGTGGCTGGATGGAGTCACTGAAGCAGTCGGCATGAGCTTAAATGGACTCCAGAGGATGGTAGAGGACAGGAAGGCCTGGAGGAACATTGTCCATGGGGTCACGATGGGTCGGACACGACTTCACAACTAACAACAACAACAGAGCTTCTTGTGCTGGCCTTATTTGAGTTAGTCTCAGGATAACTAAGAGGTCGCATCTACTTCCCATCCTTGCTCATTCAGATCAGAGATCAGATTTAAAAAAATAAAAAATAAAATATCTATATTTTTAGAAGGCTCTAGTGAGGTGACACTGGACAGAGGCAGGCACAACAACTTCCACGAGACTTACTGAAAAAAGACAGCAAAGAAAAAAAATGCAAGAGCAAAATAACGGAATTAGAACCAGTAGAGCCTGAATGTCATCATTGGCAGAATCGAATGCATGTTCTATTCACTTTAACTGCAAGGATCTTTTTTAAAAAATATATATATACATATTTTTTGGAGTATAAGATGCACTCCCCCCAAAAAGAGGGTGAAAATTTGGGTGCGTCTTATACACCGAATGTAGCCCCCGCCCATCCGCCCCCACCCTTTGGCCTCTGCCTCCTAGCAATTTACCTCCTTGCAGCAAACAGCAAACAGCCTGTTTCAGTTTCAGCTTCAGCTTCAGCACAGTCTGATTAGCACAAGCAGCTGACTGCCTCCCAACCATCAGCTGTTTCAGGCTGCAGGGAGGCAGAGGCTGCTTTTTTTCCTTGTGCTAATCAGGCTGTGCTGAAACTGAAACTGAAACTGAAACAGGGTGTTTGCCCTTTGCTGCAAGGAGGCAAATTGCTGGGAGGCAGAGGTAGAGGCAGATTTTTTTTCTCTTGTCTTCCTCCCCTAAAAAGGTAGGTGCATCTTATACTTCAGAGCATCTTATACTCCGAAAAATATGGTATATAACTCAAACAACATTGAAGCATTTGTTTCTGGCTTGGCTCAAAGGAATGCATTTTTGTGTGTGTCTGTACAAAATATGAGGAGGTTTGGCCTGATGTTCATCTTGGATTGCAAAACTGGGACTTTTGCCACAATTTCCAACACCCACCCCCCCGCCATTGCTACCAAATTGGAACATTCATGGCAGAAGTATTGCCTTTAATCATTTGGCCTCGATACTTTGGCCCTGCTATATAATCACTTGCAAATGAGACATGCTGTCCTTCTCAACATTGCACTGATATATAAGGGGAAAATTGACTCAGGAAAGAAAAAGGAAGCGGAAACTTTTCTGGGCTGTAGGCTATTTTAGCCACATCTATGAAAATTCTCTATGGAGGTCAAGAATGCTGGCTAATGGAAAACCTCCTATTTTTCATATGTATGGGACCCAGGAGAGGGATGTTAACGAAGGAGCAGAGGATATGTTAGAAGAACCAAGATCCAACCCCTAATATTTTCATTTATTGGATCTAAGCCAGTGGTGCGGCCCGTTTTTGCTCCCAGGAGGCTGCAGGGAGGCCTACTAGGCCCAAAACAGGGCACGGGAGGGGTTGGTGCATCCACCCCGTGGCCTGTTTTTGCTCCCAGGGGGGTGCAGGAGGCCGAGTACTGCCTGCCACACCCCTGGCCATGCCCACCATGGCCACGCCCACCCAGCCGGTCATTAGGGCAGAGAACCGGTTGTTAAATTATTTGATCCCACCACTGAAAAATGCAGCATACTTCACTTAATCCTCCAAGGAAAGATTGAAGGCAAACGAGGTCCAGGCAGAAGAAGAACATCATGGCTTCAAAATCTAAGGGACTGGTTTGGACAAAACTCAGCAGCACTTTTCATGCGTCTCTTGATAAAAATAGGATCACCAATGTCCGATGACGGATATGGAAGGAGGAGGAGGAGGAGGAGGAGGAGGAGGAGGAGGAGGAGGAGGAGGAGGAGGAGGAGAAGAAGAAGAAGAAGAAGAAGAAGAAGAAGAAGAAGAAGAAGAAGAAGAAGAAGAAGAAGAAGAAGAAGAAGAAGGAACTTCCTCAAGACTTTTGGGAGAGGCTATACTTAGGCTGGATAATATTTATGCAAGATTAGATGTTTCCATTATTTAGCAGTGCAAAGAAGCTTTACTTGATCTTTTATGGCTAGGCTGGTTAATCTGAAGCTCCGGAGACAAGTTCAGATCACAAATGCTATTTCTGCAGCTCCCTAAGGTCCGTTCTGAACACACTGACTGAAAACGGAAGACATCGAGTGATGAAATGGCCTTGAAGTTTGGAAGGAGAAAAAAGAACAACCAAGACCGTTTGCAGGTGCCACACCTCAAGCAGGTGGCCCACTAGATGCATGGATTTTTCTTCTGAGACCCTGACAGCCTGCATGGCCACGGTTGATCATCCTGGAAGTTCAGATACACGTTTGAGGCTCACCTAACTGAGAAGTCTGCTGTAAAGAGTTGCTGTGAATTAAAAAATAGGTCAACTCTTTTTCTGCTGCTGAGAGGAAAAATGGGGTTGAGTTCAGTCGGGGAAGCAACTTGCAATAATACAGCTATTTTTCAAGGAAGAATTGAGGAATTCTGAACAGGAAAAGTTTGGTGTCCTCCATATCTCCTTCTGATCAGCTTTCCCCAATGTGGTTTCCTTCAGAGATTTATTCTACCTGTTCCTGATCACTGGGTATGCTGATAGGACATGCAATCCAGAACATTTGGAGACTAAAAAGTGCTTTCAAAAAAATCGATTTGACTTTCCTACAGAACAAAAAGGAAACCATAGGTTAGGTTATCTCTAGCAGGGGCTGCCGCAAAGAAGAGGGAGTCAAGCTATTCTCCAAAGCACCTGAGGGCAGGACAAGAAGCCATGGATGAATCAAGGAGAGAAGCAACTTAAAACTAAGGAGAAATTCCCTGACAGTTAGAACAATTAATCAGTGGAACAACTTGCCTCCAGAAGTTGTAAATGTTCCAACACTGGAAGTTTTTAAAGAAGAGATTGGATAACCAATTGTCTGAAATGGTATAGGGTTTCCTGACTAAGCAGGGGGTTGGACTAGAAGACCTCCAAGGTCCCTTCCAACTCTGTTATTCTGTTTTATTCTAGCAGCAAAACATGACATTCCAATAAGAAATCAATCTAATTCGTAATCAGCAATATGTGTAATGCAAAGTGACACGGCACAATTGTAACACCAGTCAAGAAAACGAGAAGGAAAAAGCTTGTAAGGAAGAGATAAAACTCCATTTCCAAACACTGAAAGGTTTATTATGTGGTGCTTTTAAGATCTAACGATAGCACTAAACTCGAGGAGTAAATGTAGATAGCAAGAAGCAATCTAGCTAATTTAGCCATCTCTCTGAGATAGTATCTGTCTGAGAGACAGAAAGGAACTGTAAAACATATTTCCCCAATTCGTCTTGGCCTTTTGCAACTATGAATGTTATCTTTCCAATTTCACTGAACATATGAGATGGCAATGCATACGGCTTGTATATTAGTCCATAAAGCATAGCTTGAGGGCCTATATGCATTACACGGTCTAGGATACCTATGCCAAAAGATTCTTGTCTGTGGAGTTGTGTTTCTCAACTTTAGCAACTTTAAGATGAGTGGACTTCGACTCCCAGAATTCCCCAGCCAGCATACAATTGAGGTCCACTCATATTAAAGTTGTTAAGATTAAGAATCACTGCTGTGGAGGATTATGAGTGAGCACTTAATCATATACCCCAAAGTATATACTATATGCTTTGGGAAATGCTATGCTAGCTTGTGGAGCCAAATGGCTGTAATCTAACAAAACAACTGAGCTACTAAGAAGGTCTTCACGGGTATTATTGCAATCTTTTTTGAAGATTCCATGATAATAAAACATCTGGTAAGACGTATCTTGAGCTGTCAGAATGTAGCTTTGTGGTCTTAGCAGGAATGCCATCCAATATCCCTATCCATCTTGGACTTAGAAGCAAGTAGTGGCTGTATAAAAGTCTGTAGAGATTCTCAGTCCTCCAGGTCATGGTTGTACCAAAGGTGCTTTTTCAAGAGGCAACTGGACTTCCTTATTTTTTCTTTAAAGATGTTTCACTTCTCTGTTCTGACCTAGGCTTCCTTAGAAAGCATGAAGCAAAGTCCCGGCAAAACCTCCTTTATTTACAATGTTAATTATTTATTTATAATGTCACAGGTTTCATGACACCATGGTGGATAAGACACTAATCGTGTAGATTATATAATTCATCTCAATTGTGCCATGATGTAGAATAGAATAGAATAAAATAACAGAGTTGGAAGGGACCTTGTAGGTCAGGGGTGTCAAACTCAAGGCCCGGGGGCCAGATTCGGCCCATGGGATGCTTAGTTCTGGCGTGTGGGCCTGCCCTGGAAACAATGAAGGACTGCCAGCAAAAACGGAGCACGGGAGGGCCATGCACAGCCCACCCGGGTTCCATTTTCGGGCACCATGGCCTCCTGCAGCCCTCTGCCAATGAAAATGGAGCTCGGGGAGGCCGCATGCGACACGCCCGGGCTCTGTTTTTGGCTGTGACAGCCTTCTGCAGCCCTCTGCCAGCAAAAATGGAGCCCAGGTGGGCCGCACGCAGCCTCCCGGAGCTCCGTTTTCGCTGGCAGAAACTTGCAGGAGGCCGTCGCAGCCAAAAATGGAGCCTTGATGAGTGATGTTGAGCTGGCCACGCCTACCCTAGCCACGCCCCCGGCCACATACACACACACACACCGCCCCCTCAAGGTCAAACACAACCCTGATGCTGCCCTCAATGAAATTGAGTTTGACAGCCCTGTTGTAGGTCATATAGTCCATGTAGGTTCTTGGGGTCCAAATTTAGGGACTGCACTAAACTGTCCATCCGCTTTGATCTGAACTGTGTCTTGTTGCTGATTGCAGTCAATGTTTCACAAATGCTGTACAAAGAATATTCTTTTTTTTTTTTTAAAAAAGGTCTCTATAAGTTGAGGAAATAAGTGATCTTCTGATGTGTCTAGATTTTATGTTGCCTTTGTGGATTTCCTTAAGTTAGAGATTCATTTTGCAAGACCTTCTTAAATGATTATGGAACTGCAACTTATTTTTTTCCGCACCATAAATGACCAACGAATGGGTAATTTCTTTCCCCCCCTGTTCTCTGCTGAGATGGTTATTGCATTATTTTCATCACATCATTTACTCTTAATATTTTAATAAACCGCTTTAAAGATGAAATTGACTTGATACAGATATTATGTGCGCAGGACTGACAATTATTAATCTCCAGAACAAGCGGACTCCTGTCCCTACATTGTAAATATGTTCAGTAATCAAACAGTCACTCTAAACTGGCCACCTCAACCCAAGAAAGGGTATTTCACAGCTTTATTGAGTAAAAGGCAGATAATTAATCAGATTATACAAGTATTGGGTGAAAAATTATGTGCCGTATCAGCAAAGCCTTGATATGGGTACTGTTTTGAAGATACTGCACGATCGACATAATTTACAAATGAATAATGAAAACTAAAAGGAACATCTTTGATAGGTTATCCTTCTTACTCTTAGCAACAGATCAGGCATCAAAATAACTTCTTAAAGTAAAGATGTGCTTTCAAATTAGTTCATTTAGTGCATTTAGATATTAATTAATTGCTGTGACTTGTATGCATTTCAATCTGATCGACTAACAAGATACTTACAAAAGTCAAAGTTTGGCGTATAAAATACAAGATACAACCAAAAATCAACCTAATAATCAAGGAACATCTTAATTATATCCTCATTCCACTCTGGCCTCTTATTCAAGACAAATATTACAGTGTTGCTGAAGTACTTAATGAATTAATGAAATATAGCAATAGCATTTAGACTTATATGCCACTTCACAGTGTTTTACAACCCTCTCTAAGCGGTTTACAAAGTCAGCCTCTTGCCCCCAACAATCTCGGTCCTCATTTTACCGACGGATGGAAGGCTGAGTCAACCTTGAACCGGTGAGAATCGAACTCCTGGCACTGGGCAGAATTAGCAATAGCAATAGCACTTAGACTTATATACTGCTTCACAGTGCTTTATAGCACTCTCTGAGCAGTTTACAGAGTCAGCATGTTGCCCCCAACAATCTGGGTCCTCATTTTACCCACCTTGGAAGGATGGAAGGATGAGTCAACCTTGAGCCTGCTGAGATTAGAACTGCTAAATTGCAAGCAGCCGGCAGTCAGCAGAAGTAGCCTGCAGTACTGCACTCTAACCACTGCACCATCACAGCTCATATAGATTGTAATCCTAAAATCTCTCATGGGAATAAGATAGGACTCATCCAACATCCTATCCAGGAATTAAATCCATCCAGTATTGTGTTGGCCATTAAGGCAGAAGAAGAATTGGGATAGATGTGTGATGGATTTATGGACCTGGATCAAATCTTGGACCAAATGGACCTGGATCTGTATGGACTGGGTCAAAATTTGCAAATGGAATCAAGAAAGGAAAGGATATGGTTCCGATAGAGGAGAATATTTGTAGCTCAAGGTCGAACTGTGAGGTCCTGGTGCTCTTTGGGGTTGGTTGTTTTCTTGCAGATGTTTCATTACCTGACTAGGTAATATCAGCAGTGTAAGAAGGGAGTGGGGTTTGTGATGTGGAGGAGAGGAGGAGGAGGAGGAGAAGCAGCAGAAGAAGAGGAGTGCATGAAGACAAATCAAAATTCAAGCACATAAACGACAGCTTAAAAATAGATATCACAACACAAAAGGAGCAAATTTTAGGCTGAAGCTGCTGCTGCCTTGCCAGACAGCAAATCTATGGCCTAAATTCTTTGCAAATGTTTTCTTTGCAAACTTTCTTAAAAATTTGATCTTGCCTTCTCTAACAAGGCTGTGAGGGCTGCATTGGCAGGCCTTGAATGGCAAAATTCCGCCGGTTAATTTCTTTACGGCAAATTTTTAAAAATTATTATTTATGGACAATGACCTCCGTCCCACATTCCAGTTCATTCATTGTGTCTTATTAATTTGTTGGTCCGGTGATTTTTATAAGCTCTAATTCAGCACAGGGTTCCCTCCAGCCCAGTATTTTATACTGATATGGGAAATGAAATGGAAGGATGATACAATTATGGTTTTGCGATATGCAAAGAAGTACGGTAAATGCGTGAACCGGCTCAGCCCAACGATCCCAGTGCACCAAGCAGTGTGAAAATGTGTGTGGGGGAAAAAAGAATCTCTAATGACAAACGAAGATTAGCCATTTGCTCCCTAACCTTATTTACAGAAGCAATCAGAGGTATTCAGGTTGAGTTAATGGCCCTATCCCCAATTAATTCAATTGTCTACAAACAGCATTGATGAGGTAGCTATATCAGAGACAATGGCAGAGGGAACACAGAAGACTCCATTAAAAGTGACAATAATATTGCATTTATTACCTGGCACCAGGGGTGGGGTCCTACTTACCTTGCTGCCGGTTCGCTTCCTCCCATGCTGCGTGGGTGCGCCTTGTGGGCGCGCACACACAAAGCACACGCGCACATGCGCAGTGCCAACCCCCCCCCAAAAAAGCCGAAAACAATATGGCGACCACATGCACAGTGCCGGAAACTCAGCTTCTGCACATGCTCAGAAGAAAAAATAAATTAAAAAAATTAAATTAAATTAAAAAAAGATGGCAGCGCCCATGGACCGGCATCGACCGAACCGGGTCAGTGATGTCATTGTGATGTCACCAGTGAGTCACTACCGGTTTGCCGAAATGGTCCGAACCAGGAGGAACCCACCCTTGCCCGGCACACCTTCCTTTCCCAATATCATAAATTTGGGGTCTTCAATTAAAGCCTGTGCTTTAACAGAAATTCAGTTAGCAAATTATTATTATTATTATTATTATTATTATTATTATTATTATTATTATTATTATTATTATTATTATTATTATTATTATTATTATTATTATTATTATTATTATTATTACTACTACTACTACTACTACTACTACTACTAGTAGTAGTAGTAGTAGATGGATCGTCATTTGGAACACAACACGCCAGATATCACAGTTGTCGAAAACCGAAACTCAGCTTCTGCACATGCTCAGAGGAAAAAAGAAATTAAAAAAATTTAAAAAAAATAAAAAAAGATGGCAGCGCCCATGGACCGGCACCGACCGAACCGGGTCAGTGATGTCATTGTGACGTCACCAGTGGGTCACTACCGGTTTGCCAAACCGGTCTGAACTGGTCCGAACCCACCCCTGCCCGGCACACCTTCCTTTCCCAATATCATAAATTTGGGGTCTTCAATTAAAGCCTGTGCTTTAACAGAAATTCAGTTAGCAAATTATTATTATTATTATTATTATTATTATTATTATTATTATTATTATTATTATTATTATTATTATTATTATTATTATTATTATTATTATTAGTAGTAGTAGTAGTAGTAGTAGTAGTAGTAGTAGTAGTAGATGGATCGTCATTTGGAAGACAACATGCCAGATATCACAGTTGTTGAAAACCGAAACGTACAATTTATTGACATCGCGGTACCAGGAGACGCCAGAGTCAAAGAAAAAGAACTGGAAAAAATCATGAAATATCGCGACCTGGCCATCGAAACTACACAATTATGGATGAAACATGTAACAGTGATACCCATTGTCATCGGGGCACTTGGTACCATGTCCAAGAATTTCATAAAACACATCAAGAAATTGCAGCTTCCTGCAATAACACCAGTGGAATTGCAAAAAACTGTGCTACTTGGAACATCGTACATCTTAAGAAGGTACTTGGTTGATACCTAGAACGCTGGCAGCAACCTGTATCAACCATCAGCGCCAGTCAATGGTATTTGTGATGCATTTTTGAATGTTCAGTTGATTGAGTTTCATGTTTAATGAATAAAATATATAATAATAATAATAGTAACAGTATCGAAACCCAGAGTGGGGAGAAGTTGGGGCGGGAGGGAGAGGGAACTAGCCCTGCTCAAAATCTTCCTATTAAAATTTTGGTTGCTCCGATCTCAGCAGTTGGTTCTTGGTGCAACCGTCTTGCTTTTGGCTCCAGGCCAAACCGCCCCCCCTTGCCTTCCTCATTTGATGCTCAATTTCCACCCCCCCCAAAAAATTCCGAAGCTCTGGAATGTAAGGCACAATGGAATTGCACGCCGTGGGTGGAAAAAATCTCTCGCTCACTCGCTCTTTTTTTGCACCCTCTTTATCCTTCCTCCAACATTCTGCCAGCATGTTGAAATCAGGGTAGCAATTGAGGTAAACACAGGTGTTGTTCATTACCAGCTATTGTGTGCCATCTGAAGTCTGCGACTGCCAGAATTCAGATGGTTCCGAGCGCCCGATGAATAACAAGCCTGATTTGGAGATGGTTTCTACAAGCCTGGACCGGCATGGCTCATCTGGTGCTCTAAAACACCTGCTTACCCCTCTGGAAGCAAAACACTCTTGCTGATCTTCTAACTATCTATCCCTGCCCTCCCCTCTCCCCCCCTTTGACAATTTTGGAAGATGCTAGCAAGATGACATAACCACTAACAAAAAGAGAAGCAAGGCGCACCAGAATCAGTCCCTGGAACACATGGATAAAAGCACGAAGGCTTTGATGATGGTTTCTCACTCAGTCCGCCAGATGTTCAGACTGGATTTGGCATTTTTGTCCACCTATCGAGTCCTTCCCAAGGTTCTGGGAGAGGCAGATGTCCATCTTTGATGGTCTGGAAAGTATTGTCGCTGTCAACCTTGAAGCTGACCTGACCAAAGCCATCTTGGAGCTTCAGTGATGTAAGCTGTTCCGAGCGAAGCTGCCTTCTGCAATTGACCGATGATGACGTTGTCAATGCCGATGATCTTCAAGTGGAGCTCCAGTTGTTTCGGGATTGCTCCTAAGGTCAGATGGAACATTATGCAGCCCAGGTCACAGGAACGTCACCTTCAGAAGAGCCCCAGAATTAGCTCTTTTCTGTTGTTGAATCTCTTGGGCTCAAAACAACGTTCTCCATGACATGGAACAGTCTCCACACCCTTCTGAAAACCAATTAAGACCTGGCTTTGGGGGACAGGCATAGAATTGGCCTTATGAGGAGTGAACATTTATATGTGAAGATTATCCCTCAGCGGTGGGAAATTGTGCTGTCATCTATATTATTGTAATGGGACCATTACAGAGGAGAGGGTGTTATACGGTTCAACATGACTACCGACTGTAAAAAGCTAGATGCTCAGAGTCAGCTATGTTTGCAAGCTCTATAAGGGGCGTATAAATAAACCACTTTAATTTAACTCTGGATTTTCCCCTTGGTTTTCATTCAGACCCCTCTGGGAATCCCCGAAATAGAAACAGAGAGTCGGTAAGGACTGTTATGCCATCAAGTTCAATCTCGTGCACACTGCAAGGATCCAAATTGGAGCATCCCTGACAGATGGGCTGATAAACACACACTCACCTCTTCTTTAGAAAGGTTCATTTTTTTTAAACGAAAGCCATCAGAATTTGCTTTCCTGTATCTTAGATCCACTGTTTGGTATTCTGCCAGAAAGAACAAATTTCAGCCTTCTTTTATACGAGGCCCTTTTGACTATTTGAAGAGCGCTTCAAGATCCTCTTCAGTCTTTTTTCTTTCGTTTCCTTAAAGTCACTCCTATCCCTTACTTTATGTTTGTGTAGGGCTGAACGTCTATTTCCCTGATCCACCTTTAAATAAAGTGGAAGGTGACATTGTGTTCTCTCTCTCTCTCTCTCTCTCTCCAACGGTGCACACGCCAGGACATCCTGACTTTCGGCCCAAAGAGACATAATTTAGAGATGGCTCACTTGTTAGTAAAGAACATGTCCTTCCTCTCTTAACCAATCCTCTTGTAATGTTGCTTTAGATTTATTTGCTCCATATGAAATATTGATGAGAAGACTAAAAGTGTGGCTCAGCATGCTCAGAGCCAAGAAAAAGAGAATATTTGGGGCTCCGGGTTGAACTGTGGGATCTTTGGTGCTCCCTGAGCTTGGTGGTTTTTATTGCATTAGGTTTCATGACCTAATTATGTAACATTATCAAGGCTAGAGGTGAGTGGGGTTTGTGGTGAGGAGAAGAGAAGGAAGAGGAGGAGGAGGAGGAGGAGGAGGAGAAGGAGAAGGAGAAGGAGGAGGAGGAGAAGGAGAAGGAGAAAGAAGGAGGACTGTGGGATATTTGGTGCTCTCAGAGCTGGGTGGTTTTATTGCATTAGGTTTCATGACCTAATTGGGTAACATTATCAGGGCTAGAGGTGAGTGGGGTTTGTGGTGAGGAGAAGAGAAGGAAGAGGAGGAGGAGGAGGAGGAGGAGGAGGAGGAGGAGGAGAAGGAGAAGGAGAAGGAGAAGGAGAAGGAGAAGGAGAAGGAGAAGGAGAAAGAAGGAGGACTGTGGGATATTTGGTGCTCTCAGAGCTGGGTGGTTTTATTGCATTAGGTTTCATGACCTAATTGGGTAACATTATCAGGGCTAGAGGTGAGTGGGGTTTGTGGAGTGGAGGAAAAGGAGAAAGGAGAAGGAGGAGGAGGAAGGGAGGAGGAGGAGGAGAAGGAGGCAGACTGTAGGGTCCTTGGTGGTCTCTGAGCTTGGCAGTTTTTGTGCAGACTTTTCATTATCCAACTGGGTAACACCATCAGGGCTAGAGGTGAGTGGGGTTTGTGGAGTGGAGGAAAAGGAGAAAGGAGAAGAAGGAGGAGAAGGAGGAGAAGGAGGAAGGGGGGAGGAGGAGAAGGAGAAGGAGGCAGACTGTAGGGTCCTTGGTGGTCTCTGAGCTTGGCAGTTTTTGTGCAGACTTTTCATTATCCAACTAGGTAACACCATCAGGGCTAGAAATGAGTGGGGTTTATGGAGTGTAGGAGAAGGAGAAGGAGGCAGAATGTAGGGTCCTTGGTGCTCTCTGAGCTTGGCAGTTTTCTTGCACACATTCCATTACTCCACAAGGTAACACCATTAGGGCTAGAAGAGAGTGGCCTTGTTTTGATGCCAACAGCTTGCTCTCTCAATGTTGGTGGGGGTGCTGTTTCCTTCTTGATAGTTCCTTGATTAGACTCTTGTCTACTGTTTCATTATTTGTCTGAGCTGGAAATTCTTTGAAGGGTGGGAATGTTTGCTGTTTGATTGTTGGTCTGGTATTAATCCTGGTGTTAATCTCTATTTATCTGTTGGTCTTGGTTGCTGGTGGGGAGCTACCGAGACCCATTAATCTTGGACAGATCTGGAGGTCCACAAGAAAAAAAAAGCATTCAGAAGTCAGTAAAGTTTGTGCTAGCCCATTTCTGAGGCCTTGGAGCAGGAGTGGCGTTCAGCAGGTTCTATCCGGATCGGGCGAACCGGTAGCGCTGACTGCGGGTGACCCCGCACCACATTGCGTTTTTGACACCTTGCACATGCACAGAAGGCGCACACTCACATTTGCGAACCGGCAGGGAAGGTAAATGAATACCAGCCCTGCCTTGGAGGTCTAAACAGCTTTTCAGGAATCTGGTTTCACAGTCATCATCTAACTGGAAATATTGTAATGGAGAATATCTACTGAACAATAGAAGACCTAATTGTGAACAGCATGTCCAGGTCATGGGGAAGCTTCAAAGTTACCCAATATGACATCTACTAATACCAAGAGAGGGGGAAAATTGGCCAGAATTAAACTCCACTTTGCTATCTGCTAAATAAGAATAATATGTTTCGATGGGATTCTGCGGAAGAGATGACGGATTTTTTTTTTCCTTCCCTCAACATCATTTTACAGTCAGAGAAAGGTAAAACACTGTCGGAATATAAATAAATGGAGAAGATTCATAGACAATATTCTACTGTGGGCCTCATTTGCACTTTAAAACAGATGCCCCACAGACCTTATGTACTTTTAAGATTCCTCTGAAAGAGACATGAAAAAGTCTTCCAGTCAAATGTACATATTTAATAGAATTAGATCTCTAGGCTAGAAAAATGTCAGAAGAAAAGGAGAAATATTAAAGGTAAGGCAAGGCACACCTTTCTACTGCTTTCTGGCTTTGATAAATATCTTGTGGGATGTCACTTATTAGAAAGTCATGATTTAATGAAACAAAAAAAAAAGTTGGAAATAAAAACCCCGCACTACACATTCGACAGTATATAATCTGGCCAGCAAAACTCTGAAGTGAGCAGCCGATGTTGTATCTGGAAATTCTCTATAAAAAGCGAAAGATTTATATGATCTGAAGAGAAACTAGAGCAGGCTAGTCTTTCTTGACTGCTAGTTCTTCCCCCCCCCCCCCAGAAGGATTGTCCACGTCTGAAAGTGATGGAGGAAACCCAATTCTCCAGATTGGGGTTTGACATGATAGCAGTGTTCCAATATCTGGGGGGCTTCTACAGAGAAGAAGGGGTCAGCCTTTTTCAAATTCTCCAGAACACCAGAAGGCAGGACAAGAAGCCATGGATGAAAACTCATCAAGGGGAGAAGCAACCTAGAGCTAAAGAGAAATTTCCTGACCGTGAGAACAATTAATCAGTGGAACTAATTGCCTCCAGAAGTTGTGAATGCTCCAACACTGGAAGTTTTTAAAGAAGAGATTGGATAACCATTTGTCTGAAGTGGTGTAGGGTTTCCTGCCTAAGCAGGGGGTTGGACTAGAAGACCTCCAAGGGTCCCTTCCAACAGTGGTGGGATTCAAATAATTCCACCACCGGTTCACCAAAAATGTGAGCGGGGCAAGTGGCGAGCGAGCAGGCGGGTGTGGGCGTGACCAGCCAGAGGTGGTATTTGCCGGTTTTCCGAACTACTCAAAATTTCCGCGACCGATTCGCCCGAACCGGTCCAGACCGACTGAACACCTCCTCTGTTTCCAACCCTGTTATTCTGTTCTGTTCAGATTTAAAATGGGAAATATTTATTTTGAGATCTTCTGCATTGGTCAGATCCTGCCCCGTGACCCATGTCCAGTTCCTGGCTTCCAAAACAGTTCACACATCTTTGAATTGTCAAGGTTGAGAAACATTGCACTACACTCTGTAGCCCTGGGATGTTTCCTATGGTGTCACTTTCAAGGATTAATCGGATCTGACCTTGTTAGGCCTTCTGAAGTCACCCAAGGTTAACGAAGAGTTTTCTCTTAGAAAAAGAGCACTGCCATTTTGGAGAGAGAACAAGGCAAAAAGAAACGGACTCCATGTCTTCCTTCACAATCAGAAGGTTGTGAGTTCGATCCTAGGTAGAGGCAGATGTAGGGTCTCCTGCTTGGGCAGGGGGTTGGACTAGATGACCTGCAAGGTCCCTTCCAACTCTGTTAATCTGTTTCAATCTGTTTCAATCTGTTTCTTATAAACTGGTTAGTAAATAGTCCTTAGAGGGACGCAGTGGCTCAGTGGCTAACACGCTGAGCTTGTCGACCAGAAAGGTCGGCAGTTCGGCGGTTCGAATTCCTAGCACCGTGTAATGGAGTGAGCTCCTATTACTTGTCCCAGTTTCTGTCAACCTAGCAGTTCGAAAGCATGTAAAAATGCAAGTAGAAAAATAGGGACCACTTTGGTGGGAAGGTAACAGCGCTCCGTGCGCCTTTGGCGTTTAGTCATGCCGGCCACATGACCATGGAGATTTCTTTGGACAGTGCTGGCTCTTCGGCTTAGAAATGGAGATGAGCACTGCCCCCTAGAGTCAGGAACGACTAACACGTATGTGCGAGGGGAACCTTTACCTTTTAAATAGTCCTTAAAAGGCTTTCAAATTATGGCTAATGAATTCTGCTTTTGCAACACCTATTTCTGTTTACATGCCAATGACCTTCTGCTCTTCTAATCGTGCGGGAGGTGTTTTTATTTTTTTATGGACTTCTAATAACCCCGGTTTTTCTGCTGCTGTGACAGGAGTTACCACTTGCTGGTTGAGGAATGTGAAGTGGCCGAGGTGCCGACCTTTAACAAGGTTTAAATCCCAGCAACAGCAACTGCCAGACTGGTGTGTGCAATTCCACCTCGTGCTGTGTGGTGGCAAATCCTCGCTGGTTACACGATGACCCGGGCTTCAAGCAAACCGCTTCTGACTTTTACGATTCTTTTGTGATCTAAATGGCCATTTCATCAGTTATTCTATTGGAATTTCTCCCCTCCCTCTCCCCCCAGCTAGTCCCTCAATTGCTCTCGCTGTGAAATAGAGTTCTGAAGATTTCTGGAACCGTTTCACACACTTATTGTATCGATTTGCTAATCCCAACAACAGTTTTCCACTTAATAGATAGCTTGCTGTTGGAATAGAGGCTGAACCAAGTCCTTCCTTCCTTCCTTCCCTCCCTCCTCCCAACCATTTTTCTTTCTTTCCTTGCTTGCTTGCTTGCTTGCTTGCTTGCTTCCTTCCCTCCCTCCCTCCCTCCCTCCTTCCCAGTGGTTAGAATGCAGTATTGCAGGCTAACTCTGCTCACTGCTTTGATCCTGACTGGCTCCAGGTTGACTCAGCCTTCCATCCTTCCGAGGTGGGTAAAATGAGGACCCAGATTGTTGAGGGGCAAGAGGCTGACTCTGTAAACCGCTTAGAGAGGGCTGTAAATCACTGGGAAGCGGTATATAAGTCTAAGTGCTATTGCTATTGCTATTAAAGCTGGAATATTTATGTATGAGGATTGATAGAGATCTTTTTCCCTTGCAGAAGGAAACAAACAAGCTCAGCATCCGAGCATCGTGTCTCAGCCTTGAACTCTTGAATGCACAAAAGCATCCAAGCCTCCACTCGCAGCAACTGTTAATTATCGGTAGCTCAGTGAGCATCTTGTTAACCTGTGCCACGTGTAGGCAACTATCTCTCAGGCTGTTTTCCCCTCCAGAACTATTTGCAAACATGACTGTTTGCAAAATAAAATATACAAGGAGCTTGAGAGCTTAGCCCTGTTCTGATGAGCAAGTTCTGTGATTGATAAGCAGATAGGAGAATAAAACTCCACTTGCATTTATTTATTTTCACTTCTATCTTATCTCTCTGCTTCATAGAAAAGATTCCCAGCTGGAAAAATAGGTGCGTGTAGATTTCTTTATATATCTGTACCATTTCTCCTGGAAAAAAAGGCACTGGGCAAACAATAAAACGAACCATAATTAAGAAACCTACAAAAAGGTCAATAAAACGGTCTTAAGAATATGAATAATTGGAATCTTTTCCATCATGAGCCAAGGTCAGCAGCCTCTATAAGAATTTCTCCTCTTTTTCTAAAGATGTTCATGTTTAAAAGGCATTTATAGAGCCGAGGTGGCACAGCGGTTAGAGTGGGGTACTGCAGGCCACTTTAGCTGACACTGATCTGCAGGTCAGCGGTTCGAATCTCACTGGCTCAAGGTTGATTCAGCCTTTCATCCTTCCGAGGTAGGTAAAATGAGGACCCAGATTGTTGGGGGCAATATAAATATACATTGCTTACTGGTGTAAACCGCTTAGAGAGTGCTTGCACTGTGAGGCGGTTTATAAATCTCACTAAAATAAATAAATAAATAAATAAATAAATAAATTTATTTTCTTGAAATGTGCATTTTATTTAATGCTCTGTTTTCACTGCTGTTTCTGCCTCTTCCTTCTCTATTTGTTTCTCCCTTTGTTTTGTTTTTCCCTTCTGGAACGCAATTATATCTCATTGGTTTTTAATTGCTATTAGCTGACTGGAGTAATGCATAAATGTAGGAAGGGAAGCATATGTATTTTGAGAATTAATACATGCACAAACCCCTAAGAGTAACTTAGAAGGACAAATTAGGTTCTCTGTATTGTCAAACCTTGTATACAGAAACTTATGTGTATTTATTTATATCCTTGCCTTTATTATTTTTTACAAGTAACTCAAAGAGGCAAACATATATAAGACCCTTTCCTCCTCCTATGTTTCACACAGCAACCCTGTTAGGTGGGTTGGACTCACTGAGGTTGGACTGGCCCAAAGTCACACAGACAGCTGCCAAGTCTATGGCAAGACTGGAACTCACCGTCTCCTGGTGTTGGCCCAAAGTCACCTAGCTGGCTTTCAAGCATAAGGCAGGACTAGAACTCACCGTCGCCTGGTGATTGGTCCAAAGTCACCCAGCCAGCTTTGGTGCCTAAGGCAAAACTAGAACTCACAATTTGCTAGCCTGGTGCCTTAGCCAGAAGACCAAACTGGCCTTTTATAATTATATCTACTTAATTGTAGAGAAAGGCAAATATATAACCTTTCATATTTAGCCTCTTGATGATGCCTGCATTTTTTTTTTTTTTTGCATTTTGCTTTACTTGCTTATTATTGGCCTTTACTATTTAATTTTGACCCTGGGAACTTTTGACTTTTGCCCCTGAGAACTGGAGTTCCAACATCCCTCCTTGGCAACCAACTGAAGAAAGCTATAATAGGTATATCCCAAACTCTGTTCGGTCTTAGCCCATTTATATCTAAATGTATAAATATATTTATAAGTAAACGTATCTAGATTTATAAACATATTGGATATTTATAACCAATATTTGTGGGGCTTCCACAAAGAGGAGGGGGTCAACCTATTCTCCAAAGCACCTGAGGGCAGGACAAGAAGCAACGGATGGAAACTAATCAAGGAGAGAAGCAACCTAGAACTAAGGAGAAATTTCCTGACAGTGAGAACAATTAACCAGTGGAACTACTTGCCTCCAGAAGTTGTGAATGCTCCAACACTGGAAGTTTTTAAGAAGATGTTGGATAACCATTTGTCTGAAGTGGTGTAGGGTTTCCTGCCTAAGCAGGGGTTGGACTAGAAGACCTCCAAGGTCCCTTCCAACTCTGTAATTCTGTTATTTTATTATTTCAAACTTTATATTTTACCTGCCTCATTCTTTCATGGCACATGCAGTTTAGAATACAGAACCCCATATGTTTTTTCAGTTTATTCTCTGCAAAAAAGATATAAATATAAAAGACACTAGCTTAAGAGCCTAATAAAGATTTTTTTAAAAATCTACTTGAACCAGATTAGTTGTCTGGGTTAACACAACCAATGTTTCATTGTTCAAGAAAATTAATCCTTAATGCTCGGTTTAGATGAATGTAATATTTGGAAATAGGGCCATTCCAACCATATAAAACTTTGCTTCCCCGCCTGTGACTATTCTGGTTAAACTTAAGACACACAATAAAGCCGCATTAAAAAAAATTGGTATCCATATCAAAAGCCTGGAAAAGTCTTTAGAAACTGTCAGACCATCTGCGTTGTAATTCCCTGCCAAAACTGAAAACCACAGCTCGCTTGCTTCTAATTGCATATTTCTCTCTCTCTCCCTCTCTCTCTCCCTCTCTCTCTCCCTCTCCTCTCTCTCTCTCTCTCCCTCTCCCTCTCTCTCCCTCTCTCCCTCTCCTCTCTCTCTCCCTCTCTCTCTCCCTCTCCTCTCTCTCTCTCTCTCCCACTCTCTCCCTCTCTCTCCCTCTCCTCTCTCTCTCTCTCTCTCTCTCTCTCATTCTCTCTCTCTCTCTCTCTCTCTCTTCTCTCCTCTCTCCTCTCTCTCTCTCATCTATCTTCATTTCTCTCCCCCTCCCTCTCTCCCTCTCTCTCTCATCTATCTTCATTTCTCTCTCTCTCTCTCCCTCCCTCCCACCCTCCCTCTCTCTCTCTATCATCTATCTTCATTTCTCTTTCTCTCTCCCTCCCTCCCTCCCTCCCTCCCTCTCCCTCCCTCCCTCCCTCCCTCTCTCTCTCTCTCTCATTCTCTCTCTTCTCTCTTCTCTCCTCTCTCCTCTCTCCTCTCATCTATCTTCATTTCTCTCCCCCTCCCTCTCTCCCTCTCTCTCTCATCTATCTTCATTTCTCTCTCTCTCTCTCCCTCCCTCCCTCCCTCTCTCTCTCTCTATCATCTATCTTCATTTCTCTTTCTCTCTCCCTCCCTCCCTCTCCCTCCCTCCCTCCCTCCCTCCCCCCCCCCTCTCTCTCTCTTGGCAACAGATTAATGGACACCCTCCTTCAAAATAAATAAATGCCTCTTTTCTTTCAATTCGAATTTGTTAAATTTCCACCTTACAAAGGAGGACATGAAACCTGGATGGACTGGCTGTCTAATTTAATGAAAAGAAGGACTGGGGTGACATGATATGAGTGTTCCAATATTTGAGGGGCTGCCCCAGAGAAGAGTAGGGGTCGATCTATTTTCCAAAGCACCAGAAGGCAAGACCTGAAGCAACGGATGGAAACTAACCAAGGAGAGAAGCAACCTAGAACTAAGGAGAAACTTCCTGACATTTGGAACAACTTGCCTCCAGAAGTTGTGAACGCTCCAACACTGGAAGTTTTTAGGAAGAGATTGGGCAACCCTTTGTCGGAATTGGTATAGGGTCTCCTGCCTGAGCAAGGGGTTGGACTAGAAGACCTCCAAGGTCTCTTCCGACTCTCTCATTCTGACTTGAGCAGCCCGCTCATTTGTGGAACTCTGCACGGATATCCTAATTTTCTCTGTCCATCTTAAAAGCCTTCCAAATTATTACCTCCTCACTCCCCAAATAACTGTGAGGGTTTTTTTTTTGAAGTGCAGAAGTCTACATCGAACTTAAAAGCTTTAAAGTTGCACCTTCCTCGCTCCTCCATACGTAACCTGTGTGGAGACATCACACATGTTGATATTTTACCCATCCCAGTCATTTATCGCAGCGTGCATTCATCTGCTTATTTTCCTTCGAGAGTCACTTTAGGTGCATATTTAAATTTTTCATCTTGTTAATTTATGCCAGCTGATGTTTAAATTACAGGCTTGCAAGAGAGCTGAAGTAGCAAATGTTTACAAAAGTGCTCACAGCGCAAATCTTGAACGTAAGCAGTCAGATTTTGCTTCTTTCTTTCAACCCTTCAGAATAACGTGGCTAAGAATTTTTTTTAAAAAAACCCTCAGATTTAGGAAGATTAAAATCACCATACTGCCAATATTTGCAGCCTTGAATAACTAGAAGATCCAAAATCCTGTGTCTGATATATATCAGCTTTCTTCTGATCACAACTAGGCCTGTTATGGTTGGGACAATCTTTGCTAGCCATCAAATTATTTATAGTTGGGACTTGGCTGGTAGAACTTCTAACTGGATGAGAGACAGAAATAGACAAGACCAGGTTGGATTGTCTTACAGCCAACCCAGAAGTGGGAGTCAAGCTATTCTCCAAAGCACCTGAGGGCAGGACAAGAAGCAATGGGTGGAAACTAATCGAGGGGAGAAGCAACTTAGTGAAAATGTATTGGATCTATCCCAAGTGGGGTGTATTAGGAATCACTGTAATTATTCTTTTAGATATAGTCCAACCACTACAGGAGTGTACACAATGTATAAAGGTAACAAAAAGGGAAGGGAAAATGGAAAACACCTTAATCTACCACACTATGATTCCTGATTCTTTTCAAAAAGACTTAACAGACTGAGAAATTTCCTGACAGTGAGAACAATTCATCAGTGGAACAACTTGCCTCCTAGAAGTTGTAAATGCTCCAACACTGGAAGTTTTTAAGGGGAGATTGGATAACCATCTGTCTGAAGTGGTGTAGGGCTTCCTGCCTAAGCAGGGGGTTGGACTAGAAGACCTCCAAGGTCCCTTCCAACTCTATTATTCTATTCTATTCTATTCTATTCTATTCTATTCTATTCTATTCTATTCTATTCTATTCTATTCTATTCTATTCTATTCTATTCCATTCCATTCCATTCCATTCCATTCCATTCCATTCCATTCCATCCCATCCCATCCCATCCCATCCCATCCCATCCCATTAAAAATGGGGAAGGACCAGTTCTTAATAATCTGCTGAATTGCACATCTTAGGGTTTCTTATGATTGATTGTTCTGCTCTTCTGGTCCATATAGTCCAGCATCTGTTGATAAGTCCCAGATGGTCCAGTCTTGATTTGTAACCTGAATAACAGAGTTGTTATTCAGGTAGGTCTTCTAGTCCAACCCCCTGCTCATGCAGGAAACCCTATACCATTTCTGAGATCTTTGTTTAAGGTGAAGGCCACCAAGAGAAAAGCGACCATATGACTCCTTCTCTTTATCTCCCACCTACCCTCAGCGATTGCAACTTCTCAGCTCCTTACCTTCCACTCCTCTGCTCCATCAGACTTGAAATTTTGGGCTTAGATAGCTTAGAACTTCATCGCCTTCGATCTGACCTAAATGTAGTTCATAAAATCATCTACCAAAATGTCCTTCCTGTCAATGAATACTTCAACTTCAACCGCAACAATACACGAGCACACAATAGATTCAAACTCAATGTAAACCGCTCAAAACTCGACTGCAGAAAATATGACTTCAGCAACAGAGTAATCAATGCCTGAAATGCACTACCTGACTCTGTGATTTCTTCCCCAAACCACCCAAAAACTTTAACCTCAGACTGTCTACAGTTGACCTCACCCCATTCCTAAGAGGTCTGTAAGGGGCATGCATAAGCGCACCATTGTGCCTACCGTCCCTGTCTTACTGTCCTATTGCCTAATTTACCTGTACCTACTTTGCTAATGTTTATGTTTATACCAATACCTGCTATCTTGTACATGTTTGACAAACAAACAAATAAATAAAAATAAATAAAATACTACTGGAATCCCCATTTGAGAAGCTGTTTGGGAGCCAAATCACTTTATTTGTATCCCTGGTTGAAAGAAAATTCATGGGATTAAGACAGAGTCTCTTGCACCTAGGCCAACAACCCATGCAAGCATTAAGGAAATCTTTTTTTAAAAATATTAATAATAAAGCTTATTGGGATATTTAAAAAGCAGCGACAGAGAGCAAAAGCGAGAACTTGCCAACGACAGCTAATCCAAGGTTTTTATTTTGAAAAAAAAAAAGTATTTTGACTTCCTTCAGCCAACTTGTTTATAGTTCCTGTAATAAAATTTTAATTTTGTGCTCTAATGAACACAAATCGATCCGAGCTCCGCGTTGGCAAAACTTATGATGGCTGTATAATTGAGAGAGCCGCATTAAAAAAAAAGAAAGAAAAAAAAATCATAAAATTGTAACCAAGTGCCAAAACATTAAATGTGTAAGAGGGGAGGCCAACATGGAAAATTGCACCACCTGCCATAGTTGGTAAAAAAAAACCCAGCATTTGGAAGCCCCGAAGAACAAGATTGCTAGCATTCTTTTCCTGAGGTTGAAGAATTATTATGTGGACCGCAAAGACCTGAGAAGATATTTTATATTTTCCTTGTTAAAAAGAAATCGGAATATTGTTGAAGCTGGTTCAGTCTGCCAAGGAAGAATAGTATGTGCCTCCTTATTCTTTCAAATAAAGAAAGAATTGGAAAATTAATCCAATTAGCAGAAGAATGAGACCCTCTTGCAAAATTCAAAGGCAGAAAATGTCCTGTCCTTGAGGGCATGGATGGTCATCTGTAGGCTTCCCCTGATCTTGGACCTTAGTCAGGGACAGGTCGTGAAGACACACCTGCTGTCAGGCCTGGAAACCATCTTGGGCCTTGGATCTTCAGGCCTACCACATTTAGTGCTGTGGGAAACTGGGAGGGGGGATGGTGTGAGTGGGGAGATATAGTCAAAATAACATTCCTTTCTCCGAGAGTCAAGGTCACTCTGCCCTGCACCTGGAGGGGTGTGCCTGGGAGGCATCTCCAGTTGGGATGGTGCTTTGATTAGACCATGTGAGGGACATGTGGGTGCTGGGGCAGGGACTTGGGCTTTCTTTTGGGTGGGGAAAACCGGAAGCTTTCAGATTCGGGTTTTCCCAGATGTGCCAATATGACATATCTAATAAAATGGAATTTTGAGGAAATTCAAGCCCTGAGTTTTCTTTCATTTGGGGTGTTACTTGGAACCCTGAAACCTGCTTTTGTTGCTGTTGTTTAAGATGGGGCTCATTCAACCCAACCAATTATCTCCTGGTGAGATTTCTTCCTGGATAAAACTGGAGAAGGTGTAGGATTTGAGAGTCAGACCTGCAACTGAGAATTTTCCTAGGAAGAAGAATTAGTGTTGCAAAGATCACTAGCTTCCTTTCCTTTCCTTTCCTTTCCTTTCCTTTCCTTTCCTTTCCTTTCCTTTCCTTTCCTTTCCTTTCCTTTCCTTTCCTTTCCTTTCCTTTCCTTTCCCTTTCCCTCCCTTCCTTTCCTTTCCTTTCCTTCCCTTCCCTTCCTTCCCTTCCTTTCCTTTCCCTTCCCTTCCTTTCCCTTCCCTTCCCTTCCTTTCCTTTCCTTTCCCTTCCCTTCTCCTTTCCTTTCCTTTCCCTTCCCTTCCTTTCCTTTCCTTCCTTTCCTTTCCTTTCCCTTCCTTTCCTTTCCTT